>OZ020276.1:5714471-5815060 GCA_963971205.1 Aethes cnicana | reverse complement strand
CGAAAACCAAGACGCCAACCGCTCAATAAAGTAGTCTATCATTACAATGTATATTCGCGCCTTTTACGAAAGACAACGGCTGCGCAAAAAAAAAAATCGGACTGTACTAATCACCTTTTCAATTCCATTAACAGCCAATCGTTTCTCATTTGCAGTGACGAACGGCGAGGCGGAGGGGCCCGGCGCGGGCGGCTACCTGGCCGACGGGCACTCGCTCACGGCCGAGGAGTGCGCCTTCCTGCAGAGCAACCTCGCGCCGCCCAAGACCGCCGCGCTCGAGGACGACATACTGTCAGTACCGCACTAGCTTGCTACTACTACAGCCTATTTGCGTCCCACTGCTGGGCACAGGCCTCCTCTCATCACGAGAGGGTTTGGGCTATAGTCCCCACGCGGGCCTAGTGCGGATTGGGGACTTCACACGCATCTTTGAATTACTGTTTTCCTTCACCGAAAAGCTCAGTGGTAAATTCAAATAGAATTTCGCACATATGTAAATTTAGAGGTGCGAGCGGGAATCGAACCCCCGACCTTCTGCATGAGAGGTGGTAGGTCGAACCACTAGGCCACCGCGTGCAACGTGTTGCACGGTTCTGTTCATTAATGTGTGTACACTTTAGGTCCTTATGGTAAAGTGCAAAAGTTTACCGTTTGTATGTATTGATTTGAGCGTAATTCCCGCAGCGAGGAACTGGAGAACGACGCTTGGGAGACGGGCATGGACGCCGAGATGCAGGCCGGCTTCCTCGAGTTCCTCAAGATGTCCAACCAGATCAACCGATAACGCGCCGGCGCCGCCGCCCGCTAGGACAATGCTCGAAACTTTCAAAAAAAATATAAAACACAAAACTATAAAAAGATTTATCCTAGAGCGACCGACTTTATAATCACTCCACAAGAACACCGAGCCTCCCCACTTGGGTTTGTGTCAGCGTGTCGTGTCTCCACGTAGCGACGACGGTATCGCGATGTAGCGACGTGCTTGTCACATCCTAATAATCACGATGTCTAGCACGACACAACTATTTAGGCGAAGGATTTTAGATGAAGCAGAGTCCATTATTGCTAAATCTCGCGTCTTCTTAGTTGCGTCGTGCTATACGCCGACGTTACGGGACGGAAACACGATACGCTGATGCAAGTGTGGAGCGGCTCATTTTCGAGACATACGTCTTGGCGACTTATCATAAGCTAAACCGAATCGATTACCCGAAACCGACTTTACTGGTGCTCTTCTAGAGTGGTTATACAATTGGACATAATTAAGAGCTTTTTAATTTTGAACTTACGTGCTTTTTCTTGATTAGCATAATAGAATACTTAACGATACAATACATACATACTTTATAATATGTTGAAATAATATTGGTCTGTTGATGCGTGGGTATAGTGTTTACGTGTAAGTACGCGTTTGTGATCATGAAACACCATTTAACTTCTCAAAAACTATTGATTGGTTTATTATAGATATTTATACGTAAACATGAGTAACATCCGGTGATGATTGTAAATTCCATTGACAAAATGTAAACAAGCTATTTAAATTAAGGATTCGCGTTGTTCAAGTTGAAAGAATATATTGTAGTTGTTTTATCGAGTCGAGGCAGCTGCGGCGCGGCCGGACAGCCGAGAGCTCCCACCATTGTAAAGGCCATAATCTTAGGAGCCGTCTTGTTTACATTTCGTCTAAAAATAATTAATATTTATTTTAGTGATCTCATTATGTCTCCATTTATTACTTCCCGGCCATGACAACACGAGCCCGCATGAAACCAACCCTGCTTCGCCATTCTATATGCAATACAGAAGAGCTGAAGCAGGTCAAATTTAGAAACATCCAATTGACAGTGAAATGTTTCAAGAGGAATCCCATTCCAGTAGCATATCAACTGCCCATTTTATTTCATTTTAACTGGACTAAGGCTGACTGATGACATAGATGCTGACTATTTTAACTTATTCAATGTATCTTGATGGATTATAATATTACAATTTCTTATTTTATTTTAATTGTGTAAGTTCTATTTTGTAAATTTTGGAACAATTGATTCGAATAAAATGAAAGAGGTTGGTTTAGGTTGCGTGAGAGTTTCCTTTAGCACAAAAAGTTAAATATGTTAATTATCCCGTTTATTTTTTTATCCGAAATAAACGTCGCATTCATGATTGTTTTACGTAAAATAAACGTTTTGTGATAAATCTTATTGAACCATTGTCAATTCTTTGTACAGTTATGTTATTACATTTGCATTTGCTTGTTTGTAATGAATGAATTGAGTGTTAGCTGGAGTGTTTGAATATAGTAAGTCTAATAGTCAGTCGTTGAGTATTGTAATGCTGTACATTCACCCACGAGAGCTGCTAAAGGGCCACATCTACCGTGCAAGCCGACTCAAAAGTACTAGTTAATGTCCAACTCCATTTTTTGAAGATATTTTATGTAATGCGGGATTATTTACTTGATGCAATTAGGAGAATGTTTATAATATTCCATTGTATTTTTGTTGCAGTGATATTATGAATGTTATAAGAATAAATGGATATTTTAATAAAAGTCATTTCAATAAAACAATACCACTGTTTTATTTACATACAGTCCATTATTATGTACAAACCATATAAAACTATTACATTGATAAATAACAACAATAATAACTTACGTAAAGTTTACCAATAAAAATAACTTATCAGGGTAATAATCCTCTTTGGTTATTACATGACCATTGAGATGCTAAGACCATTAGCTTAAGCTTTGGAGAGGTGGTTACCCTCCATACTTTAAACTATACTCAATGCCAGGACAAACATTTCATAAATTATACATCAGGCAAAACCTTGTAAGGGTTGAGGATACCATTAGGGTCCATGAGTTTCTTGATGTCTCTCATGAGGCCGATAGCGGTCTCGTCCTTGCTGTAGTGAATGAACTGAGGCTTTCTGAAGCCCACTCCGTGCTCTGCGCTTATGGACCCCTTCAGTTTGGACACCTCCTCGAAAATGAAGGGTTCCAACATCGCGGTCACCTCTTTACTATACTCCTTCACGGTCACGTTTATGTGAATGTTGCCGTCACCTGGAAATTTGCAAATATCAGCGAATTCATGGTTACGCGGTGACCAAAATTTCTACAGGCTTTTTTGTCTTTGTCTCGTAATGAGGGTAGAAAAAGGGAGACACCTACAAGCCTTTTTTACACGACTTAGGGTAGTTGATTCAAGTACAATTGACGGACTCCGGTTGTTAAATATGCCCACCGAGCTGTCTCTGTCATTACATACAAAAAACGTCATTTAATCAACCAGCCCTTACCCTCCCACAGCTGGCACTAACTTTGGTTAAAGTGGGACTTCCATATCAATTCGACTGGCAACCGGCCGAATATAGGCTCATGTCACATGTGTACTCTATGGCTATGTATTTTACACGAGCCCGATTATAATATAGACGATTCAAAATCAGGGCTTCAAAGGGTTATTTACTTAGGTAATACTTAAAGGTTAGTTCCATGGTCCGGACTCACCGACGTGGCCATAGCCGTACACCTTGACTGCGCGCGCGCCGAGCCGGGCGCGCAGCCGCGGCACGAGCTCGTAGTAGTGCGCCGCCGGGATCGACACGTCGTATTTGTACACGTAGCCGTCCAACAGCCCCGCGCCCGCGATGCTCTCGCGCAGGTTCCAGATCGTCTATCGATGTCAGGTCAGGTATTTACAACGCTTTTATATCCCCTGATTGATGGACTGATGATCCGGCCTGATTATATGAACAGTTGCCTTAATGCAAGAACACATTGATATAAATTAGTGCAGTACTAATTACGCGTCATGCACACAGCATTTTCATCAAATTGGCGTCATTCTCGATTGATGGAATGGATTGATGAAATACTGATTTATTTATTTATGCAGAAATTAATTTACACGGCATTACAGTAATACTAAGGCGCCGAGAAATTAGACTTAATGATCGTGTAACCCTTGCCTTAGGTCATCGTGCGTACAGGGTGGTAGCTATCGTTAGAGTACCTAATATTAATAAACCAAAAAAAAAAAAGTTTCATTACAATAACATTCAAATTACAAAGCTAGATCTCCTATTCTCAAATCAATGGAACATAATAATATGACGCGTACGATATATCGTGTCACACAACAAATCTGCCTGCGTCCTGAGAATTTTTCGCACATCTCAGTGGAAGTGGAAATAATTAATTGAAATCGCTAGTAAGTAAGTAAGTATTGAGCGCAGAACGTTTTTTTTTTTGCAGTTTGCATACCTGCATTTTCCCGGGCTCCGAGGTGACGGTGCCGTCGAGAATGAGCCCGCTGCCCATCTCCCGCTCGAGGAAGCGCGACAGTTTCTCGGCGTCGTGCGTTTCGTCACTACCGTGCGTCTCCACTAACACGTAGAACGGGAAATCCGCTATAGGGTTGCTGAAATAGGGGCAATTTATGTTGACGACTTTCTATTACTCTTTGACCATAACAGACTTATACCGACATATCTAGTTATCTTCCTTTGTTCAAGTTTACACAACTTAGAAGGCGCGTGGATTAAGCAAGAATAGACTGCTTCAACGGCTTAAGTGCTTCACCGCGCGCCTTCTAAGTTGTCTCGTACTGTACCAACCAAATGTTCAGTAGATTAGAGAGCAATAGACATCGAGAGTTACTTTGGCAAAATAAATTTACAAAATGAAAGTTAATTCTATGGTAAACTTACGGCAAATTCAGATTCCGAACGGTAGAACTGATAGAGTCGTTATCAGCCATTTCAAAGGCCGACAGGATCTCTCCAAGTGACGCCTTCGCACTTTTGTACAGTTGCAGCACACTATCGAAGTCCTTCACACCTGAAAATAATTAATCCTAGTCAGCATCAGATTATGAAGATTTCTTTTTATATTTCAATGTTGCTAACCAAATATTGTTGGGGTGATAGGTATTTTTAATGTTTGATTACCGAAAAATCCAAGTGTAACTGCTTTGGGCAGTACAGGACAGTGCACAGCCACCTTAGTGACGACGCCGAGAGTCCCCTCCGATCCTATGAACAAGTGCTTCAGATGGTATCCGGTATTGTCTTTTTTTAGTGTCCTAAGGCAATCTACTATCGTGCCATCTGCTTTCACCTTTAAAACAGTTTTGTACACATAGATAACCCGGGACTAGCGGATAAAGATATAAAGTAATTAACATAGTAAGGCAAATACATTCCATTAGCACTCCATCTGGAGATAATGAATGAGTGGCGTGTGTGTAAGCAAATATACGCATAAGGGTTAAGTGAAGTATCGCCCTACCGACTTACCGACCAAATTGGTGATGTACTGAAGAGGTCAGTTTAAAGTACTCGAAATCGATGAACCTGCATGAAGACAGGAATGAATGTGGAAGAAGCGAGGGAGCTATGCTTGGTTAGAAGCAGGTGGCTGTGTTCTCTGCCTTCCCCGACGGGAAACAGACGTGAGTTTATGTATGTAAATTTCATAATTTATTTCTGTCTTTCTTCCATGATGTTATGATACTGATGACTGTGGAATATTTAATGTGATGGTTTATGGTGTACCTTGATTTTAAATTGTAATGCAATGTACTCACAGCTTCAATTCCCATGATGGATCCATGGAGGTTGCCATATCGTAAAAGCCGGAGACCTCCTGCGTTCGTGCTCACATTGCCACCAATTTGACAGGAGCCTTTGGCGCCTAGATCTAATGGCATGAGGAGGTTGTGGTCCCTCACGTAATTGTCCAAGTTTTCCAGTATGCACCCTGCTTCACAAACCAATGCACCTAAAACACAAATTTCAATGACATGAAAAGAATAAAAATAAATTCAAAAGATTATGAAAAAGGCACTACTTTGATATTATATTATATAAAAACTTATCCTGATATGAATACTACTCTATAGCGTAGTAATTAATGGCTAAGATATTAATGTATACTTGATTAATATTCCTAATCCCGCAGGCAAACTGTACTCCAGTTTTGTGGGACAATTTTTATTAATTTAATTGTATTTGGTCTCAAAATATAAATAAATAATAGTAGTAGTTTTGTAACTGCTACATAATAAAAGTCATTATTGGCCACTCTTTAATTTTTTTTCCTGGTAAGTCTTAAGTCCCTGTATCATTAAATATTTGATCACTACCACGGCCACAGCCGTCAAAACTTGCAGCGTAAAATAAAGGGTGCCATCTATTTGGCATAATTCTTTTTGTCCAAAACTGTTTACGCATAACAGGCTTCGCATAATTTATCTACGCCGAATCTTGACTTTGCCGAATTTTTATCAAGCATAATTCTTAATTGGCCGAATTTGTGTTTACCCGAATATTGTCTTGGCATAATGTTAACATGGCCGAATTTTAATATATTAATTTTTTTTAGTAATTTAGCAGAATTTGGATAGGCCGAGACTCATTTAATTAAATCGACGAGAATAAAGGTATGCGAAAGTAGTTTTCGGCGTAACGAATTTCGGCGAAAGTAATTTTCTGCCTAAACAATATTCGGAATTCGAAAATTATGCGTGAAAACCATTCGGCGTAAATAGATTATGCGTAATAGAATTCGACGAAATATCGTTATGCGAGATTAGTTTCGGCGTAAACACTATTATGCCTATACTGATTATGCAAAATCGAATTCTGCCAAAAAAAATTATGCGTAAAAGGGGAACCTAAAATAAAATTAATACTTATTGTATGCATTAAGAATTTCGATATACTTGATTTTATTCCTATTTCAGCTTAGAGGATAACAGATTCATCCATACTAATATTATAAATGCGAAAGTAACTCTTTCGGTCTGTTGCATCCTCAGGCTTCAACCGCGGAACCGATTTGGATGAAATTTAGCATGGAGATAGGTTAAGTCCCGGGAAAGGGCATAGGCGACGTATATCCCGGAAAAACGCTATAAAACGCGATAACCGAATTCCACGCGGATTCATACGTTCATACGTATTTGAATTCATACGTTGGGCGCCAATGTCACATGGCGAGTTCCTAGGCGACTAAACACGCACGCAGAATAAGTAAAAAATAATAATATATTTATAGGTAGGTATAGTGATATAGGTATAAGAAATGTGCAATATAGCTTACCTAAAAGGCAAGGAAACCAATCTATACAAATCCATATTAATATTATAAATGCGAAAGTAACTCTGTCTGTCTGTCTGTTACCTCTTCACGCTTTAACCGCTGGACCGATTGAGATGAAATTTCGCACAGCACAGAGATAGTTGGGTTCCCGGAAAAACGCATAGTTCCCGCGGGGACGCGATTACCGAATTCCACGCTAGCGAAGTCGCGGGCAGAAGCTAGTATTATAAATGTGAAAGTATGTCTGTCTGTTACCTCTTCACGCTACAACTGCTGGAGCGATTTAGATGAAATTCGGTATGGATATAGTCGAGGTCCCGGGAAAGAACATAGGCTACTTTTAATCCCGGAAAAACGCAAAATTCACGCGGGATCACGATAACCTATTTACACGCGATCGAAGCCGCACGCAGAAGCTTATTATTTATAAAATAAACACTTTATTGACGTCTTTTCACTTGGCTCACTGTTATATTGAATTATAGTAGTCACAGACTAATTTATGAGCTACATGAAAACCCTGTCTATCTTGTACTATTACGCTCTTACAAGAATACGCACGCGGCTAAAAAATGTAGAGGGGCCTTATCAATTGGCTATGGGTGAAAAATGACAATGTGCTCGGTTTTATTTTTTAAGGATAGGAATAACTTTCCGTATCAAGAGAAAAAAATCTCGGAATTTTTCGTGCCGTAGATTCTGCGTAAAAAATAAAATTGGTTTTGCGTTATGACGATTGAAATAAAGGTGTTTCCTTGGTCCAAGTATGCAGCAGTACTTCTTAAAAAAAAGTGTTGACACTATTGACATTATTGATTTTTTCAAAAAGTAGTGCTGCATACTTGTACCAAGAAACACCTTTATTTCAATCGTCATAACACAAAATTAATTTCTTTTTTTTACGCGAAATCTACGGCACGGAAAATTCTGAGATTTTTTTCTCTTGATACGGAAGGTTATTCCTATCCGTAAAAAAATAATCGAGCACATTGTCATTTTTCACCCCTTGCCAATTAAAGTCTGTGACTACCTATGTAAATACTGTGTATATAAATACTTACTGATACAAGTTAAAAGTATTACCTGATATCTCATCTAAGCTGATGATTTTGTTCATATTAGAAAGGTTCAGTACAATCTCATCAAAGACTGGAACTGACCCTCCCACAAGCCCAGTGTTGCCACCTTGAGGACACACCGCAAGGCGCTTTTCATTGCAATAAGCCAATATTTGAGATACTTCTACAGTTGACTTGGGTTTCAAAACCACTTTTGATTGACCTAAAAGAAAACACGACCTTATTTTTTTTAACTCATTAATTCTCATACCATATTGTAATAGCGAAGCAACGAATTACTCTTGTGTAATATGTATATTCTAGTTCATAAATATGGATATTTGATATATGTTGTTGAAAATTAAAGTGCAAAAAAAACATGAAATCTCTTTATTCTTTAGTAAAATAAATAGTCTCACAAGATTAGTAATTTCAAGTTTTAATAATACAGTTCACACTGAATTGACAAACAATTTATAATCCTTAAGTCAAAAAGTATACATACCTCTACAGTTTTTTATCCAATCTATGTTAAAAGGCAGAATGTCATTTTTATCTGTGAGCACCTGCTCCTCACTCAAGATGGATTTGAAGTAATCAACATCCTGTGCCTGCACAGTCCCAAAGTCCTTTTTCTTGATGTTGTACTTTGTCTAAAAAGCAATAACAACATACCAGTTTCGTCAGCAACATGGAAACATAAATCCCATCACTAAATTATTAAAACCTGGCATAATGATGAAGTGTAAGGTTTAATTACCTTTATAATAAAGTGGTTTGCAAACATTCATTTGGCAAAGGTTAATATAATGGCTGGGGATAGAGGAGAAGGAGTTGGATTGGAAGTTTTTTGTTTTGTTTGCCCAGCAATGGTACATTAATACAGGCTAGGAAAAAAATGTAAGTCTGTTTAACGCAGTTTTATTCAAATATCATAAAAAGTCCACTGCCACATCTGTCTCATCCGTTCTTCATAAATTCAAAAACTACTGAATGGATTTTCATGTAGTTTGATACCTAATTAGCATCAGTGTGTAGGCAGGGTGGGTGCCAAGTTATATAGCAAATTACATATACTTACTGCAGATAATTGAGGGAGGACTTGAGACGCATATCGTATTTGAGTCAAAGCAACATTTGCTTTTCCAACCGTTTTAATAAACACGGTCAGCGATTTAATCATGTTGACCACCTCTTCGAACAGTTCGAACACAGAAAAGACAGAGGTAGTGCAAACTCCAAAGTAAGATACGAACCGCACTTGTAAAATAAGTATTTATACTATGTTTATCTTGAGTTGTTTATCATTTGTATTGTTTTGACTTATGCTTATCTTATCTTTTTGTCTGAAGTCTGAGTTTGCTCAGCAGTCCCACCGTGTTCTTCGAAGAAAAAGATGAAAATTTAAAGGCAAAAAGAAGCCAAAAATGCAATAAAATCCAAAAAACATGAATACAACAAATAACTTTTGTACTCTGACTTGACAATGACATTTACTTCACGACAGGGGTGCGTTCCGAATCGCGCTCACAGCGCTTTGAGCGCTTTTCGGGACACTTATGACCATTGTGAACGCTGTGAGCGCTTTGAGCACGTTACGGAACGCACCCCAGATGGATCCTAAAGCTGGGCGTAAGCGATCGTTTTCCGAATTTTTTTACGGATCGGAAACCAAAACGGAATATTTCCGTTCGTGTGTGGTGGTTCATAGGTGGTTCACACAAAATATATGGGAGCCGCGAAGGAGCGCTGCGTTTGGGTGACGTCATTCGGAATTGCGAATCTGAAAACCGACTTCGGAAACCAATTTGCCCAGCCTTCATTCTATATTAAGAGGGTTTACTCCGAAAGTTGGCAAAGTCGCAAATAGCTGTCAAATATTTTGCTTTTTTCATTAATTTCTGAATATTACTGAATGAAAACATGAATTATCGCTCTATGATTGAATAAAACATTAAATATGGATTGCAATAGTTATCATAGGAACACGAAGATTTTAGTACTATGAAAGCAATATCTTTTGAAAACTTTCCATCGCAGTTTCCATGCATTTTAATGTAATCTTATCATATGAATGACTAACCAACAAATACAATACTATTACACAATACCAATACAAACTATTTAGAAACCAAATAGATTGCCCCCAACTTTTGGAGAAATTAAAGAAAAAATATATATAGCTGCTACCTAGTAGATATCCGCGCTATAAAATCAAACCACTGGCCCTTCCCTTCCGGAGAACTGTACTAGGACGCAACTCTCCCGTCCCTCGTCTTAGCAAACTACTAAATGAGCACTGCGGCTCAGGTGATATTCACTTTGACTCTTGGAGCAGGTTCTGTAAAAGTGTCGAAGATTGAAATTACGCACTCACTGGACACTACAAAATATTCTTTACTGCTTTTTTTTCATAACTCTGTCTAATCTGTTCATTGTATTTTTGTCTTAATATATCAATACATCTATTTTATATACCTTTCTTAACGTCATTAACTTCAAACTGTTTGAATGCGGTGTCCGCCTTTAAGTAGCTGTGCAATTAGCTATAGAACCACTTACATGTAATATTTTATAAGAATGTAACATTGTAACCGCTGTTGGTAGACCAATAAATAAATAAATAAACTAATATAAAACGAGACGCGCCATTCAATCATAGAATGATATCTTCCTTTTTAATTCAGCAATATTGAGCAATTAATAAAAACAGCGAAACATTTGACAGCTATATGCGACGTTGCCAACTTTCGGGATAAACCCTCTTAATAGAAAAAATGACGAATGCGAGATATCGGTACTTTATTGATGTCCTTTTCAGCGTTTAATTATCTACCCCAAACCGTATATTTGACATTTCATTTCGAACTTTTTGACACCTGCACACGTGCTCTATCAATGCTATGCGATCCGCAAATTTTCTTGAATAGTTTTTGTGCTTATAACCTAAATAAAATAAAAACGGTGGTGAATTCCATATATATTGCCCATATAAAATAATAAAAATGGTTAAAGTGAAAGCAAAAAACGTGAAAAAGAAAGAAATCAAACATCATGAAATTAAGAAAACTGAAGAAACTGTCGTATTACCTCCAGTGAGGATGTCTGATGATCCTACTCCAAAACAGGTAAGTTTGGGACTTTCTGTGGTATTACAATAAATACAATACATATTGTATTATTTACATTACAATACATATAATCTTTTCAATTACTGTTTTCTTTATATAGGTAAAATGGATCAACAGACAGAGAGTTTTAGTATTTGCTGCTCGTGGTATTAACCACAGACACCGGTATTTGATGGAAGACATCAAGAAATTAATGCCGCATCATAAAACTGAATCAAAAATGGAAAGGAGTAAAAACTTGTATGTTGTGAATGAAATCAGTGAAATGAAAAACTGCAATAAATGTATATTGTTTGAGGGACGCAAAATGAGGGATTTATACATGTGGATGGCTAACATTCCTAATGGTCCAAGTGTCAAGTTTCTGGTTGAAAATAGTGAGTACCTCTTGCAAAGAATATGGTTAGAAAGAGATAACAGCTGGTTATCTGTTTTACGACAATTGATTATCTTTTACAGTTTACACAATGGGGGAATTAAAAATGACAGGAAACTGTTTGCGTGGATCCAGGCCCCTGCTGTCCTTTGACCCCCAATTCACCAAGGACCCTCACTATTCATTGCTGAAAGAGCTGCTCATTCAAATATTTGGTGTCCCCAACCATCACCCCAAGAGCCAACCATTCTTCGACCATATTTACACATTCATGGTTCTTGATAACAGGATTTGGTTCAGGAATTACCAAATTTTGTCTGAAGATGGTGCATTAGCTGAAATTGGACCAAGATTTGTTCTGAACCCAGTAAGTTACTACTACTACTACAGCTTATTTGCGTCCCACTGCTGGACACAGGCCTCCTCTCATCACAAGAGGGTTTGGGCTATAGTCCCCACGTGGGCCTTCACACACATCTTTGAATTACTTCACAGATGCGTGCAGGTTTCCTCACAATGTTTTCCTTCACCGAAAAGCACAGTGGTAAATTCAAACTGAATTTCCCCCACCCCCTGCATGAGAGGCGGTAGGTCGAACCACTAGGCCACCACAGCTTTCCCACCCAGTAAGTTAATGGGTCAATATTTACTAAATTGGTACTTGCACTCACGCCTAGTATTACAATTTCTCATTAATTAATGTAATTATTAAAAGTGTTAATTCATTAAGGTAAAAATATTCTCTGGCTCATTTGGTGGAGTTACAATATGGGAGAATCCCAAATATGTCAGTCCTGCCAAACTTCGGCAAGCTTACTCAAAGAAAGCTGGAGACAAATATGAGAGAAGAATTGAGAAGAAGGCTGTGTTTGAAGCTACTAAGCCAGAGACGGGGTATCCTGATATAGAAGATGCAGATTTCTTCAAAGGAGATGCTATGGAAAAGGCTGAAGAAGTTGTTGTTAAAGGTATGCCTGTACTGTGAATCAGGGAGAGACATTTAAATTACTGATAATTTAACTACACTATTCTGTTCTAAAAATGTTCTTGTTTACCTGTGTTGTTTTCTTAATAACTAGATAAATCAGACTAATAATTTTTTCCATGTTTTCAGAGGAAGTAAAAGAGGAAGGTGAAAGTGAAGAGGAAGTTCACATAAAACCAGCCATAAAGAAGTCCAAAAGCAAACCGGATATGGCTATCCGACGCAAGCAACTGAAAGCTAAAAGCAAGTTGATATCTGATCAAATAAAGAAAAGGAAACAGTTCAAAAAGAAGAAACCAAGCAAAAAGTAACTCGATGTTTCAATATACCCAACATTTGTGAGATACTTTGAGTTATAAAATTAAAATGAATACATTTCACACTAAAGGAAAAAATGTTTTATTGAGATAATATATGCTACAACAACCAGGTACATTAGGGAGAAACTGCTAGTTGATAAAAAGTACACCATTTGATTTGTATAAAAATGTAAAAAAAAAATTGATTTAAATTTAACTATTCATTTGAAGTAGTTGAGACCTTGATTATTCTTGATTATAGAATAAGACAACTAAAATTGGACGGTTGTCAGTTACTCATAGAGATCTTCTACTATTTAAAGTCCCGCACCTTCACATTTCAAAACGCTTAAATTTTTTCATTATTATTTAAAAAGCACCACCAACACTCTCAACGCATACTTGATGGCTGTCTCAGCACACACATGTGTTGAGAGTGTTGGTGGTGCTTTTTAAATACATTGCAGCGTTTTGAAATGTGAAGGGACTTTAGATAGTAGAAGATCTCTACATACAAGTGTAATGTTGATTGTAATATATTATTTTGAGCAAATGACATGTAATTAAATTGACTTTAATCTTGTGCTTTAATTAGTAACTGGAATTAAAACTAAGTAACATATTTGAGATTTTGAGAAAAATTGCTTTATCTGAGGTAAAAAGGAAGTCTAAAAATTGTACAATGTTCAAGCAAAAAGCTAATCAAAAACACATCTAACCTTACAATAAAATATGGAATAAAGGAAACTCTTAAAATAATCATTATAAAAATATTAACCTTGAGTATTTTACTGAACTCACTCTGTATAGGCTAGCTGTATTTCAAAGCTAAGGCTTAATAATATGATAGACAATTACACACCATATGAAACAATGTATGTATAGCAAAATTACGTGATTTTTAACACAAAAATAAATTCACATCTATCAGAAACTCATTTACTTAATCAACTATAAATTACGATGTTTGTATGTGTTGTATAATTAGACACCATCAAAACCTATAATTACGATCCTCCATAACTCCATATTACCGCCTCACTCAGTCTGCTTCTCCATTTTTGCATTGTATTATTTTAAGTATATATATTTCCAATATTCTTCAGGAACTACATAAGTGCAATTTGCATAGAAAACGTTTCTAAAAAAAATACAACAATTTTGTTTCAAGTCGTATCGATATCACAGAATAATAATAATAAAATAGAGATTCATTGAATAGTGTTAAACATGAAATTGAAAACATTTATTATTACTTGATAAATTATTAATATGATATCAAATTTACGTGGGTCATTTCAATGCCCATTCACTTAAAAAACTAAAGTGACAAACTTGCTGAAATATGTTGTTACACTTACTTATAATAATAATAACATTCATTTAACCTCTGATAAAGCAAGACACAATTTAGAAGGCGCGCAGCACACTTAAGTCATTGATGGAGAGTATTATATTGCTTAATCCGCGCGCCTTCTAAATTATGCCGCGCTACATCTCGGAAGCTTAAAATGTACTTTATTAGTGCCTCAATGTACATATACACGTAAAGCCATGCTAAAGATCAAGTACGAAAAATACCCGTTACATTTCAAATTGATCGATGATCGAGACTAAATGAGCAGCACAAAGAAATTAATGAATATCATTATCTATCATCAAATGCCCATTGCATTTCAATTGCTTACAATAAAATTATACTTCGAAATACTACAGTAAACTTAATATACAAATAAAATAATAATACAAGATCTCTGCTCATGACCAAGCCTGAAAAAGAAGAAGAAAAGGTAATTTATTAAGATGTTCATTCATTTCCCAATGATTATTCTGAGTTATAAGGAAAATGGGATCGCCTCATTCGCAATTTACTTATTTTAAATGAGAAATTTGCTAGTCTGCATATACTAATAAGGTGCTTGAAGAACTAAAAACGTTACTAGCAAACAGCTCAGATTGTAAAATATTTGTGGGTCACGCAATGTCTTGACTTGGTATATTAGAATACTCGAATTTGCCTTATTTTTGTGCTACGCCGAAAGATTAAGTTTATAGGATATTTTTTTTTAAATTAAGTAATAGTACCTGAGCGGCCGAGAGAAATAGCTAAAAATGAATTTTCCCAGATATGAGATCTAGCTAGATCGATTTGTCACCCCCGAAAACTCCTATATACCGAATTCCATCGAAAGTTAGAGCCGTTTTCGAGAACGCGATTACACATTGTAGATATGTACAAAGTACAAATATTGCTCGTTTAAAAGTATACATAGAATTGGGAAATTAATCAAAACAGCAAAATGAAATAATTGACAGCTATTTGCAACATCGTCGACTTTCAGAATTAAAACCTTAAACAAAAAACTTCAAAAAAGTCATTGAAATCATCTTACTCGTGTATCAGTTGACAGTTCCAAAGCGCTCAGCTCAGTAATGTTCGTCCAAGATAATATGACGAAAATGCACTTGAAACTTGCATTTTCGTCATCTCATCTTGGATGAACATTGCCTTGCCGGCGCATGGCTCAGCTCCACAGCGCTCAGAACTTGTCGGCGCCGTCGCCATCGCCGGCGTCGGCGCGGTGGCCGCCCAGCTCGGCGAGCCGGGAGCCCTGCCAGCGGCCCTCCTCGCCGTTCATGTTGCGGTCCTCGCACACGCAGATGAACAGCGTGTCGACCACCATCTGTGCGATAAAACGAGCGAGTCGTGTTCGGTGCACTAGTCCAGAAGAACCCGCATCATTGAATTTATGCATTGAAAGAATGCTGCCGAAAATTACAGGGTGAGAGGGGCATGGCAGGCTGCGTAAAAAGGATAGATATACAACTCGTGCAGGTCGTAACCCTGGCAACATGTTTTAGACGTCCAAGGCCTGACATCGCTATATATATGCGGTTGACATTTATAATGCAAAAACCCTAAAGGCAGTGGCAGAGGGGGTCGCCTGCCTGCCAACCCGGTTATTTACGTGGTTGGAGAACTTTCAAAGTAGAAAAATAGAATAGACCTATTAAAAAGTTTATTGTCTCCAACCTTATAATAACCTCAAACACTCCTTTAATGAAATCAAGAACCTTTTTAAATATTTTGTCCCTTGTGTCCTATTGTGGTCCTCAGCTGTAAGGTTGGCGACCCCTGCACAGCTGCATAATTTAAAGTAAATTGATAGTTTAAAAAAACTGTAACAAAACAAGGCTCTGACTTTTCCGTGCCCACCCTCAAGCCCCATCATCAGATAAGCTCGGTGGTACCATAATATTGCACTGTCATCAAAACTACATACTCTTATACATGCCAAGGTTAAAAATAAGAATACAGGTGTAATGGCCTTTATTATTTTCAATATGGATCATAAGTAGGTATACTATTATTGTCTATTATGTAATGTCCAGCAGTGGACGTCTTTTGGCTGAAATGATGATGATGATGATGTAATGTACCCTTGGCCCTTGACCGTATCTTAATGAAATGTTGCAAAAGTAAGTATGGACTGAATAGTTTAACCTTTATACCGACAAGGCAATGGGGGCTATCGCGTGTGAATTTGCCACTAGAGGCGCTAGTGTCGCGTGAGGTCCAATAACATTCACTTTTCACCGGTTTTGGCGGGTTTCGTGATACAAATTATTAATTTCTTTAATTTACCTGTTGAAAAGTAATCTCTTTCGTGAAATTATCGCAAATATGTATTATTTGGCGATGAATGTAAACGCTTTGAAACAAAAATATAAATTCCTACTGGATATGATGATAGTTATTTATAATTAATAAACTTAATGAGATTCGAGATTTAAAACTTAGTTTCGGCACCGATCTTAATAGAGTCGTCTTTGACAGCTATACCTCTGGACCTTAGTCAACAGTGGCGCCAACTGGTGAGCAAAGAAACGATAGTCCCCATTGCAAAACAATTCGACAATGGACGCGCGCGATCTGAAGCTTATTAGCGAATAAATGTCTTTCTTCTTATTTTAATCTGTAAAGTTGTAGTCGAATTTGTTGCTCAAAAGGTTAAAATAGTTTGAAAATTTAAAACGCCATTTGCCATATTTTCTGACCCACCGTGTATACACGGTGGGTCAGAAAATATGGCAAATAATTAACCCACCGTATCGGCTATCGATTCTAAGTATATTGTATAGGTCTTTAATTTTTTTCGAGTTGGTAAAATAAAAAATTGTATATGGGATTGGTTGTGTGAGCGACGCCTGAATCCTATACAATTTTTTTTTTACCAACTCAAAAAAAATTAAAGACCTATACAATATACTTAGAATCGATAGCCGATACTGTGGGTTAATTATTTGCCATATTTTCTGACCCACCATGTATAGAATTATAGATTAAGTTATTGCACTTGTGAACAAAATCGTGCTTTCATTGCAGATGTGCCTTGGCTAACGCTGCTTCACATAATAAGAAGAAATTCCAAATATTCGGTGACATGATTATTATTTCACATCTTGAGTCCCACGTTTAGACTCTAAAACCACTAAAGTTTGCTCCGGAGCACTACTCAACAGATACATACGAGGGCGGGATGATAAGTAACTAGCCTAATAAGAAAACACTTAACTATCCGTGATAAAGTTAATTTTATTTTTCGACATAGTCTCCGTGAACCTCACGCACTTATTCCATCTTCGTTCTAAAGCAGTAATGCCTTCCATAAAATGATTTCTTTCGAGGCCCGCAAAATACTCCTCTACAGCAGCTATGACTTCATCATTTGTGGCAAATTTCTGTCCGCCCAAAAAAGATTTGAGCTTAGGGAATAAGTGGAAGTCTGATGGCGCTAGATCAGGCGAATAAGGTGGGTGGGGCAGCAAATCATTCTACAATTCGTTGATTTTTGCCATAGCTTTAACACATTTGTGAACCCTAGCGTTGTCTTGGTGGAAGATGATTTTTTTTTTCACCAAACCTGTTCGTTTTTGCTGAATACATTGATGAAGCTTATCTAGAAGATTAGCGTAGTATTCTCCATTAATTATTTGGCCTTTAGGAAGGTAATCTATCATCAAGATCCCATCTGCATCCCAAAGACGGAAGCCATCACTTTTCCAGCACACTTTTCAGCCATGGCTTTTTTGGAGCCGGGCATCCCGATTGAGTCCACTGTTTTGATATGAATTTTTGATTCTGGCGTGTAATTATGAACCCATGTTTCATTTGCTGTTACAGATCGACGTATAAAATCGGCCTTATTACTCTGAAAACGGTCCAGACATTCTTTTGAATTTTACACCCGAATCCTTTTTTGATCGTGCGCAAGCAATTGCGGCACCCAACGGGCCGATTTTCATATTTCATTCCTCACTTAGGATTTTAGGATATGTACCCGGTCTTTTGAGATACCTGTAGTGTCAGCTATTTCAGTTAACTTCAATCGTCGATCTGCTAAAACCATATCATGTACTTTCACGACCATTTCCGGAGTCGTGACGCTTTTTAGACGTCCGGGGCGGGCTTTAAACTCAGCCACCCAGTTTTTTGCCAGGAGCACATTCACCCAAAACATTATTTAACTCGTCATAGATATCTTTCCCCTTCATGCCCTTCATATGAAGAAACTTTATCACCGCTCTTTGTTCAATTTTATCCATTTTGAAAACAGTTGACGAAATATATTTTCAAATGACTAAAAATCAATAAAATTTTCACGCCACCAAATTCAAATTTAGAACACAGGTGGCCAGAGATACGAATTTAAAAATGACATATATATTATTTTAATTTTAACTTTTTAAATAGCAGTGGCTAGTTACTTATCATCCCGCCCTCGTATCTAGTGTACAAAAAAAACAAACCTCATAAAGAGACAGTATGCAGTGCGCTATGAAGAATGAGAAGATGCAGATAACGAGTGTCGGTACAGCGAAGAAGTGCAAATCGGCGTTCCTCTTCAACAGCAGGAGGCCGATGATTCCGGTGACCGCGGTGACGATGCACTTGCCCAGGAAGAGAATGAAGTCGCCCACGCTGTTTATGGTCGCCACTTGCAGCGCGTTGTTCACGATCGTGCTAAATGCCTGGCAACATGTCACCCATGTACGACACAAAATGAGGCGCGGCATCTTTTTTAACCTTTTAACTGCCATCGTCTGACACGGCTCTGTGTCGTAAATTAGTGGCGACACGGAGACGGTCACAGTCAGAAATAGCAGTATAGGAATTGTAGTCGGCGGTGAAAAGGTTAAGCTACTTTTATTTAAATGTAGAAAGATATCAAAAAGGCTACAACTGTTTTCGAATTAGGGGGGGAATATATTTTGTGACAAAGTGTAGCGCGATATCATATCGTGTTGTCAAAAAAATATGTCTTTTAAACAGATTTATTGTAAATCGTCAACAAACAATCCTTTTTAACCGACTTCAAAAAGGGGGAGGTTCTCAAGTCGTCAGTTTTTTTATATTTTTAGGGTTCCGTACCTCAAAAGGAAAAAACGGAACCCTTATAGGATCACTTTGTTGTCCGTCTGTCCGTCCGTCTGTCAAGACCCTTTTTCTCAGGAACGCGTGGAGGTATGAAGCTGAAATTTATATCAATTACTCAGGTCTACTGTCCCTTGAAGCTGTGAAAAAATCAAACTTCTAAGCCAACGCAATCAAAAGATACAGCCGTTTATGCCGCAAATTTTCGACACTTGCAAGGGAATCAAAACCTACAGGGTGCTTCCCGTGAACTCAGAATCTTGAAATTTGGTACGAAGCAACGTCTTATAGCATAGATAAAGGAAAAATTACGAAAACCATAAATTTTTAGTTACATCACATAATATTTTTTTTTTAATAATTTTAACCTTACTACCCATTTCCTCATAAACGCGTAGAGGTATTAAATTGAAATTCATACCAAATACTCAGGTCTATAATACCTTTAAGCTGTAACAAAATCAAACTTCTATGTCAACGCAATCAAAAGAAACAGCAATTTAAGCTGCATATTTTGAAACTCGCAAGTACTCGCAAGGGAATCAAAACCTAAAGGGTACTTCCAGTCGACCTAGAATCTTGAAATTTGGCATGAAGCAACGTTTTATAGCACACATAAAGGAAAAATTCCGAAAACCTTAAATTTTTAGTTACATTACAAAATATATATTTTTTAAGATCTTTGTCTTTTTTTTTACATTTATTTATTCAAAATAAGAGAAAAAAAACTTATAACTATTACAAAATTTCTTTACGCTTGCTGAAGCCTCCTTAGGCTTATTTGCAAGAGTCAGTCGCGTCTTAAAATATGTTAGAGACTAATTATATTTCTTAATTGAAGGATTCATTTTCGGTACTAGTGTTATAGCAATCCATGTAATATTTTTTAAGTACTCTTACACATGTATTAACATTTTTTGCTTCCTGTATTTTTTTTACAATATCTAGTGGTAGTTGGTTAAGTATGTGAGGTAGCATAAAGTCTGAGGTGCACTTTCCATATATATTCTTATAGCTAGGTAAAATGTAGGGTGATAAGTATACTAGTTCCCTTAGTCTATCATTACGTGTTCTTATTTTTAGTGTTTTAATTTGGCTAAATTTGTCTTTTATAATTTGAATTTTCATTTTATCATGTATACTTAGGACCCTACAAAAACCGAATAATTTAAAATAATTATTTTTATATTGAACTTTATTTTTTTTAGGCACTATAGTTTTCAGAATTGATAGTTGTAGTGTTTGAATTTTATCTAGGTATGTCTAGTCTGTATGTCTCTATCTAGGCTTAAATTTATGCTACTCCATCTTTCCCCATTGTAATGTTATGAATTTCATTTTGCAATAAAAATACCATAGTTATGACTCGATTGTCGTAAAGAACGAACTTTGTAAACCTTACAGGTTTGTACGGAACCCTCGGTGCGCGAGTCCGACTCGCACTTGGCCGGTTTTTTTTATGTATGTTCACCGAGAACCGATTTCGATGATTCTTTTTTTGTTCGAAAGGTGATACTTCCAAGTTGGTCCCATATTAATTTGGTTCAGTTTTGATGATGGGATCTATGAGAAAATGAGGGAACTCAAAATTTGCTAGCACGTAGATGATTTTGGTGTCAATTTCGAAGACTTCGGAGTTACTTATGTATTTCTTTAGTAATGTTTGGAAACTGTAGCGGGAAAAAAAACCGCCTTCAAACTCCGACAGACTGCGAAGTCGGTGTCAAGTGAACCGACCCAAAGAAATGATAATCATGCAGTGAACTTGACATTGACATCGCAGTCTGTCGAAGATTGAAGGCGGTTTTTTTTTTAACTTAATGGAGGACAATAAATACATTAGTAAAAATAGAAAATTACCTTGCCCGCTGCTTTGCAGAAATTGCACCTCTCAATTGTAATTATAGTGTAGGCGTTGTGGTTCAAGTAACGGATGAACTTCTCCAGACACCAGAAACAACAAATGCCGCACTTGAGACCGCACTTTGCGCATGCCGATCCGTTATCTGCCCTCGCTGAAAGTCTACAAAAGCAATAAATAATGATGAATATTATATGTAATATGATTTCTTTACAATTTACAGAAAACCTGTTAGCTATTTATTTTGTTTTTACATAGTTATCATTACTTACTTTGCATGTAGGTATGTGAGAATTAGACGTGGGATCTTGAAAAGCGTGATGAGGAAAGATCCCTTCGCAACTGATCCTAAATGGTATTTCAGCAGTTTACCAATTGAATACATGACAGGAGAGTGTGCGTTGGGGCCTCTGAAAAATAAGAATTAGGTTATTATTATTAAAGACCAATTTTTTTCGAGGGAGAAATCTTCATTATCTTAATACATATTAGTAAGACATTCAGCGCTTTGAGGGCGGTGCTCAATGGTGTGGGATTTCTACCCACTAAACCGACCTAGATGACCTCCATCAGTGCAGGTTTGGGGACTCTTGAGTATGCGTCAGTAACTACTGCTGCTCAGTACTGCTGTGCCTCAGTACAACTGTTTGAGTCTTGATTTTTAGATGAAAAGTCGGAGCGTTTTCATTCATAGGATAGTACGAGAAATAGGAAGGACCTGGTTGGGATTTACATATGAATTTGGGCGTCACTCAATGAACTTACCGGAAGTACCAGTGCGAGACGGCGCCGGCAATGGTCATCTGCTGGCATCCGAGAATGAACTCACTTCCCCACACCAGACAAATGAGGCACATCCACCACATACTTTGCACCCATACTGGGTCGAACTCGAAACGATCTGCAATCAACGCCAAAATTTACTATTTCGAACCTGACTGGCGGAGATGTGTAAAACCACCTCTGAAATCAATAAATTGCAATTAGGACAAAATTAAAATGAAAGTTCTCACTCATCCATGTATCATTGTTGTTTCCGGTCGTCAAAGATGAGTTGTAGGATTCGTCAGGCTTCAGTGTGCCGTTAACTAAGAAGTTGTACTTATAAGGTATTCCTGGATATCTTGCAGTCGCAAGACAGACCTGTATTCAAACATAGTCGAAAAATTACAGATGTAGAGAGTAACTTTTACGGTAATGGCGTGGTAAGAGTAATACTTACAACAACAATGGACCAGAATATGAAAAACAGTAACAGGAAGAAAAATGTGATAATGGGTTGCAGGAAGAGAGAGGGAATCGAGCCGAGGCAGTGTGCGGTTTCCTTGAACAGGGCCGCCAGAAACGACACGCGTGAGCGCATCACGAATACCAGCAGCAGAAGGATGAACTAAAACAAAAATCAGGTACATAGGTATAGTCAAACCGATTGATAAACTAAATTATAAAATCGAAAAGTGATTGAAATTATGTATCAAAATGGCGAGGTTAATAATAATTAAGAGCACTTCATATACTTTTCCAACAGATACTTGTATTACTTACTGTTATTATAGTCGCAATAATAGAGTACCAAAGAAATGCTGTCTCATTTTTAAGGCTTTCCTGTAAAAGAAAGTAAAAATAATAGTGGAATATAAAATACCATGTAGTCTGTAATTAATGGGTAATTAGAATACTTACAGATAAATACATGGATTCAGCGAAACTTTTCTTTCCCGATTTTAATTCGATATAGGTATACCATAATAATCCTGTTCCGGCCACACTCACAATTGACACTACTATCATGAAAATCCAGGATACAAATGTAGCCAGCAAATGAAGTATGGATACCATAACCAGGGAGCAGACTAGAACCAATGAAAAACAGATCGTCATTAAGAAACTTAAGTAAAAATGATGATTTTCTGACATAGTTTATCCTTTTAACCACTATGAACTCCAAACAAGACTAGTTAACCAAACTAGTTTTGTATGATTTGGAGTACATTATCAAAAAACTACAAAGCAGTAGCCGTTGCCCGCGACTTCGGCCCGCGTATACTTAGAATTTGCGTACCCAATGGTACTATACATTTATAGAAGTATTGAAACACAGTCGTTGGCGGGTTTTCTATGGGTTAAATACTGGTTTAGAAAACCCGTCCCTGCGGAAATATTGGGATGAAAGTAAATATTCTCTGTCATTACCAGGGCCGGTCTGAGTGGCGAGCCTTGGGGGAGGCCTATGTCCAGCAGTGGACGTCTGTCGGCTGAAATGATGATGATGATGATGATTACCAGGGTATCAAACTATCTATATACCAAATTTCATATAAATCGGTCCAGCCAGAATGACAAACAAACAAACTCTCTTTCACATAATTTAAGAAGAATATCGACTAAAAAAGCCGCTATGCATTCTTACTACGCTTTCTTCCAGTCCCATGTTATGTTTGGCTTGGTAATTTGGGGTAGTTGTGTCGATTTACAGCGCCTCTTCAAATTACAAAAAAAGTGTGTGCGAATAATTAATGGCTTGAAATCCAGCCGTGAGTCGTGCCGAGAATCTTTCAAAGAATTGGCTTTGCTCACGCTATCAGCGCTCTATATCATGGAACTCTGCAAACTGGTACGTAGAATGCCAAGTAAATTCCCACCAAAAACAAATTTTAACAGTAAAAGATTAAATGACTTATTTTCAAATGACGTGACAGCCCCTTTCGGTAGAACAGCGATGTTCCAGAGATGCCATCGATATGTCGCTGCCAAGGTTTACAACGCTTTACCGGTTTCGATTAGTCCTTACCAGATACTAAATCCTTGGTTTCTCTAAAAAAGTATCTCATTGAACTTTGTCCGTATAACTTGAGTGAATATTATTACGCAGAATCGAATTTTATACGTTAAGATTATTTGTGAAATCTCCAGTTGCTACACCAAAACGGTAAAATTGTATTGAAACCTATTAAACATTGTATATATTTAACCTAATGTACACATACAATTTATGGCAAATAAAGAACTATGAACTATGAACATTTATAATATTAGTTATAGTATTATAATATTATCGATAGTATGGATATTATCTTCAACATAAGACAGCAATCAAATTTACTGCAATTTTGATGGCGGCAAAAAGGTTAACGGACTTTGGGAGTGAGTAGGTATGATAAAAAGAATACAAAAATATCA
The DNA here is from genome assembly GCA_963971205.1 of Aethes cnicana. Taxonomy (NCBI): domain Eukaryota; kingdom Metazoa; phylum Arthropoda; class Insecta; order Lepidoptera; family Tortricidae; genus Aethes; species Aethes cnicana. The sequence continues at coordinate 5,790,617 of OZ020276.1, read as the reverse complement.
GACTATTATGGTTACTGTCTACTATAACGTGACCTTTATATTGGACAGTGGGTAACCATAATATTCCATACTCCCTGAGTCGTTAACCTTTTAGCCAGCATCAAAATTGCACACAGAAAGACTTCTGTACCTACACTAGGATCAATATTTAATGATATATATAAGAGGGTAGAAGATGGAATTTAAAAAAGCCGTGGTGGGTGGTGGCCCAGTGGTTCGACCTACCGCCTCTCATGCCAAGGGTCGGGGGTTCGATTCCGGCTTGCACCTCTAAGTTTACTTACGTGCGAAATTCAATTTGAATTTACCATGAGCTTTTCGGTGAAGGAAAACATCGTGAGGAAACCTGCACGCATCTGTGAAGTAATTTCAAAGATGTGTGAAGTCGCTAATCCGCACTGGGCCCGCGTGGGGACTATAGCCCGAACCCTCTCATGATGAGGGGAGGCCTGTGCCCAGCAGTGTGACGCAAATAGGCTGTAGTAGTAGAAGATGGACAGTAATTTTTTTTTTCTTAAAGCATGGCATGTGGGCTTATGGGCTAACAAGTAAATAATGCTGTTGTATTTTTTATTATAATCAGCATGTGTAAACATTACACTAAATTAATAGTAACCTTGAAACGAAACTTGAAAAAATATCTTGGAATTATAACAACCTAAGAAGCTAATGCATAAATACACTAAATTCTAGATTAATGGCATGATAAAGCAACACTGGCACAAGGTTGCTAATGATGTCATGTTACAATACAGTCTCAATTCTGTAGTGAGTCAGTTTGTGGCTAGTCCTACACAAATAAGATCACACCCAGCAATAGGGAAATAAGTCGTTAAGATTCTCGGGTAATACTAAAGTTAAATAACAGTTTTTATCAATATATATATATAAGTCTCTTCCCCTTGTGTTGGGGAGCACTAAGAGGATTTCTAAAATTCCTACTGGTATGGGAATAAATGGGATTTTATACAACGTTTATGAGCATACAAATTCTCAGGCCAAAGCTAGTTATTTATAGAATGTTCAAGGTTAATATTTCAATATTGCTATAACCTTATCATTTATAGTACACCTATCTAATAAAACAAGTTTTAATCAGCCAAAAGTACACTTAATTGGCTAATAATTAATTAATTTATACGAATTAATATTTAAGTGAGCAAGTAGGACAGGACCGGTCTGAGTGGCGAGCCTTGGGGGAGGCCTATTATGATGATTTTTGGAAAATAAATTTGAATTAAAACAGACAATTAACTAGTATTGGTGATTGGTGAAACAGTGTATACTTACTGAAAGCAATAATAACACATATTGTCATCTCTTTCCATGATGAGTAGAGATCAGTCAGCATCTGTTCAATGGTGTTCCAGCTATTTAGTAAATTGTAGAAATCTGTAAATACTTTGTCTGCTAATTCTCTGGCAGATTTAGGGAAGCATCTATTCAGGACGGGGTATGACTCATATACGGGCAGCGTTGGGCAGGGCCCCGTGATGCCATGTAGCTTCGGAGAGCTCACTACAGTATTCAGATTTACATCGTACATACACAGGTTTGAATTTGTTTCACGGTAAAACTTCTGTATGTCAGCTAGGGACTCCAATCTCTTGTTGGGACATTTCTTAACACAAACTTTGATAGACCTCCTCAGCTCCTTCAAGTCCATAAAAAACAGGTAAGGTTTGTCCAAAGTGCTGATTCCTGTTAAAGGATAATCTTTTTCATGCTTCTGGTTAAATTTAACACCACATGTATTGCCGAATGAGTCATAGCCGTTGATAAGACGCAGCGGGTTTCCGTATACAAAGGATATGCCAGCAACTATCAGCTAAAAAAAAATACAATCAAATTTCATTGTTGAAAGAGTTTTTATTTGCACATGAGCAATGAGCAATTTATCACTTACCATCAGCACCCAAAATATTATGTATATAACTAGCCAACAGACGTCCGTGCAACCTTTCTTCGGGGTTTCATTTTGAGGAGATATTTCACTTTGCGCGCAACCCATTTCGTTTGTTATATGTTTTTAACTAAAATACACATTGATTATAATATTTCACAGTAAGTACAAAAACTACTTATTACTTTCTCCGTTTAATAAAAGAACTAACAGCAGGATATAAACCTTATACAAACGAACACTTAATTTTATTACTCATTTCCAAAATAAAATGATTACAAGAAAAATATAAATAAAGCAGGCGTCGGGCGGGCGACGTGCGGGCGTCAGTAAGTTTTGATTGAGCCACAGATAACTCACAGATTACTAATATGTGGTAGAGCGTCATCGTCAAAACGTTCTTGACGCACTGGGCGCAACGGTTTCCGCGGTTTCAGGCTTGGAATGGAATGGAAACGGAAAATTTGACGGTGAAGGAAACTTTCCGTTCCGGTTTGCGTTCCGTTCGTGTGCCGTGGTTCAAACGAAATGTACGGGAGCGCTCCGTTTGGATGACGTCATTCGGAATTCCGAATCTGAAAACCGCATACGGAATCCGATACCTAAGGCTGGGCACAAACGTTAGGTTTCCGAATATGGATTTCAGATTAGGAATTCTGACTGAATTGGCTATGGGTGAAAAATGACAATGTGCTCGAATATTTTTTTATTGATAGGAATAACCTTCCGTATCAAGAGAAAAATATCTCAGAATTTTCCGTCCCGTAGACGTCGCGTAAAAAATAAAATTGGTTTTGCGTTATGACGATTGAAATAAAGGTGTTTCCATGGTCCAAGTATGCAGCACTACTTCTTAAAAAACAAGTGTTGACACTATTTACGGTGACAGTTCTTGCTTCATTCGTAATAACGTGTTTAAAGCATACGTCGTCGTTGGGGCCAAGCAGAATCGAAAGTCCAGTAAGCAAAAGCAGTCATCAATAAGCTATTTTTCCAATAAAATTGTTAAAACACGTAAAGTTATGTTCGTACGAAGGAAGCGAGAACTGTCACCGTCAAATGTCAACACTTTTATTTGTCAGAAACATGTGCTGTGCTTACTTGGACCAAGGAAAACCCGAATCTTTAAATTGTCATAACGCAAAACCAATTTTATTTTAAGCGGAAAATCTACGTCACGGAAAATTCTCTGATTTTTTTCTCTTATGACGGAAGGTTATTCCTATCCATAAAAAAATAATCAAGCACTTTGTCATTTTTCACCCATAGCCAATTCCGAACGCCTAGCGCAAACGTTCGGTTTTTTGCATTAGGTTTTTTTCCGTCAGTAACCTCTTTTACGTCGAGGTCCGCTTTCGTGAAGGCACGTTTTGGACGATGACGACGATTTGATGGCTCCTGCTCTTTTAATGGCTCTAAATAATATATAAGGCCGTTTCTCGACACACGTTATTAAAATTTTGGGCTCACACACTTTGCAAAAGTGATGAACAGACAGTTAACAAAAAAATACACGTCAACACTGAACATCGTTGGCGCGATTCGGACTCTCCTGATCTGAAAATTTCCGAACGTGTGCGGTGGTTCAAACAAAATGTATGGGAACGGCGCATTCCGGGTGACGTCATTAGGTTTTTTCCGTCCATCCGAACCGAACGCGTGGCAGACTTTCTGAACCGAATGGGTAACGTCATTAGGTTTTTTTCCGTACGGAAAAAGTCAAAACGTGTGCGCCATGTTGAACAATTTGTATGAAAGGAGTGCCGTATGCGCCCAGGGTGAGCAACACAGATTAGAAGATATGTGAGCAATTAATGTCGGCCCTGCAAGCCTACACACGGCACGATTTGGCATTAGCCCTGCTTGCAGGCCCTGCAAGTACAGGGTCGTCTGTAGCGCCCTTAAACTCACAGTTGCAAGATGGTGTAGTGTCAAAGAAAATGTCAATTCTAGTTTCCTACCACTAGTTCCCCTGGCTTGTACTTAGTCTCTGTGGGATAAATATAACCTAAAATTTGACGTTTGAATTTTGAATACTAAGAATTGCACTTTGTTTACCACTACATATGTGTAAACAGCAAAATGAACCTTAGCTCGTTATTGAATTATAGAACACCAGTTTTGAAATGCATTTTCAAGAGAGCTCTCAGTAATAACATATCCGAAGTTACGAAGATACATAGGGAACTCTATGCTAGAATGTATCCTACGACGGTTGTTCTCTCAGATGGATCATCTTTCTCCATTAGATATCATGAGCCCAGGAAAATCATAAAGGTACAATCATTTCTTGAAATTAAATTATTATATGTTAGTGTTTTTAAGTTAGAAGCATTTTGTGTTAGGTTAACTTTAACATATTGTACTGTACAGTCAAGGGCAATAGAGTCGCTGATGATATATTTTGACGCTTTCGCTGATTACATATGTTTGCCCTTGACTGTACACTGAAATGTTATCTCTCTCTTCTATTCTGTTTTAAATCAATATGCTTTACTGATTTTATTTCCGGTCTCAAATAAAAGCAACAACCTCATCGGTTTAGAACTAATTTTCTTGACTGGCTTATTGAAAAAACAAAATACTCTTGCACAACTAAAATTATTGTTCAAATTTGTTAAGAATACATTTTTTTCTTATTTAATCAAGAAATATTTATAGAGGCTTTAGTACACTTAAGTGACTATGCCAGCCTCATTGGAGGACACAAGAAAACAAAAAAAAATAGGTTTATGGAGAATTCCCGCTAGAGGGAGATCCTCGGATAAGGAAGGCATGCTTAACAAATCTATAAATTTGCAAGGCATCATTAGGCATAGAATTTGCAAGTAAAAAATTCAAACCACCATTATGTATGTTCAGATGACCCAGAAACTTATCCCTTATAGAGTGGTACAAGTCACATTCCACTAAAAAAGGCATTAAGTCCTCTGTTTTATTGCAAGTCTCGCACAAGGGAGTTGGCGATATTCTCATCATTTTAATTAACAATTAATTTCTTATTGTGATAAGAATACATTACAATACACTTTATTGCACACCACACATTCAAGGAACAGTACAGATGTAAACATAATTACACAAAAACATACAACCTTTGGATAGAATAAGAATGAGCAAAATTTTCTGTAATTATTTTCAGCTTCCATTAGATTTGGCACTCCTAACTGATGAAGAAAGAAAAATCAGAATTGATAAGAGGAAACCAAGGAAGAAGGTTAAAATTATTGAAGATGTTGAAGATAACTTTAATGCAAAGAAGTACTTGAAATTTATGAAAAAGAAATGATAGCAACTTATATATCATGTACATTTAATTATTTAATGGTTAGATCTAGATATAATAAAAATGGTTCAACTTGAATCTGATCATTATTTCAGTAGGTTTCAATATTAAATCATCATCATTTTAGCTGAAAAATGTCCTATGTACATAAGACCAGCCGTCTGTTAACGGAGTACTACTAAACTCTGCTCAGTGAGTAGCGATTGGTATATTTCTTTTGGAATGACAGGAACAGGACAAGACAGGACATGAAAGGTTTAATAATGGAGGGTTGAACTAAAGGAGCGCCATCTTTATAGTTCCAAAGGTGGACACCAAATCGGGGGTGGTTGGGGGCGCTGCGGTCGTCACTCCAGTCAAGTCACCTAGGCGGATAGTCTGCAGTAGCGCCTTCAGATGGCGCTGCTGAGGCAAAAACGGTTGGGAGGAGTGTGTTTTGTTTTGTTGCTTATCAAATCCGTCCATTTGTTGATTTTCAACTGTTTCGCCATATAAGATTGCGCTCCTTACCAAGACACATCCCACACTCCATAGGTTTAATGATGATGAATCCATCAACTGGTCAAATAAAGTCCAGGCAATCTTGTATCGAGCTTTAGATGGTGCGCCCACGGGTGACTTTTGTCGCCGTGACAAAAAAGGTCCTGTCACCTCAAAAGTCACAGCTCTATAGCGAACTGAAAAAAAGTCACCCGTGGGCGCATCTCCATACATCTTGGAATTGGCTATGGGTGAAAAATGGCAATGTGCTCGATTATTTTTTTATGGATAGGAATAACCTTCCGTATCAAGAGAAAAAATCTCAGAATTTTCCGTGCCGTAGATTTCGCGTAAAAAAAAGAAATTTATTTTGTGTTCTGACGATTGAAATAAAGGTGTTTCCTTGGTCCAGGTATGCAGCACTACTTCTTGAAAAAATCAATTATGTCAATAGTGTCAACACTTTTTTTCTCTTAATAGGGAAGGTTATTCCTATCCTTAAAAAAAAAAATCGAGCACATTGTCATTTTTCACCCATAGCCAATTGACCTAGTGACAAAACTGTCACCGTGACAAGTTTCCCGTGGGCGCACTCTCTTAGAGGATGCGCCCACGGGTGACTTTTGTCGCCGTGACAAAAAAGTTGCTATCACTTCATAAGTCACGTCTCTATAGCGAACTGAAAAAAGTCACACGTGACAAGTCATCCGTGGGCGCCTCTCCATACATCTCCTTGGACCTGACCGAGGACATAACTGTCACCGGCGACAAGTCCCCCGTGGGTGCAGTCCCTTATGCGATACAATCGTGTGAAAGAAAACTGAGAACAGGGTACTGTTGTGCTGCTACATTTTTGACTAGGCTGCGTTCCGAATCATGCTTAGAGTGTTCACAGCACCTTGCATCCTTTTTCCTCTTAGGACGCGACTTTCAAGAGAAAAAGAGATGCAAGGTGCTGTGAGCGCTCTGAGCGCGTTTCGGAACGCAGTCTATGGTTGTCAAGTGTCAGTTATATCAGCTAGGACCTGCTCCTTCGTCATACTAAAATTTTAAAAGTTAAAAAGAAAATACATTCAAGATTCTACGCTTTAAGTTTCTTAAATCGTACATTTACCTCAATTACCAATTGTGCTCTAATCTTATGTCTATCACTTTGATCTTCAGGAAAGCAATGTTTCCTTGCGTCTTCTAACCTTAAGGTCACCTTACGTAAGATTGATCTAAGACCAAACCATGGGTAACAAAGTGTCTGCTGATGCCGGCATGCCCCTAAATCATCCCACCGGTAACGTGAACCCACCACCAGAATGTCCGATGCACAAAAAAGAAGAAAACAAGCCGAAAGTTTCAGAGTGCCCCGTGCAGCACGGCAATGACATTAACCCTTATAATATGGTAAAACTCTTTTAAACTAGAATTTCCTCTCACTTTTCATGCAGAATGAAATCAATTTACTTACTTTTTTATTATATTTTTAGTTAGTAGAAGTTAGTAGAAATTTACAACTTGTTCCAGATGCCACCAGCTAATCAACAACCTGCTCCTGATCAACCGTTCGCGTTGCCAGTTAATCGCCAGGTGTCTTCCATACCCCGAGCCATGCCAGATGGCTCTACAGAGTTCTGGGTGTACCCGAGCCAGCAAATGTTCTGGAATGCCATGCTCCGCAAAGGCTGGCGTTGGAAGGATGAAGACATCAAACCAAAGGATATGGAAGACATTATTAAAATTCACAATGCCAACAATGAACAGGTACGCAAGATAAGCTACATCCATCTTTGCGCATCACGTTTTTCACCGAGTTCAGAAGTTTATTTTATTTTTTTCATGTTAACATGTGACATTTCATCATGCTGTAGATACAGATTTGTAATTGGTGATTTCAGGCATGGCTGGAGGTTTTGAAATGGGAAGCTCTGCACGCAAAAGAATGTGGCCACCCTCGGCTAAAGAGCTTTGGAGGAAAGGCTACTCAATATAGCCCCAGAGCTTTAATACGTTCTTGGCTTGGGTAGGTACTTACTGAGTATAAAACATCAAATAATCAAGGTTCAAGATGATTGAAATGGCACAAATTGAAATTACCCATATAAAATAATAAAATGAAATGGAAACCATGTACCACTACTAGTAGCATTTTTACATAGTTGCAAATTAGCACATTCACATCTCACTTCCATGACCTATTACACTCATAATGCCCTAAGATATTTATTATTTAACAATGAAAGTGTTCTTTTTTTTGTAGATATGAACTGCCATTTGACCGCCACGACTGGATTGTAGATCGATGCGGCACAGAAGTTCGTTATGTCATTGACTACTATGATGGCGGTGAACTGGACAACAAATACCAATTTGCTCTTCTTGATGTCAGGCCAGCGATGGATTCTTTTCAAAATGTTTGGGACAGGATGCAAGTGACATATATGAGATACCGCTATGAATTGTTGGGTGATGATAAAAACTCTAAACTGACTAATTAAAATGATTAATAATTTAAGAGTATTATATCATGATCTTAAGGTTCTTGATTTTGATCAACAAAAACTTGGTGTTTTAAGCCAAGTTGATTAAAATTGTGGGGTCTTTCTGTCGGCAAGAGTTGTCACTGTTAAAGGTCTTTGTGATTCAACATTAATTTATTTTGTTAGATGTTATGATGTAGTCCCACCCTTTGATTAAAATTATTGTAAATCGTTTTTTTAATAGACTTGTTTTATAGGCTTTACGATTTATCATAAAACTGTTTGTAGCTATTACTATAGTACGACACAATAAGGCGCGCGGCGAAGCACTTACGCCGTTGACAAAGAGTCTATTATTGCTTAATCTGCAAGCTATATTAATGAGGACCACCATATTCTGGTCAATAGTTGGCACCACTATCTACAAGGTGGTGGCTGTCAATGTCAACGTTTTGTCATTTCATACAATAGTGTCAATGTCACTGTGACTATTGACGTTTCGGAGTTGCCAATTTAGCGTGTAATATGGCACATTATGTGCTAAATTGGCAACATTGCACCTCGGAGGACAGCAAGCGCCTCTAGCAACGGTTTCACTCGCGGTGACCCTCGTTGTGTCCTCCCTCTTATATGTTTAGAATGGTTATAATTATATACTTACTAATAATATGCAGTCAAAAAATTTAAATGTAAAAATGATTGAAAAATAAAGTCCTACAGTCTTTCATCGTTCTTATTTTGTATGTCACCATAGAATCGTTGCAATTATCATCATGTGCAGTGCATTCAATTGAAATACTGGTAGCGCAGGTTCAGGTTAAGGCAAAAGATCCAGGGGTCTATTACGTACCGACCCGATGGAAAGACGTAATTAGAAGAGCTACTCAAGTAGCGTTATCATATTATCAAATGCCACCGCATCGCAAGGAACCATCACATTTGGAGTGGAGACATTGCCAGGGAAGCAGTTCAAGCCGGAAATTGACTGCTAGACATGAAAGAGTATCATCTATGCAACCGCAAAAACTCTCGTCATGAAGAGCCCGGAATTTTTCACGGCAAAACAAAAGACTGTCGCAATGTTAATACTAGTCTTAGAAACGTGTATTTATCGATATCGATAGTTGTGTAATAGAAGAAGAAAAAACGGTCCACCAAATAAACAAAATATTCATTTTGAAAAATCAAGTAAGGTTTGTATAAAATTACATAGAAACAAATGCAATTTCTTCTTCGAAAATTCGAAATCCAAGTCACAAACACAGCAGCACACAAGATTTTATTTGGTGTCTGATAGTGAGGATAGTGATAATAGTAGACAATCATTTAATTTCTCGACATTCTCTGGGAGTAGACAGTTTCGTTTATTACTACAAAGCCAAAAGGACGGGTTATTTTATTTATAACAAGGTATTGTTTAGATCAAATAACACAATTATAAAACAATCTCTGAATTCCTACTTTCTTTCATTTTTTTGTATATTTTAAATTAACTGTCACGTATTATCATAAAATATTCGATAATAATACACGATAAGTATCGATAAAAGAAAATTCCAACACTAGTAACTTTACGACAGTCTTTTAATTTTGCCGTGAACATTCCGGGCTCTAAATGAGTGTACGACTGAAAAGAGGTGGATCTGAAGATACTTACATAGTATTTCAGACTAAAGTTTGATTTAAAAACAATATCTTTACGCATAATAACTTTAATTATCAATATTGATAATTTGTGAGCTAACTCCCTTGCACTCATTTTTGAAAATCTCGACTTGCTGTTCAATATATCCTTCAAAGTTGTTATAAGGGCATGATGGCAACACTTTATGCTTGGGTTTGCCTTTACTGCTATGATATACCGATCGGAGAGTGAGAATGGGCGGTTTATCTGGGAATTTCGTACCTGAAAGTTATAAAATAGAATTCAATAATTTAGTAAGTATACCACGACACTACATAGAAGACGCGCGGCGCGGCGGAAGCATTTAAGCCATTGACACAGAGTCTAATATTGCTAAATCCACGCGCCTTCTAATTTGTGTAATTCTGTATTGTCTCTGAAAAAAAATCCATATAAAAAAAAGGATGCAACATTTCACAAATAATGTGTACCTATATCTATCTGCAGTATCCAGTGAAAGTCATTAATTTCAAAAAGGAATGCTGCATTGTTTGCATCATGCTCCAATACTGCACCTTCATATTTGACAATCAGTTGCGCCAATAACTCTCTCTTCAATTTCTCGTTGTTCAAAAGTGCCTGGATCTGGACAAAGTTTAATGTCAGGTTCAATTCATTCATGTAACAAAGTTTTTCAAAGATGTAATAGGTTAATTAGATAGAAGTAATTAATGATTACTTAAGTTTTTTTTTCTAGTGATTGCAATGAAGAAAATGTTGCAGTTAGCTGATTAGCTTGAATACCAATAGTAGTCATACTTATTACGGTAAAAATACCGCACTTTAGGAAAAAAGCAAGCCGCTTTGCACAGTGATAGTAGGGACCAAAATAAGCGATTTGATCCGAGGCAACCTCTGATTCGTCCCTTAGGAACAGAGATGGCGCCACTTGTTCAAAATTTTATTTTAAAATTCCTAAAACCTGAACGGGTTGTCCGATTTTGACGATTAAGATGTCAATTGAAAGGAAATTAATTCTTCTATCATAAAAATAATAATGAAGTGGTAAAAAATTAAGATAAATACCAGAAAACCTTCATTATTGAGAAAAAAAATAGTTTTTTCGTTACTTTGTAATTTTATGAAAAAAAAAGTATGAAACTTACATTTTTATATATCTATTACATTGCGCAATTTGTTTAGCACTTATTACAAAAAAATGCACATCAATATCTTATATAGTTCCGAAGTTATTAAACAATACACTACACGGTGCCAGTGCGGTGCCGCCGCCATACGTGCAATTTCGATACCTTACCTTGCCTGCCCGAAGTGTTCAATGCCCTTTTTGTTCAAAATTTGCTATATGGGATAATGGTACGTTGTATTTGTCAAATAATTAATTTAGTATTTTTATTAGGTATCTTGGTTAAGCTGCGGTGGCCTAGTGGTTCGACCTCCGCCTCACATGTAGAGAGTCGGAATTTCAAATCCGGCTCGCAACTCTAAGTTTACTTATGTGCGAAATTAAATTTGAATGTACCACTGAGCTTTTCTGTGAAGGAAAACATCCTGAGGAAACCTGTACGCATCTGCGAAGGATGTATGTGAAGTCACCAATCCCCACTGAGCCCGCGTGGGGACTGGACTATGGCCCAAACCCTCTCATGCTGAGAGGAGGCCTGTGCCCAGCAGTGGGCCGTAAATAGGCTGTTGTGGTGGTGGTAGTGGCATTATCTCATTCATTCTTCCTCTTCAACGCTGGTCTTCCTGAAAATGAAATCGCTATGAAATATAGCATATGTTATGTCTGAAACGCTGCAGGAATTACAACAGATATTGGACGACCTAGCTCATTCATCCCAGCGCATTGGTCTCCGGATGAACTTGGTTAAAACCAAGGTCATGTTCAACGAGCACGTTGATCCGGGAACGGTCTCCGTAGATGGGATCTCTCTTGAGGTTATTTCGGAATATGCTTACCTAGGGCAAATCAACTTCAAGAGAGAAATCAAGAGAGGAATTCGAATGGGCTGGGCAGCATTTGGGAAACTTTGGCGAGTCTTCTCAGCGTCAATACCACAATTCTTGAAGACTTAAGTCTTCAAACAGTGCGTCCTACCGGTAATGACATACGGTATGTGCGGTACGGTAGGACGTATTGAAAATGACCTTGGTTTTAACCAAGTTCATCCGGAGACCAATGCGCTGGGATGAATGAGCTAGGTCGTCCAATATCTGTTGTAATTCCTGCAGCGTTTCAGACATAACATATGCTATATTTCATAGCGATTTCATCTTCAGGAAGACCAGCGTTGAAGAGGAAGAATGAATGAGATAATGCCACTACCACCACCACAACAGCCTATTTACGGCCCACTGCTGGGCACAGGCCTCCTCTCAGCATGAGAGGGTTTGGGCCATATTCCAGTCCCCACGCGGGCCCAGTGGGGATTGGGGACTTCACATACATCCTTCGCAGATGCGTACAGGTTTCCTCAGGATGTTTTCCTTCACATAAAAGCTCAGTGGTACATTCAAATTTAATTTCGCACATAAGTAAACTTAGAGGTGCAAGCCGGATTCGAAATTCCGACCCTCTACATGTGAGGCGAAGGTCGAACCACTAGACCACCGCAGCTTAAATAAGATACCTAATAAAAATACTAAATTAATTATTTGATAAATACAACGTACCATTATCCCATATAGCAAATTTTGAACAAAAAGGGCATTGAACACTTCGGGCAGGCAAGGTAAGGTATCGAAATTGCACGTATGGCGGCAGCACCGCACTGGCACCGTGTAGTGTATTGTTTAATAACTTCGGAACTATATAAGATATTGATGTGCAGTTTTTTGGAATAAGTGCTCAATAAATTGCGCAATGTAATAGATATATAAAAATGTACAAGTTTCATACATTTTTTTCATAAAATTACAAAAATACGAAAAAACAATTATTTTTTCTCAATAATGAAGGTTTTTTTGGTATTTATCATAATTTTTTACCACTTCATATTTTTTTTATGATAGAAGAATTCCTTTCCTTTCGATTGACATCTTAATCGTCAAAATCAGACAACCCGTTCAGGTTTTCGAAATTTTTAAATAAAATTTTGAACAAGTGGCGCCATCTCTGTTCCTAAGGGACGAATCAGAGGTTGCCTCGGATCAAATCGCTTATTTTGGTCCCTACTATCACTGTGCAAAGCGGCTTGCTTTTTTCCCAAAGTGCGGTATTTTCACAAAAATGGACCGTAATAAGTATGACTGTAGGTTTTTCGAGCCGCATAGATGCATGGGATATCAATACCTTTCTTGTTTATTTACTAGGTACATCATGCATGGATGTGTCATGTGTGTGTGTCTGTATAAAATTCAAGCTAAAAACTGTGCAAATGTCTGTTTTTAGTAATTTGTTAAGTCTCAAACCTGGGAGACAAGTTGTATTATATTATATGCCCACAAATAGAATAAATACATACTTTGTTATTCAGCAATGTGGTAACCATTGGCACATAATCCATTAGGACTCCAGATTGGTGCATCCTGTAAATTTTATAATGAGCTACATTATAAGAATACCAATAGGATTTGAAAACTTTGTTATGCTTTCTAAACACTTTTTAAGTAAACTACACATAGGAGCCATACACTGTCAGATTATGTTCATTCTGTTAAGAAAAAAAAACTTACGGTGGCAAGGAAATGTTCCCTAAGGACTTTGTCAGTAAAGGTGACAATATTAACTCTGCATTAGTAGAGTTGGGGTACCGTACAAGCAGCAAAGCTGTGTCAATGCCAGGATTTTGTTCAATACTGTAATGGGAAACAAACAAATATTTTTTAAATATGCCCAACATTGGCACAGTAATGAGATTAAGAGAAAATTGATTTATTGAGATACCTATGTCTATGTAGCAAGAAAAATAAGTGCTTAAATTGAGAACCTCTTTTGAGTTATTTGACATATGAGAGATTTATAAAGAGAAAATTGATTTATTGAGATACCTATGTCTATGTAGCAAGAAAAATAAGTGCTTAAATTGAGAACCTCTTTGGAGTTATATGACATATGAGAGATTTATTAAGAGAAAATTTATTTATTGAGATACATATGTCTATGTAGCAAGAAAAATAAGCACTTCAATTTAGAACCTCTTTTGAGTTATATGACATATGAGAGATTTATTAAGACAACATTGATTTATTGAGATACCTATGTCTATGTAGCAAGAAAAATAAGCACTTAAATTGAGAACCTCTTTGGAGTTATATGACATATGAGAGATTTATTAAGAGAAAATTGATTTATTGAGATACATATGTCTATGTAGCATGAAAAATAAGTGCTTAAATTGAGAACCTCTTTTGAGTTATATGACATATGAGAGATTTATTAAGAGAAAATTGATTTATTGAGATACCTATGTCTATGTAGCAAGAAAAATAAGCGCTTAAATTGAGAACCTCTTTTGAGTTATATGACATATGAGAGATTTATTAAGAGAAAATTGATTTATTGAGATACCTATGTCTATGTAGCAAGAAAAACAAGTGCTTAAATTGAGAACCTCTTTTGAGTTATATGACATAAGTTAAAAAGATTGTAATACCTTTCATTAAATAGTTCAGGTAGTTGTGAAGCATCCACGTTGAGTCTTATTAGAAACTCCACTACATGGCTGCCCACCCACACTTCAATGTCTCTTTCGCTTGTAAGTTGGTCTCCCAGTAAAGCACTGTACTCAAAATATGCTCGAGAACTTTCATCTTCATTCAACTTTCTTATCTGCAATAGATAATAAAAAGATAGATAAAGGGTCAACCATGGTAATTGGTAAACTGTAGCCACATTCCATACTTATGTGAACTAAGAGATTTAAATAATTCTCTTATATCATACAGTAGGCAGCTGGATATAATATGAAAATCTGAAACAAGCTAAGCAGTAATCATCCTCAATATTAACATATCTAAGCAACTTAGTAACATGTGCATGTTACTTTTTTTTTTTATCGGTACCTTACTCAAATTCTCGTTATTTTGTTCATATTTCGTCCACATGGGGGTGTAGGATTAAGTCATCAATGCAATTATTTTCATATTATTATTCCACACAACACAGGATAAATACATTTATTTGGTACAAAGGGGAGATTCTTAAATACTCACTTGGTGTATCTTGTACAAATTTAGCAGCTCTGATATCACACTGCTTAATGCTTTAGGATCATTTTCATTCCAATTGGACAGACTTGGTACCTTATCTTCTAGAAAGTCTTCTTCAAGGTTACTGAGAAATGACTCATCATCAAACCTAAAGTCAGGTGCGAACCAAGGAGTTGAAGTATCAAAAATAACTTCCCATTTTATTTTTTTCGAACAATATGGTAAAACCAAGCGAAATTGATTCTCTGCGCCCTCCACTGTACCGGTTATTCTTTCGATGTCCACTTTAGTTTTACACAATCCTGAAACAATTGAATGGCAAATCATATTACATTATTTATTAAATAGCTAATAGCATAATTAGCATACCTATAAATTAAGTGAACTACCTAGCTTAAGATCCTGATAAATGTTCTCAACGTAAGGACGAAAAACTTGGGCCATATCACTAATTACTCCGTAGCTATCAGTGGCCATTTTAACTAGCGTTATCAAAACCAAAAATGAACATTAATTTGTGTAACTATAGTAGTATCAGTTCACTCTAAATCTAAATAAATACTTTTTTTTACTCCAATATAACTACATGCCTATACGTATGTATATGTATGTCAACAAGATGTCAACGAATGACTGTCATCCATCGCTGTCATAGAATACAATACAGATAAGAAAAAAGCGTTTAAAATAGAATTAGAGAGTAGGCTGCATTGAACACAAAAGTTTCCGGATCGGGAATTCAGATTCGGAATTCCAAGAGATCAGCAAGAGCCTAGCACAGCCGTTAGATTAGCAGACGTAGCCCATGGACAATATGACGTACCCTCAGACGATTCGATCAAAGCAACTGGCCCTATTGGTTTTCTCCAGTGTCCAAATGGTACTACTAACATTCCAATTTTATAGATCATTCAAAACTATTACGGTAGGACATAAATACTTACTTACTTACTATGTGTCTGCCATGCTGAGCTACCATGCCTGTTTCCAGATTTGATAATGAACGTGGATGATGAAGTTTGGTCCAGTTTGACTAATAGTTCATCTGTCTGTATTTGTTTTCCAGTATGGTTTGGACTATAATGAAAAAAAATCGACCTTTTTCCATCTGACATGACATTACACTGACGTTCGTAGACCACAATACGTGAAGTCGTGAAGAAGCTAGCTAGTTGTAGAAATATAGGTAGTTGCGCTTGAGAAAGCAATAAGAGAACCGAGAGCACTCGTGAAGAAATCGTAGACACGCAAATTAAAAATTGCAGTAGTCATTGATTTCAGCTATTGTTCAAAAGAAATTAAAAGTGCAACCAATTGTCAATAGATGTCTTCAGATGTTATGAAGTAGGTTTTTGTACGTTTGAGTCATACGCGTTGCATCGGTCTATAGCATCAAGAAAATAATGGTGAAAAACTAAAAAGAAAACCTGGGGCTTATTTGATTCTAAATTGAAACTGATTTGAGCAATCGGCTTGTACTTCTGTATGTTTTACGTTTCGGAATAAAGCGATGAAAAATATGAATTCTCTACAGAATAACATTTCAGAGCTGTTAAAATTAGCAAAAAAATTCAACTGCTTCTACCTTTCCGGTGAGTTAACATTTTATTTGCATAGATATCTTAAACTAATACAGTTTTCGTGTGTTGATTTAACTTTTTCTGTTTAAGGATTGCACCAAGGCATATGTAGGCCCTTCATTGTGGCAGGGCACCAAGTGGGGTTGATTCGGCCAGATGTAATGAAATACCTTCAGAAATTTCCTGAGGTAACTTTATCCTCTATCATGTTATTGAGCATCTACAAATTTATTTAAAGGGGTACAAATCTCCAATTTTTTTTTAAATTACAGGTTTTTCGAATCACTGGCAAATTTGTAGAGCTCAATCCTGCATTCCGAGATTATCAGGAGAGAACGGACAAGGTGGCTGATGTGTTACAGACCTTACGGAAAGAAGGAGAGTTGATTGCTCTGAAGGGTTGGCGTGATGAGGTTTAATTAAAAAATTCTAATTTCTATTTCTTCTTTTAAGTCTGTAACCACTTGATAAATTATGTAATACACAATTTATGGCTGTTTCAGTGCTTTGGAGTCAGCACCCCATATTTCTATGAGAATTTGATGGAGATGGAGCGGAGTGCTATTTGCTTGTTTGGCATCAGGAACTACGGAGTTAGTGTATCAGGCTATGTGAACCATCCTACCAAGGGGCTATGCATCTGGCTGCAACAGAGAAGCTTTACTAAACAAACATGGCCCGGTCAGTGATATATTAATATTGTTACTAACTTTAAATCATAATCACTTACTAAATAAAAATAGATAAGTTATTGAATGTCTATGGTATCATCATGGTATGAGTAAGAAGTAGAACTTAATAATTGAAGTATTTACTGAATGAGGAAGGATCCGTAGTCATTAGTCATGTGTTTTAATAGTTTTCTTTTATGTTCATGTCCAGGGAAGTGGGATTGTTTTGTGAGTGGAGGGCTTGCAGTAGGCTATGGAGTCTTGGAGACCACTATCAAGGAAGCCGCAGAAGAGGCATCAGTTCAAGGAGATTTGGCTAAGAAATTGGTACCCGCCGGCTGTGTCAGGTTGGAATATTCATTGAAACTTTAAATGAATATTAGTAATTTTTGCAGATAGTTGCAGTTAATTACCACAAATTTCTTTTGCAGCTTTTACTTTGAAAGCGAGAGGGGACTCTTTCCTAATACGGAGTATGTGTATGACCTTGAGTTGCCCATAGATTTTGTGCCACAAAATGCAGATGGGGAAGTGGAGAGTTTTGAGCTGTTGACTGCGCAGGAATGTATTCAGAGAGCCATAACACCACAGTTTAAAACTACGAGTGCTCCAGTTTTGCTGGACTTTTTGATAAGAAAAGGTTTCATCAATCCAGAAAACGGTAAAAAATCTTTTTCATGTGTAAAATTTTACCTTAAACACTTCAATAGTATTCATTCAACATTGGTTTCTTTTTCAGAGCCTAATTACCGGTACCTGGTAGAACTGTTGCATGTGCCCCTGCAGTCCATCTACGACTGGCCGTATGCTGCAGCCAGTGTTATCAATGGAGATGGGCAGGCTATACAAAATTGTCCTTAAATTTATTTTCACTATTTTAAGCCGCTTAACCACAGGTATTTTTTTCGTGATTTTGATTTTTTAGATATGATTCATGTGTTACACAATTTGCTGAAAAAACCATAGCTTGTATTAATTACTGTGGTTTGGATATTGCTTGTAAAGTATGTCTGATTGAAGTAGCATTTCTTTCATAGGATTTTTTTCTTAAAGATGGCTACATATTATGAGATTCAGTGTCACATCATGATGCATATATTTGATTTTAATAGGCACATTGGTCTTTATTCTGCTTAAAAGAATGTTATTTTTGTTTGTACTAGAATAAAAATAGATTAGAATAATTACTGCAGTCTGATGGTAGTACAACGATATTACAAACAAAAAAACACCATGAAATTATACATATGTATAACATAAACTCATAATGGTCTAATATTAAACAAGGCTATTTTCTTTTTAAAGCTTATTAATATTGTATTGAGTTCTAACTTCATTACTTAATATAGAATTGACCAACTCCAGTAGCAATATTTAAATATTGCATAAAAAGATAGTTTAGCTAGGTATGGTTAATTTCTGTGATACTTTACCAGTTGGTATAAGGGAATGTAATTTAGTTGAATGTATGGATTACTCAGTTTTAATAGTAATTGATGTAGACGAAGTAGTACTTATGAGTTTTTTTAAAGTATTTATTATATTTCCCTTTCCGTTTATTTGGCTGTATTGGTTTAGATAGAATAGGACTAATATTATTGGAAATTAATTAATGTGGCATCGTGAGTTATATTGACTTCTAAAAGCAATAGGATATTTTAGTGAATAGGTGCTATGTACTACTCTCTTAACGTATCTATGGTAACAATGTAGAATAAGTCAATTGATGTAATGTATTCTATTGCTCTTCGGAAAAGAGTATGATGGGGCTCTGTTCATAAATTGACATTTCAAATTCAAAACCAATTTAGTATCTCTGTCAACAAAAAAATATAATATTGAATTTTTTTTGTTCCTTACTTTTGGAGATAATCGTGTTTTCGTTACGTCATTTTTGAACGTCGAAGATGAAGATGACCTACAAGACCTAACGATAGGGAAGAGGCTTCTGCAAGGCTACAGGACGTTTACGTGAGAAGTTCAACGGGCCAACGGCGCTGGGGGCGGATAACCCGTAATCCCAGGGGAGACCGAGGAAATGGTTCCTAATGGAGGACCGATCACCCGACTGAAACCAGGCAGTCGTCCCCTTCTATAAATAATACGTTTTTTTGACTTAGGTACGCCCTTTTAGAATGAGTTCTTTAATCTATCTATACTATAATAAATATCATAACTTTAGCGTTAATAAAGCTAAAGAGGGTCGAAAGTCTACATGGGAGATATTCGAAAAAAAGTTGGCTGGGGATGCTTAGAATCGATAACAGAACACATTCCAACAGTTTTTAGAATTTTCGTCTTGTTTATTTGACCGCGCATCACGTGAAAACTACGAAGATAGTAGCTACTTTTTATCCCGGAAAAACGCATAGTTCCCGCGAGAACGCGATAACCGAATTCTAGGCGGACGAAGTCGCGGGCAGAAGCTAGTTGCAAATATTTGTGTGAACGTACGACTTACGTAAAAAAGAAGAAGGACGTGTCCTTTAGAATTTTTCAAACCTTCTGTCTGAGTAGCTAATAAAATAGACGTGTTAAAAAATACAAAAGTTGTCAATTGGATGCAATGTTCATCTTGAAGGATTGTGGGCAACAGTTGATGCGTAACACCTTGTTATTATATCTAATATAGCTGTAATATTAATCTTAAATAGCAGCTTACAACTAGAATGTCATAAACAATGGCACAAAAAAATAACTCTTTGTCCATGCTAGTATTACGTTACCGATAAACATGAAATAGCTTTCCTATCTTGCGGATTTTAGTTTGAATTACTATCTGTCTGTAACTGTTTAGAAAATCACTCGATAAAAGAGACGGTTACATAAGTTTTCTAAAGAACACCATTGGGGATGTATATTTTATGAATAATCTAGTCATTGTACTCTCTTATTCACATACAACGAATTGAATTTGAGCATTAATTATAGATCCCAAATAAAAAAAAAGATTTTTCAGAAATTAAATTTTTGGGACAAGCTTTTATTGCTGACTGTACTTTTCTTTGTAAATCCTTCATCTACCCTTCAAGACGAATCAAACGAGCCCAAACTCGATGGGGTAATGTGGTTTTATTACGAAGTTCCTATGGCCACTTTCCAGCTCCATCATCAGATCAGCTCCACGTCATCGTAATTTCATATTCTCACGCGATTTACATATTCGTGCAAAATTTCAGCTCAATCGGAAACCGGAAAGTGGGTAAATTGCAAGATTCCATTACAGGTGAAAGTAAATAAAAGCTTGTGTAAAATTCAGCGTTGTGGGGACCTATTGGACTTTGAATTTAGATTTTCGAAAGAACATATTATTTTTATTATATAAGCAAATTGTGTAAAAAGGGCCCTGGGGCAAAATACAATGGGAGCCCTGTCAGAGCTTGGTGGTCGGGGGTCGCAGGGCACTGCCCCGGCTTGCCCCTTAGTAGCTACGCCACTGCACGCGCGGCTCTATAGTAAATGTATTCAACTCAACAGAATACCGGGTACCCATATTTTGATTACACGCGCTCGAGTAAATACATTTCTATTCTCTCTTTGGCTCTTCAACTATAAATGTACACCTACATTAAAAGTCAAATAGGAGGGAAAACATGGTGGACCGTTTCGTATCATATGAACTATGTAATGTATACGGTTCTTTTTGATTGAATATAATTATAAATAACGCTGTCATGAGTTACTGTGCCTCTCAATAAAAGTTAGGAGGGGGAGAAATAATGACCAGTGAAGCCTCGGTATTTTGCGCTATACTTATCCTAAAATATAAATTGATTAGCTAGACGGTATTAATAGCGTAGGTAGTAAAATGTCATACATGTAGAGCTATTATGTAATATTCGAAATTATTAATTGCAGTTTTATACATTTTTACCTCACTTTAGTCGATTTTTTTTGTACCTTGTAATGTAACATAGGAGGATGTATACCTACGTAAATTAAGTAACCTTTTACAATTGAGCGAATACTATAGCAGTTTATTTCTTATACAAATATGAAATTAAAAGTTAAAATGTAGGGGTTTTCATTGTTTTTTTTTGTCTCCTTGCCTGCTGTCCATCTTTCATACATACTAGTGATGACCAATCACAATTAGGTCGCTGGTCCGAGTGGCGACTTGGCAGACCAGGCCCGGGGCAGGCTTATGTCCAGCAGCTTTCAGCTGATGTTCAAGGGAGTAATGTAAATAAAATAAATCATGACGGCTAATACAATGTTAAATACCTAATCCATACCTACTTATTCATCATCATTATGGTTACATTAATAATTATTCTAATTTTCCTTCCTTCACGTCAAGGAAGTTGGATCGATTTTGACGAAATTTGGTATGGAGGTAGACTATTGAAATAGCATAGACTAGTTAGGATAATTTTATCCTGATATTTCCACGTGATCGGATCGGATTTTTCACGAGTAAAACGGTATTTAATTCTACAACTACAACTAAATAAATTAGTGAATAAAACAACCAATTATACAAATAATGTTATTTAATGACAAAGTTTCAGCAAAATACATTCGTGTTGCTCTCCAATATACTGAGTAAAAAAAGCTTACAACAAGTACTTTCTAATTGCAGTACTTCATTGCAAAAACACTTGTAGTACGGGACATTACAAACCCCGATTAAATCGGTGTTTGCTGCACCATTGCACATTGTAAATACAAGTTTTTTTAAAACACTTCGTAAACCTATACAAATGATTGTTTTTTTGTACTTACGCTACACATAGATGCAGTCTATGAAGTAGGTACGTATTTTTTAGCATGATAACTTTGTATCTAGAATTGATAATGTTAACAGACCAACAGTATGAAAAAGTAATCAAGTGACTCAAGTCACTATTTTGTTAGCTTAACAACCAGAAAATGTATAAACACGTGACAAGAACAACGCTTGCTACCAGTAGCGGACCTTTTTTTAGGTATAAAAATAACAATTAATGAGTAAGTAAACATATCAAGCTTTGAATCGCCGACTAGCAGGATAATTAACAATCCACTAATCCTTTACCAAAAATGGAAACATGGGTAGGTAAGTACACTGAATAAAAATGTTAGAAAAATAGGCAGCTAAAGTACGCGAAAAATTCATAGCTATAATGAAACGATATAAAAAAAATGTAAATTTATCATCAATTAGTTAACTCCAAGATAGGAATCCAACACAACACTAGTCCAAAATTAATGTATGGCAGAAGTTCAGGTGCGCCTGCATTGAATAAATCGATACTTACAACTATGCCATTAATCCGCAATCAAGGGAGACCTGCCAATAGACAGACCAATGTACATTTCTACAAGTTTTACAACGCGCAATAAAGAACTGCCACCATAACTTAAAAACCTCTCCATACAATTGTGGTTTAAGTCAACTTGTTTCATAAAATCAATTTACTTTTTAATTTTTATTGATTGCAAATTTCCACTTCTCAAAGTGAACTCGCCTGTTTAATTACACATAGAAATAGAATAATAGACGACTCTGCTTCAAGTTGATGTTTTGTATTGAATTGACGAAAGGTAGGTTCATTGCATATAGAACTGTTTCAAGTAGAAGTTCAATCAAGTCTGATTCTGATTAAACTATTTTTCTTTATTGTAATTAGTAATATCCATTGCATCCATCTGGGAGATCGGCGATTATTACAGTTATTTGACCTTGGAGACTGCACGGAATGGAATAAGGATTATGGTTATGCCCCTTGAGCATACTAAATACGTAGACTAGATATCTTGAAGATTTCGATTAGCCGGGCGACCTCCTCTGCCACTGCTTTTATATTTTAGCATATAAGAAGTGTCAACCGCATACATGTAGTAAAGTCCCGTACTTGACGTCAAGCCTGGGTTGATTCAAGTACAGTTGACGGAGTCCTGGTCGTTAAATATGGCCGCCGAGCTGTCATTCCATACAGAAACGTCATTTTGTCCCATATTAAAATATTTAACGTTAACTTTAACGGACGGTTTGAATCAACCCGCCGTAAAACTGTTATCACGGTTATTTCCTCAGCTTGAACTTATCTCTGTCCTTGTCACACAGCCTGCCATGCCCTCCTCGGCCTTATTTTTAACAAAATTCTTTCACCGATGCGTTGTCTTTAGGATATCTAGTCTCTGACTAAACATCAACTTGGAATCGAGCTTACTTGTCCGATACGGGCTAGATCGTAGTTAGTAGTCGTCGCCGCGCGAGATGACCTCCTTGCAGGTGGGCCGCAGCAGTATTGTGTGTTCGAACTGGGCCGTGTAGCTGCCCTTGATGTCGCAGAGCGGCGGGTAGGCGTCGACCACGCCCTTATCGCACAGATCCTTGAGCGCCATGGCGTAGCGGGACGCCCCGGCGCGCTCCAGCCAACGCTTGCAGAACGCCAGCGTGCTGAAGTTTTTGTTGATCAAATTCAGCAGCTGCTTCGATGACTGTAACCTGGAATTGAGTTTTAAATACCTGGATGTGACTTTGTTTCTAGGGCCCCTTTTTTTTTGAATGCTTACAGAAAAGCTACTTAAAACTAATTATCCATACTAATATTATAAATGTGAAAGTGTGATTGTTTGTTTGTCCTTCCTTCACGTCGCAACGGGTGGACCGATTTGGATGAAATTTGGTATGGAGATAGTTTGAGAGCAGCATACCTGAGCAGCACGAACTGCTGCTGGTCGAAGTTCTTCATGTAATGCGAGCAGTCCATGTCATCGTGCACCTGGCCGCGGCCCGTGGAGCCGAACGTCTCGATCGCGTAGAACTTGCGTCTCCTCCATGCGGGTCGTCTCGGCTGACATGATGAACTTGTATCTCGAGCAACATACCTGAGCGGCACGAACTGCTGGTCGAAGTTCTTCATGTAATCCGAGCAGTCCATGTCGTCGTGCACCTGGCCGCGGCCCGTGGAGCCGAAGGTCTCGATCGCGTAGAACTCGGTCTCCTCCATGCGGGTCATCTCGGCTGACATGATGATCTTGTATCTCGAGCAACATACCTGAGCGGCACGAACTGCTGGTCGAAGTTCTTCATGTAATGCGAGCAGTCCATGTCGTCGTGCACCTGGCCGCGGCCCGTGGAGCCGAAGGTCTCGATCGCGTAGAACTCGTTCTCCTCCATGCGGGTCGTCTCGGCTGACATGATGATCTTGTATCTCGAGCAACATACCTGAGCGGCACGAACTGCTGGTCGAAGTTCTTCATGTAATGCGAGCAGTCCATGTCGTCGTGCACCTGGCCGCGGCCCGTGGAGCCGAACGTCTCGATCGCGTAGAACTCGTTCTCCTCCATGCGGGTCGTCTCGGCTGACATGATGATCTTGTATCTCGAGCAACATACCTGAGCGGCACGAACTGCTGGTCGAAGTTCTTCATGTAATGCGAGCAGTCCATGTCATCGTGCACCTGGCCGCGGCCCGTGGAGCCGAACGTCTCGATCGCGTAGAACTTGCGTCTCCTCCATGCGGGTCGTCTCGGCTGACATGATGAACTTGTATCTCGAGCAACATACCTGAGCGGCACGAACTGCTGGTCGAAGTTCTTCATGTAATCCGAGCAGTCCATGTCGTCGTGCACCTGGCCGCGGCCCGTGGAGCCGAAGGTCTCGATCGCGTAGAACTCGGTCTCCTCCATGCGGGTCGTCTCGGCTGACATGATGATCTTGTATCTCGAGCAACATACCTGAGCGGCACGAACTGCTGGTCGAAGTTCTTCATGTAATGCGAGCAGTCCATGTCGTCGTGCACCTGGCCGCGGCCCGTGGAGCCGAAGGTCTCGATCGCGTAGAACTCGTTCTCCTCCATGCGGGTCGTCTCGGCTGACATGATGATCTTGTATCTCGAGCAACATACCTGAGCGGCACGAACTGCTGGTCGAAGTTCTTCATGTAATGCGAGCAGTCCATGTCGTCGTGCACCTGGCCGCGGCCCGTGGAGCCGAACGTCTCGATCGCGTAGAACTCGTTCTCCTCCATGCGGGTCGTCTCGGCTGACATGATGATCTTGTATCTCGAGCAACATACCTGAGCGGCACGAACTGCTGGTCGAAGTTCTTCATGTAATGCGAGCAGTCCATGTCGTCGTGCACCTGGCCGCGGCCCGTGGAGCCGAACGTCTCGATCGCGTAGAACTCGTTCTCCTCCATGCGGGTCGTCTCGCCGCCCTTCACGATCGGCACGGTTTTGCCGGCGTGGATCCCTGGTGACGACAGATATTCTTTAAGGCCCGGTTCTTATGTCCACTGAACGCCCGTGGCTATGAACGATTAATATTTGATAGATTCTTTACGGAGCAAATGACAAATTTTAACCATTCATCAGTGCCGGATTAGCCCAAAACCAAATTAAGCAATTGCTAAGGGCATCACGTCTCAGGGGGCACTAAAAACGGAAAAAGCAGCACCAAAAAAACGTGGGGTGGGGGGGTGGTACACAGGCGTAGATTGCTTAGGGCATCAAGTAGTCTTAATCCGGCACTGCCATTCATGGCCACTTTCCGGTTCTAATGTTCTATCATCAGATCAGGTCCATGTCATAATAATTTTGCATTGTCATCCGATTTACACATGCATGCAAGATTTCAGCTCATTCGGTAACTGGGAATTGGATCAAATTGAACTTGCAAGATTTGATTACAGACAAGCAAACAAACATCGGGCCAGGTAAATAAGCTTGTAAGATTGTACTTACTGTACGGTCCAATGGAATGCCCATTAAGATTGCGAATGGGCTTCACTTGATACACTTGACCGTCTAATTCCACTTCATGGGACTCCATAACCTAAAACAGGTGAAAATCATTAAGGTCTCTTGTTTGTCAGATATTCTTTTGCATAGTTCACATGGCACTAACATACCCTAGAGCCAAAATTTAGTGTAGAACTGAGAACTAGAACTGATTTGATGTGCAATAGCCAAAATATAGAATACAGTCCACAAAGCCTTAGTTTCTAGAATCTATGGCTAGAATCTAGGTCATTGGTTTGGTCTTGGGTTCCTTTTCCTTTGAGAATGGAATAGAGTTGGCAGATTGACTTTCCTATTGCTTAGTCTCTGGACTAGTCTGCAATAGTGCTAAATTGAAGTGTAGAACTAAATTGAAGTGATACAGATATCTCTGGTAAACTCACCTCCTGTACAGCGGCGCCGACGTCGCATAGCCTGACATCGACGCCGGAGGCCTTGATGCCGGCCTCCGTGGCCTCCTGCACGCCCTTCACCAGCGGATCGTACCGCGGGTTGAAGTGCAGCGTGAACGCGCAGTCGATGATGCGCCCGTTTATGTGAGTCCCAAAGTCTATCTTCACAACGTCGTCGTACTCCAGCACCGTTGTGTCGCCTGTAATAGGGTTTATTAGTCAATTTTATAGAGGAACGGGTAAAATAGTCCCGAATTAACCGACTCGGATCCAGTGTTATAAATACGAAAGAGTCTCCGTGTCTGTGGATTCCTGAGAAAGGACATAGGCTACTTTTTATCGCGGAAAAACGAATTCCACAGGGACCAAGTCGAGGGCAGAAACTAGTCTAGTAATATTTATTGAAACTTATTGTTACTGTTGCAATTTTTAATGTAAGCAACTTTTAGTTCATTCTCCCCCATTTTAAGTCTTGAATTTGAATCTTTTATCCTACAAATTCAACATTGTTGCTTTCTTTCAGTGTCTTTTTGACTGTCTTTTGTGCATTTTGTAGGCTAGGGGTTTGACCTATAGTCTTTCATGCAGGGGGTCGTGAGTTCGAATCTGGCTTGCATCTCTGATTTAACTTATGTGCAAAATTCAATTTGAATTTACCACTGAGCTTTTCGGTGCACGGAAACACCGTGTGGGAACCTGTACGCATCTGCAAAGCAATTCAAGGATGCGTGTAAGTCCCCCATCCGCACTGGGCACATGTGAGGACTATTAGCCCCAATCCTCTCATGATGAAAAGAGGCTTGTCTAGAAATGAGTTTTGAATGGATCTTATTTCTAACAAAATACGTTATAGATAACAAAAAAGTGCGCTTATTATTAAATATACAAGACATGAATTACCAGTGTTAGGTGTGTAATGCGCGGCGCAGTGGTTACGACTGCAGCCGGTGGGGAAAGCCAGCCCCGCCTTCAGCCCGTCTTCACCAATCAAACGCCTCGCGGTTGACTCCAACTCCTCACAAATTTGAATCATCGACATGCCAGGTTTTACCCAATCACGGATATATTTCCGAGTCTGTAATGAAACAAAGAGAAAGCAAGTAGAAATACATCAAATGACTTGTCTAAACATTGAAAATATACAAAAGTACAAAAGCACCCACTATCCTGTCGCCAAATAGCAGTGCTCGCACTGTTGTGTTCCGGAAGGGGGTTAAGGCAGCCGGTGTAATTTCTGGCACAGAGGCATTCCATCTTACGGCTCAGGGTAGGCAACTCATTCGAGATCTTATGGTTTCTTAATTGGGGATCATAGGATTTCGATGTCCATGGGCCGCAGTGACCACTTACCATCAGGTGGGCTGTGCGCTCGTTTTCCTATATCATAGGTATAAAAAAAACGATGTAAAATTAATTTACCTGTCTGTGAGCCTCCGCAGCTTGCCTGATCTCTTGATAGATGTCTTGATGCATCCTGTCCAAGGCTCGTTTCTCTTCGCTGGAGAACCTATCTTTAGCAGTCCTCTCATCAATGCCCTCTGCTGGACCATGCTCCATTATCTGGCCTTCAGGGAAGTTGCCTGAAGAATACTACTTTTTAGAAAGAATCTTCAAATTTTCTTATCTACACATGTGAACTAGCAAAGAACTTCATCTCAAACCGAATTGTTAACACATGCAATAAACTGCTTGCCGGTACAGCGAACTTCTACAAGTGTTAACTAGTTCAAAAACAGACACTGACATGAACTCTAAAAGTGAAAATTCAGATACATCAGTGAATACCTGCCTGTCTAAAATAAATAAATAATTATCAAAACCCTTACCCTGAGGATACAACTCTGCAACAGGTATGGTGGGAGGATGAGTTTGCTCTTTAGATTTCCCTCCCTTGCTTTTATTTTTCTTCTTTTTCTTTTTATCATCACCCTCCAGTGCGGCATCTTCTACAGTTAAAGATGACACTTTTTCCGATACATTCGAAACGTCACCAATCACTTCACTCTCTGTAAATGAACAAAATACAAATTTAACCATAACCTCCAAATAACAATACAGTTGTGTAACACTAGCTTCACATGTATCAATCGGGTAAATGGTATTTTCTTGGTATTTTCAACACGAATTCTTAGAACGTAGAATACCGCAATGTTGTTCTGGCGATTAGGATACTTATTTTTAGGCTCGGGCGTCGGACCATGCTGTTCATTGTAACAGGTGATAAACACGATAATTATGGTACGATATACCAAATTAGTCAGATATTATAACCGGAATAAGCTAAAAGAAAACATTTGTAACCTAACCTGCCTTCTTCTTCTTTTTTTTCTTTTTCTTCTTCTTGGCGGGATCCTTTGTTTCCTCTTCTTCTACATCATCCATATCCTCCTCCTGTCCATTCTCATCAGCACCCTTTTTCAGAATCTCTTCCTCTTTCTGGACCGAAGCCATTTTGTAAATTTATCACGCAGAACTTGATAAACTCCACTCCATGCGATTGCTCAAACTCAAAAGTCAAATATAATTTCAAAGAGTAGATAGAGGATAGTCAGTAGTCAGGTACAGTCACTCACAGTCACTCAAAATGAAAATTTTAATACACTGTCAGTTAGTTGTCAGTTGTCAGTCACGTTCAGCCATTGATATGGAGGTTGAACTAAAGGAGCGCAATCTTTATAGTTCCAAAAGTGGACACCAAATCGGGTAGGTTGGGAGCGCTGCGGTCGCCAAAAAAGTCAAGCCACCTAGGCGGATAGTCTGCAGTAGCGCCTTCAGATGGCGCTGCTGATGCGAAAACGGTTGTGCGGAGAGTGTGTTTTGTATTGTTGCTTATCAAATCCGCTGGACACGTTTTCAACTGTTTCGCCATATAAGATTGCGCTCCTTACCAAAACACATTTCACACTCCATAGCCGTGGAGTTAGCAATGTATTCCATGCCCAACACAGAATCCACTGTCCATCTCCATGGTAGCATAGTAAGTGTTGATGTTGCCAATGTCAATAATGTTAGAACTCATTTATCAAGTTTATCAATTAATGTTTATCTTATCTTATACTTTAAACGCGCTAATCTTGTATAATTCTATCTTTATTTATTTATTTTTTCGCTAGGCCCTACTTTAATGGGGGCTATCGCGTGTGAATTTGCCACTAGAGGCGCTAGTATCGCGTGAGGTCCAATAACATTCACTTTTCACTGGTTTTGGCGGGCTTCGTGATATGAATTATAATTTCTTTAATTTACCTGTTGAAAAGTGATCTCCGTCGTGTTATTATCACAAATATGGATTATTTGGCGATAAATGTGAAAGCTTTGAAAAAGTTTTTTTTTCCTAACATAACAGAACTGCACAACATTGCGGCATAGCTACTCGATATGATGATAGTTATTTATAATTTATACAGTTAAGAGGGTTTACTCCCAAAGCTGGCAACGTCGCAAATAGCTGTCAAATATTTCATTGTTTTCATTAATTTATGAATATTACTGAATGAAAATATGAATTGTCGCTCTATGGTAGAATAAAACATTAAGTATTGATTGCAACAATTATCCTGGGAACATGAAATGTTTAGGATTACGGAAGTGCTATCTTTTGAAAACTTTCCATCGCATTTTCCATCCGTTTTAATGTAATCTTATCATTTGAATGCTTAACCAACTAATATCTAACGAGACGCGTCATTCAACCATAGAATGATAACTTCTTCTTTAATTCAGTAATATTGAGAAATTAATGAAAACAGCGAAACTTTTGACAGCTATATGCGACGTTGCCAACTTTCAGGATAAACCCTCTTAATGATATTCAAGATTGAAAAGTTTGTTCGGTTTGTTCGGCGCTGATCTTATAAAGTCGCCTTTGACAGCTATGCCTCTGGACCTTAGTCAACAGTGGCGCCAACTGGTTCGACTCCAATATTCGATGTGGAATAGGTTCGGTCGCATGTTATTTTGGTTTCTGCTTCGAGCTGCTGAGTGGCGCACGTTGTCAGAGTTATATTTCGCGTGTTTTTAGGTACTAATCCTGAAATTGGTGGTTTTTTGTGTTGTGTACGTCTTGTGATCATTGTTTGACTTGCAGGTAAGTGTTTACCGGTGGGAAAGGGGCACAAACTTATATGTAGTTCGTGTTTCTTTTGCCTAGGACATCATGGCATCTGAGTCCACGGACTCGGATGACCCCGATGATCCCGGGATCATCCATCCCGGGATTAAGCCTCCTGTTTTGGTAGAACCGCCATCCCCTGGGATGGAAATTGAAATTGTGGACACGCCAGCCACCAGGAAAAGAGCGAGTTCTTTTATAGATAACGGGACTTCTTCGCCCATCGAGCCGCCCAAGCTTCCTCGTGGTAATTCTGCAAAACAGATCGCTCAGCCCCCTTCTTTAAAAAATCCTTCTCAGGATATCCCCTTGTCGCAGACGACTCCTCCCCCAACAGCTTCGCCCAAGCCGCACAGAAACAAATATCTGTCCTCAGACTGTGGTCCATTTGTTGTCCATGTGATCCGGGAAGAACCCTGTCCGGATTCAGGTGCTTATATTAACCCGGTTAAATTTGGCCAGTTTATCTGGAATAAAAAGCTCAATGGAGGTATGAAAGAAGGTGAAATAAAAAAAGTAGGCCGCAACAGAATAAGCTGTGAATTTGTGAACAGCAATAAAGCTAACGAATTTCTCTCTTCCCAAGTGTTAGGTCAAGCTAAGCTAAAAGCTTTGATTCCATCATTTAATATTTCCAGAACAGGTGTTGTAAGGAATTTTCCAAAGGACTTCTCCAATGAAGAATTACCTGAGCTCTTTAACACCCCGCGAGGCTGCGGGCCAGTTATCAGGGCCAGACGGCTAAATTATAAGCAGCGAGACTCATGTGACGGGACTATTTCTTGGGTCCCATCTGAGACGGTTGTGCTCACGTTTGACGGCCAGACCCTACCCCCCCGTGTCTTCCTTTTCAATTGCGCCCTGGAAGTTGCTCTTTACAACTACCCTACAGTCCAGTGCTACAATTGTTGTAGGTTCGGCCATGTTAAGGCACAATGTAGATCCCGCCCCCGATGTGCGAAATGTTCCCAGCCCCATGAAGCCGAGACTTGCCAAGTTCCTGAGGAATCTGTCAGCTGCCTCCATTGCTCTGGCCAACATAAGGCCACTGATAAAAAGTGTCCCGAATTTGGTAGGCAAAAGCTTATTAAACTTACAATGGCAGATGAGGGCATTTCATATAGTGATGCCGAAAAGCGTCACCCCTCTTCAAAACGCCCATTCAACGAGGTCTTAAAACAATCTGCCTCCACCTCCTAACTCCTATAGGAAAACGATCTTCGTCCCGAGAAAACCCCATACTTCCTCTGCTTCGCATGGCTATGATAAACAAGCCCATGGTGCCCTCTTGGCAGGTCACAATACCCCTCTACCCGGAAACGGGGTTGCCCTTCTCCCACAAAGCTCCCAAGGACCCCCTTCATCCTCTATTCCTTCCCCCAGTCCGGACTTCCTCCCCACTATTATCAGTTTAGTCTCGTCCCTAATTGAAATTCTTTCCAAATCCCCCTTACCGTCCAACGTCGCCGAAACTTTGAAAGCCTTCTCTTCCCTACTTCCCAAGGCCCCCGGGCC
Organism: Aethes cnicana; assembly: GCA_963971205.1. Taxonomy (NCBI): domain Eukaryota; kingdom Metazoa; phylum Arthropoda; class Insecta; order Lepidoptera; family Tortricidae; genus Aethes; species Aethes cnicana. The sequence goes on along the minus strand of OZ020276.1, from coordinate 5,758,682 downwards.
TTTACATCAGTCCCATAATGCCCCATAATATTTTACAATGGAATATTAGGAGTGTCAGTCGTAATAAAGCTGACCTCCTATTCCTTAGTGATAAACTCAAGCCTTCCGTCATCGCCCTATCTGAAACGTGGCTCAAACCCTCTTCCTCCTTCAGCCTTACTGGTTACGCCTGTCTTCGGCAGGATGGCCAAAATGGTTATGACGGATGTGCTCTCCTCATTCGAAAAGGTTTTAATTATTCCCGCATACCCATCCCTTCCCATCCTTCATTCTATTTAGTAGCTTGCAAAGTTTTAGAAATTACAATAATCTCTGTCTATATCCCTCACCCCAATGCTTCTATTATTTCCCAACTATGGGGGCATATTTGCAATATTTCTGGACCGATATTAATTCTTGGAGATTTTAATTGTCATAACCCACTTTGGGGCTCCCATAATTTTAACTCTTCTGGCAACAAGATTATCGACCTACTAGATTCTGAAAACTTATGCCTTCTAAATGATGGCCGGCCTACCCGGAGGGTATCTCCCCTTCAAAACCCATCTTCAGTGGACTTATCCTTATGCTCCCCCTCTCTGGCTCCTCTCTGCCACTGGGATATCTCCTCAACCAGTTATGGCAGCGACCACTTACCTATCAATATCACTTACTCCAATTCCTCTGAACCGTCTCCTCCCTGCCCTCCTCTTCAAAAGTTCAACCTCTCTAAAGCTGACTGGCCTACGTATGTATCTTTCCTGGATGACAAAGTTTCCCTCCTTCCTCCTATCTCCCCTACCAACTGTTTAGTTGCCTACTCTCTTTTTTCTAAAAGCATAATCGAATCGGCTGAGATTGCTATCCCGCTGAAAAACGCCTCCGTAAATAGGCGCCCGTCTCTTCCTTGGTGGGATTCGGAGTGCTCATCTTCTGTTAAAAAACGCAATGAGGCCGAGTCCACTTACTGCTCGGATATGTCCACCCCTAATTTTATCTCCTTTAAACGAAATCAGGCTAAATGTAAAAAGATACTTTCTAAAAAGGAAAAGTCTGGCTGGACAAAATTTTGTGAAACTGTCTCTCCTTCTACTCATCCTTCGCTGGTCTGGCGAAACATCAGGACATTTCGCTCATCTTGCTTTGCCCCCCCTTCTCCATCCTCTTCCTCGGATTCCCCTGGGTGGATGGACTCGTTCCTTGACAAACTGGCTCCATCTAATGTTCCTTCCGCTTTGGAACTACCTTCCTTCTCATCACCTCATACTAATTCCTCTGATTTTCTTTCTTCCCCTTTTCAGTTATCCGAACTCCGCTCCGTCCTAGAATCCCTCGCCGATTCTGCCCCTGGCCCTGATGGCATTTCCTACTCCTTCCTGGCAAGAGCCAATCCAAGTACAGTTTCTTACTTCCTTGATCTAATTAATTGTATGTTTAATTCTGGGCTTGTCCCAGAGGCGTGGAAGACCCAGTTTGTCATCCCCATCCTGAAATCTGGTAAAGACCCAGACTCTGCCTCCTCAAATCGCCCTATAGCCCTTTCTTCGACACTCTGTAAGGTAACTGAACACCTTTTAAAAAAATCGACTTGACTGGTTCCTGGAAAGCAATAACAACCTCTCCCGTTTCCAGTTCGGCTTCCGTAAAGGCAAAAGTATTTCTGATAGTCATTGTATTTTTACCACAGACATTAGACTTGCTTTCTCAAGGGATGAAATGGTGGCTGCTGCCTTTCTAGATGTTTCCGCCGCTTACGATAACGTTCTTCTTTCAGTGCTCAGGGACAAAATGTCCAAGCTGAGCATTCCTTTGAAGGTTGTTAACTTTATCGCCAACCTATTATCGGCCCGGACGATTAAAGTCAGATGGCAGGGCAGGCTACAGAATGACAGGGTTGTTTGGAGGGGCCTTCCTCAGGGATCGGTCCTCTCCCCAATTCTATATAACCTCTACACGTTTGACCTTGACAGATCAATAATGCAGTGCCGTACTCTACAATACGCGGATGATGTTGTCATTTATTGTAATGAAAAAGACCCTAGTTCTGCCTCCGCCAAATTAAATAGCGATTTGTTATATCTAAGGAATTGGTTACATACTCACGGTCTCTCCCTCTCTCCAGCTAAGAGTTCAGCAGTCGTCTTTTCTCGGAACAGATCCTCTCCCCAGTGTCGTATCGAATATGATGGTTCCCCTATCCCAATTTCGGACTCAGCAAAATTCCTGGGCGTTGTTTTTGATAGACGATTACAGGGTTCTCTTCACTTAGCCTATATATCAGAAAAATGTGAAAAGAACATCAATATGCTAAGGGCCCTTTCCGGGACGAAGTGGGGCGCTCACCCCTATTCTCAAAAATTGCTGTACAACTCTTTCGTTAGAAGCCATTTGGACTTTGGTACCTTTTTTTTTGAACCCTGTAACAAAACCGCGTTAAAAAGGTTGGAGTTAATTCAGGCAAAGGCTCTCCGCATTGTTTGCGGAGCCATGAGATCCTCGCCAAATAGAGCCATACAAGTGGAATGTGGCGATCCCCCCCTTGATATTCGAAGACAGTACCTTTCTGACCGGTACCTATTCCATACTTTCTCTCTTTCCTCCCATCCGCTTATCCCTAAACTTCAACTTCTTCATAGCTATTGTACTTCAAAAACCTATTGGCGTAATAAATCTGTTCCTAATCTAATCCTCAGTTTGCGTAAGATCTCTTCCCTAAGAGCTCCTATTCAAAAAAATTCATCACTTCCACTGTACTCACTTCCTTTTGAGGCTATTATTCATTTCCCTAATGTGTATTTCAATTCTGGTATAGACAAAAAATCACCCCATGCCAACTCTCATTTTAACCTATATGTTGATTCATTTTTTCCTAACCATACGCTTTTCTTCACCGACGCTTCTAAACTGTCATCTAAGGGATGTGTTGGCTTCGCTTTTGTGTGCCCCAATATCAATCTCTCATTCAAATTTAAGATCCCCTCTGAATCTTCTGTCTTTTCTGGCGAATGTCTGGCCCTTCTCAAAACAGTGGAATATATTCTCCAAAATAAAATTTCAAAATCTGCTATTTTCTCTGACTGTCATAGCGCTATTCAGGCTATTTCTACTCATCCCTTCCGAAACTGTGTCCGAAACCCCATAATAGCTAATTTGAAAAACGCCATTTATAACTGCTACATTAATAACCTAGATGTCTCGTTTATATGGATCCCCAGCCACTGCGGCATCTCTGGTAATGAATCCGCAGACTTAAGCGCCAAAGAAGCGGTGATACATGGAGACGACTCAGTTTTTAAAATCTATCCTCAAGACTTTTATAATATCCCCTCTACCTTTCTAACCCGGAAATTGTCGGCTCGATGGTCTTCTTCCAAAAAATGCTTTTACTCCTCTATCCAACCGGAAATCCCGGCTCGTCCATGGTTTTTTAAAATCCGTTCCCTGTCCAAAAGACACACCAGTATTATAATAAGACTCCGTCTCGGGCGTGTCTGCACGCCCGAGCTCCTCCATAAATACAAACTTAGAGATTCCCCCGTATGCGATTGTAATAATGATATTGGCTCGATAGACCATATATTTTTCAGTTGCCCTTTAAACAATAAGTCCCCTAGTTTTTATTCTTTACTTTCAAACCTAAACGTCCCTTTCCCAACCAACATGTCTACTCTTTTGTGTATGTCCTACAATAAAAAAATCGTCTCTGCCATTTGTAAATTTGTTGATAAAAATGATATTACTCTCTAATCCAGTAAATCAGTAACCCAATAGTGTCGTCTGCAGACTAATCTTAAATCTAACGTTTTATTTATATGTGCTTTATGTATGTGTTGTTGTTGCGTTTGGTTTCAGGTGTTAACAACCCTTCTGGACCTCAAAATCAGATTCGCTCTAGTAAAATAAGCACGTGCAAAGCTCAACACTTGATTCTGGCAGAATTGTGCTGGATTGTCAGCGACAGTAGCCATAAAACAAAGAGTCGAACTCGAAGTCGAGGTTCGGTCGCCAAGGTTTGCCTCGGTATCGTACGCGTTGGCTTTTAACTGCCACCAATCACAATAATCACAATAATGGAGATTTCAATTTTCCGTAGGCGTTCATTATTATTTACTAAATAAGTATCTAATTTATACATATTTCTGTTTGTCGTTGTATTTGGGAAATATCGAACTAATCTGATGTGGGGAGAACGAGTCTTTAAGGATGGATGTGGTTGTGAAATTTCTCTACATAAGTAGTTAATCTAAGTTTTATATAGTTGTTTCGTTGTCTAGCAGTACCTATCTACTTAAGCTTTGCTTATTTTTGGGCTAGGACAACATTTTTTTGCGAAACTTGGGCGAAAAGTCCCAAGATAAGATAGTTAATATACCGACTTATTTATTTATTAGGTACCTGCGGCTAATGTTCTATTTGTGTGTGTTGCTTCTTCGGCACCGTCATCTCCTTCTCGTCGTAAGTTTTATTGGCGTACAAGCCACTAGGAGGTCGTCACTTTAAAATATTGGAAAGGTGAAGCCACAGTCTTAATGTTACTAACAGTCGGTCGACTCCTGTACCTACTTATTTGCACGGGGCAACGATAAGGGGGGGGACGGACACGGGGAAGCGAGCGGCAGGGTAGGTGAGCGCAATCTCAGTAGTTGAATATAATACCTACCTGCCTATTCATTCACGTGCATAATGGTTCACAGAATTAGTTCTGTGATAGGTAAATCAGACATCTCGCTAAAAAGAACGCTTAATAGGTAGATAAGGACGATCACTACCTCTATGTACCGTTTCGAATAGAGCCCCCGTTTGAACTGTAAATATTGAAGGATTGATAAAGAATTAAAATTCGGTCCATTTCTACGAGACTGGCTTCAATTTAAAATTCAAAATTCTTCACACTTTTTTCAAGTTTTGGAGGACCCCTTGGCGTGCGCAGTGGCTGTATATGGGTTCAATTAGCTAGATAAGAAGACTAAGTAACTACTAGTACGGTAGTACTATTACTTATTCTGTAGTACTGGTCGGTGGTTCTTAATACTGCGATGAAGTTCTATTTACGATCAGTTTATAGCGCAATACGGAACTGCAGAGTTCATCCATAAATCCTGATTTAGGTTCGAAATCCTCCCAAGCGCAAGTCTTGCTTATAATTTTACAACCAATTTTAAGTTGAGTAAGGCGTCGTAGTGGTACTTGTTTGTTGGTTTATTTTGTTCCTACTCTACTTTACCCCATTAACTAGTTCCTGAAGTAATGATACTTAGGTAATTGTTTGTAATTCAATATCCCAGGGAGGGGTGAAGATAGGTGTAGGTTAGGTAAAATACATACTTTATTTCCCTATAAGTACCTACTTACTTCTTACTTCAGGACATGCAGTAAACAGTTTTGTGTCCTCCAGACGTATTTCTGTTCTGTTGTCAGACTTGGTTTGTTTTTCTCCATATCAGTCAGTTCAGTCTTATTATTATAAAAGTAAAGTCAACACAAAAATCATATTAAAGATCACCATCAAGCGCCATTTGGTCGAAAAGAAAGAACCAATATAAATTTAAGAACTTTGTACCTAATAGATATAAGTAAATAAATTATGTAAGAAAGGCTAGATCTATACAATATTATGAACGCAACTCCTTAACTCAAAAAATCTTTAAAGTTAAGTATATGTATAAAAAAAACAGAAAATTTATTGAAATAAACAGTTTAAATATTATTAATTATTATATTATTATTATATTAACACCTTTTCCTCATTTTACGTCAACAGTTCCTCTATATAAAGTAGGAACGGTTTCATGAAGGGTTTAATCTTACATAATGAGTGTTAATCCATCTAACCATAAGTACACTAATAGGTAGGTACCATATAACAAAGTGGAATGGCATCGAGCGTTTCGGAATTAGGGTAACAACCATAATACTGGTTTATTATGTTATGACACGAGTCGTGTCGTAACATGAGACACGACATAATATTGAAAGGGTGGTAAATAATCGCGATATCATATGTAGAGCCGCTTATCCGGCTAATGGGGCCGTGTGTCTTGCCACTTGCCTTATATGAGAAAATAGACTAAGCACAGCACAGCTAACATCGCTATAAATAACCACAGACCCTATTATTTCGCAGGGCAATCTTTTCGGCGGAAGCAATAAAACTCGGGCGGCGGACCTCGTCATTTCATCGCGTTTTCAGTTCTATAGAAAACTTTGCCGCCGAGGCAAAAACTTAAAACTTGGTCCTAAAGTTTTCAACTAATAATTAACGCGTCACCGAAAACAACCAAGTGGACTTAAGCGTAACTAAGTAAAATATTGTTATGACTAAAATTGAAAATCTCCTAACATAGGTACTCCTTACATCAGCATATCCGATAATTTTCGAACCGATTCACCTTATCAAGCAGAAAAAAAAGGAAAATCAAAATCGCTTCGTCCGTTACGGAGCTACAAAGCCACAGACAGATACACACAAAAGTCAATCTTATAATACCTCTATTATATGTAACTTGCTATTGTAGATTGATATTATATATCAATATATGTATATCAAAAAAATTGTTATTGATCAATCGAGCGAGACACAATGTCCGTTGTTTGCCAGCATTCTACGGAAAATACGAAAAGTAGAGCACCTAATAAATAGTTGTTAGCTTCATTCAAAAAATCCATATACCTATCTGGCCATGTAAATTTAGGTCTTAGCTATTTCAATCATCAGACTAAGTTTATTGATAGAAGATGTCATAAAGGCGATGCGATGGTAGGTACGCACTCACGTCGTTGAGAGAGATCCAATCAGCGAAGGGTTAAAGAGTCTGTTTGCAATGTAGCGTCTACAAGCTGGGATAAATTGAAAGTTTTTCAATGAAACTATCTCGAAAATTGGTCATTTATGAATAACTAGTTGTGCCCCGCGACTTTGTCTGCGTAGAATATAAAATTGCCGATAACTTTTCTTTCCGATATCCGATTTCGATCAAACATAGCTTATATGTAGCTCCGGTAGCTCCGAATTCCGCGGGCATCGGCTAGTAAGTAATAAATAAATAAATATCTTAGGACATTTCACACACATTGACCTAGCCCCAAACTAAACAGTGCCAATGCTTGTATTATGGGTGCTAGACAACGATATAAATACTTACAGAGAAATACATACATATATAAATACTAAACATCTATGACTCGAGTACAAACATTCGTGCTCATCAAACAAAATTTTGCCCCGAGCGGGATTCGAAACCGCGATCGTCGGAACGGAAGGCAGAGTCACTACCACCTGGACCAATCCGGTCGTCAAGTCATTCAGGGGCTCTATGCGAAGTCTTAAATAGGGATCTTGCTTTTCCCTATAGGATCACTCACGCATCAAGTTTAACTTTAAATCTAGCTGCTTAAAGTTCACGCGACGCGTCAGCGATCCTATAGGGAGAGCGAGATCCCTGTTTAAAGACTTCGAATATAGGCCCAGTTATCGGATTGGCAACGTATTTGTTTTCTATTACTTATCCTTGGGCTACAGATACGGCTTAGGCTTACCAATTACCATCAGGTGGCCTGGGGCTATATTCGAAGTCTTAAATAGGGATATCCCTGTTCCCTATAGGATCGCTCACGCGTCAAGTTGAACGTTAAATATAGCTGCTTAAAGTTCACGCGACGCGTGAGCGATCCTATAGGGAACAGGGAGATCCCTATTTTAAGACTTCGAATATAGCCCCTGTGAGCTCGTTTGCCAACCAGTGTCATCAAAAAGTTCATATTTATCTAGTGTCGCCGTATCAATAATTTTGGTTGAAAACTTCGTAACGAAAATCAGTCAGAATACTTACTGTATTTACATAGGTACCTACGCTATGCACAAACTGTCTACGTGGCCCGATGGGATTTTGGTAAAATCCTTTCTTTATGCTCACCTACGTACGATGCGTATGACAGGCGACGCCCCGATGTGAAATATTTCATGGTTCTATCTTTGTTTATGTTAGACTGTGTATTGTTTTACATTTACCTGTATTGTAAAACGTGAGATACAGTGCCATGCATTAGAAAATCTGACTCACGCCTTTAGAAGACACAAACAACACAACTGTAGAGCAAAACGTAACTCTGCGCGCGATTTTGGCGCGTATGTCGCGATGTGTTGATGGATACATGCACCTGGCAATTGTGGTTGTAGAATAACGACGGGGACGATGGATGGCTAAGGAAATTAAGAATAATATTTAATGATTGATTGCTGCCACGGCTATCTGTCACCGATGAAGTATAAGTGAAAATACATGGCTAAACGTTGAAGCTAAGTATTTTAAGGCTTGTGTTGTGTCCGGGGTGCAATCAGCGATCGCATGATAAAAGGGCACGAGGGACGCGGCCGTGTTTACAAACGTAGGTTTATATAGCGATGTTAGGCCTGTACCTCTGTGGATGGATACTTTTGTAGGTGTTTTCAGCCGGCGTCGCGGTTAGCAGGCCGAGACGGCAGTCGCGCTCCGCGTCCCGGCCCGTAGGCACGATCCGCGCCGCGCCGTCCGCTACGCAGCTACGAGTCGTAGCATGCCCGCATACAGGCAAACGGTAAACAATTGCAACTTGGAAACTTGTGATCACTTTCGTGTGAAATGCTAACAAAGTTATGGTTGTGTAACGAAGTCGTGCGTGTTAAATACATTAGTAAACTTTAGTTGGGCGCTACAGTGTTATAGTGCGACTTAGTTTGAGTTTAATAGTGACTTGAAAGGATTGCATTGTGATTGTGCTATTAAGGTGAGTACGACAGAAATTCCCAGAAAACATTAGCGCTGAACGTTTAATGTTCTGAAAAGTCGAAGAACTATCTCCAAATAATTTTTGCTTTTATTTAGATTTTTATGGTTAGTCTTTTCCCTATTCCGGATTAACTATCTCTACTATTAGGACACAAACAAGGAAATTGAATTACACCTTGCTTCCTACGTAAATATGTCAATTTCCCAATACATACGTACATTATGTTTAAGGTAAGGCCACTTATTAGTGATGATTCCCCGTTCAATAGATAATAGAGGTAAGTAGATCAAGCCCTGAAGGATTCATAGTAAAAAATAAACAAGCAATATATGGGTATGTACTTAGTTATAAGTAGCCTAAGGTAATTTATAAGGAGTGGAATTCTCTACCGGCCGATCTCTTCGCCGATAGTTATAACTTGGATCTTTTCAAGTCGAGAGTGAACAGGGACTATCTAAGTAAGTGTGTATCACCTTCGACCACATCGTCACTTACCATCAGGTGAGATCGTGATCAAATGCTTGCTTATAATTAAAATGCGTGCCCAAAACGATCAACGGAGTAAGTATTAAAAACTAATTGATGTTCGTGAACAAGGATTACAACCATAAACGCATTTTGAATGGGTCTATCTTTTCGGGATTGGGCCGGCGCGGCGCTATCTTAAAAAAACAAAGTTATTAAAAGGCGTCCAGGTAATTCAATGAAAGGACTTAGGCTCGGTTGATTCAACCGTCCGTTAAAGTTAATGTTAACGTTAAATATTTTACTATGGGACAAAATGACGTTTCTGTATGGATTGACAGCTCGGCAGCCATATTTAACGACCAGGAGTTCGTCAACTGTGCTTGAATCAACCCACCCTTAGTATGGGTTGATTCAAGCACAGTTGCGGACTCCTGGTCGTTAAATATGGCCGCCGAGCTGTCATTCCATACAGAAACGTCATTTTGTCCCATAGTAAAATATTTAACGTTAACGTTAACTTTAACAGACGCTTTGAATCAACACACCCTTAATCTAAGTTATCTAAGCCCGTCAGTTGAGTTTGATGCAAGTCATATAAGGTTATTAGATCATACTAACTCAAACTTTGAAGAGCGTTTCAAATTCATATTAAAATAATATTAAATTGCTGTTGTTGCTTGAAATCACTTAGGTATGTTGTTTGTTTAGAGCAATATGTGATATTGCTTGCTATCTGAGTTGTCTGATAAACCCGTTTAAGATGATTATGTTCATCAAATAACGATATATGATATGTAAATATAATATCAAAGATACAGTGTAGGTAGATAAAAAAATATAGTTACACATAAACTGTGAGGAGAAAAGTCCATGTAAAGTGATAAAGCTAAAGGATGCATGTGTATTCGAGACCTCTAAGGACTTGTCAGTGGCATCTGGATGGCGTCAAATATAATAAAAGAAAATCTTAGATTCAAAAATTCTTAACCACTTAACACGATACACGAATATAATTATGGTCACAATGGCACAACGTAAGTATTTGCAATAGTACTTATGATTCCTTATGTATTGGGTCACATATAGATAACAATTACCATCAGATGGCCTGTGCGCTCGATTGCCAACCAATTTGCCAATAAAAAGTTAGTTATTATCTATAGTTTATTTCTACTTAGTATCGTCCTACTACTTAATTCTCGGGAAAGTTCTCGAGTGGCGCCCGCGAACCGGGAGACGAGCTGTCGGTAGGCCTCCAACAAGATGGAGCGACGACCTCGTGAAGGTCGCGGGAAACCGGTGGAAGCAAGTAGCACAGGACCGGTCTGAGTGGCGAGTCTTGGGGGAGGCCTATGTCCAGCAGTGGACGTCTTTTGGCTGAAATGATGATGATGATGATGACTTAATAAAATCGTTGTACCAATATGTTAATGTAGGTATCTAATCTAACAATCCTGAAACCCTAATCCTATGAGTAGGTAGACTGTCCCAGATCATTATTGTCAGTACTATCCATAATAATATTATAAATGCAAAAGTAACGCTATCTATCTCTTCACGCTTAAACCTCTGGACCAATTTAGACGAAATTTGGTATGAAGATAGCCGGAGTCCCGGGAAAGGTCCCGGAAAATACATAGTTCCTGCGGGATCGCCATAGCTGAATTCCACGCGGGCCAAGTCGCGGGCAGTAGTAATACATATATAATTATGTCACTTCTGATATATCTCGAAGACACGAGAGAAGACGAATAAAAGAAATAATTAATGGAATTATGATTCACGAAATGAATATCGGTTCGTTTTAATTAATCGCGTTCGTTTTACGTCGAAGTTCCAGCGGACTGCGGAGGTATCGCTAATTGTTAGAATTAACACGAACGCCTCGGGTGGTTTCGCTTGTTGTATGTGAAGGCTTGACGTAATAACTGCTGACGTATGAAATTCCACACGAACTAGCAGTTACTTACTAAGTTATTAAATATACTTTTTCTAAAGCAGATGTAGTATAAAAAATATTTTTGGGACATATCGGAAATCATCTTACATTTTTACGCAAATATGCTGCCGTATGAAACAATGTGGCCCTTTTGACAGCCATTATTTATAGTTACTTCTTGACAGTCCATTTGTCACCGTTCAGGCACTTCATATTCTAACTGCGTAGCTGCGTAGCAAAGGTCTTGCGGTGCAATCTAGGTAAATGAAATGGGCGTCGATAATTCGACGAAATCTGTCATACCAACTATGAGCAGATAAAAAAACAGACAAATATTTCATGTATTTTCACGATAGTGCGAGATTTGGTGATAATAGAGTAGTTGACAGATTACTTTTATCTTACCAGATTTGGGCTTTTCTAATCTAATGGATACATTGATTATGATCGGTTCCGTTTATACTTAAGTAAAATTCTGTCGATTCCAAATTTAGATCTTAACAAAGAACAGGTAGCTTAGTTAAAAGCTTCCCAAAGTTTCATTTTTACACGGTATAGGTACATTAGTTGAGTTTTAGGATTTAGATAAGTATATTAGACACGCAGTGAGCATAGGTACCTTAAATATTTGAAAAAGAGATTATCCTTCCGCTTGTTGCTATGAAACGGTTTTTAATTTAAATTTAATGCCGTTCCTATACCCAGCTCAGCCGTCACTGTCACTCGTGCAACGAATGAAGGAGAAAGCGCTACGCACAGAACGCCCGATTTAGTTAGTATTTAACGCGATTAAATTTCTATAAAATTACCGTCTAAAAACAAGGCATTTATAAAGCTGTCTGCAGATAATATAGATAATATTTCTGATATATTTAGTTTTACACTGTTTGATATAATAAACTGGAAAGTTGTATTAAAGGTCCGAGTTAGAGGTTACTTTGGAAATAAATTGTATTGGGCGAAGTTTCGTGAAACGTGTAACAAAAGCTGTCAATGAAAGGTGATATAATCAAATATAACATATGTTTTTTTCATATTATTAACATTTCTTAGAAAAGTATGATCTTACATGAGCAATTTGACGATGCTGGGTCAGGGAACGGCCTTAATATTGTTGTCAAGAAGACTAAATCCCCCAAAAGATTACATTTAAACAAAAAAATGTAGAGATGTGGCTTCACTCCCTGTCTGGTATCAAAATCAAAGTAGGTATTACGATTTGGTCTCATTTTTGGTCTGACAATAAAGTAGGTACTCTCCTTTTTCTAGCAAGTCACGATTCTATTAAGATGATAAGTACAATCTCTGTTTTTTTATTATTCACTTACCTTACTAAATTTTTCATGTGCCAAAGTCACGTTGTTTCAAAATGTATGCATTTGAACAGAATTTTTCTTAGGCATTCATCGTTTCTCATTCGGACGCAGGGCGCAATTGTGCTCGGAGCTACAGGCGCTGACTCATTATATCGGATAGCTCCGTGTAAATAAAATAGCCTTGTGAGTTTTACGATCGTTATAAAATAAAAAGCCTTTTATTTCCTGCAATTTTTTTACATCCTAATGATCGTTATTAAATATTCTAAGGTCTAAAGATAATTCGGAACATCAAAGATGAGTATTTGCTAACACCTAATTGGTGCGCAAACACGGCGGGTTCGAAATAGAACACGTAGGTATAAACAAACACCCATGTTGATAAGATATAGTGTAGTGTCTTGCGATTGAGATTGCTTTTTAACCGACTTCGAAAAAAAGGAGGAGGTTCTCAATTCGTCTGTATGTTTTGACGTGATAACGTCTTATAAATTGATGAACGCCGGCTGCGCCCACGAAAAAACATGACGCTGGCCTCTGACCCACCGTGTATATAAATAAACATGGCATAAAAAATATGGCAAATAATTAACCCACAATATCGGATATCGATTGTATAGGATTCAGGCGTCGCTCATACAACCAATCCCTTATACAATTATTTTTTTTACCAACTCAAAAAAAATTAAAGACTTATACAATATACTTAGAATCGATAGCCGATACTGTGGGTTAATTATTTGCCATATTTTCTGACCCTGTATATATCTTTTTTATATATTAGTTACGCTGACAAAGTAGTATAATAAAATATTGAAATATTTGTTTTATATGGTACCTCCCCTACTCGTAAAGTGGGGCATATCGTTGAAAGTTCTCGAGTGGCGTCCGCGAACCGGGAGACGAGCTGTCGGTAGGCCTCCAACAAGATGGAGCGACGAGCTCGTGAAGATCGCGGGGAACCGGTGGAAGCAAGTAGCACAGGACCGGTCTGAATGGCGAGCCTTGGGGGAGGCCTATGTCCAGCAGTGGACGTCTTTCGGCTGAAATGATGATGATGATGATGATGATATAGAAAAATAAAAAAAAAGTAGCCACGAGTCTTTTGTTTCATTGTTAGGTAGATTACTTTTCAGCCGCCCCTCGTAAGTCTTAGAAACGTACTGTGGGCATTGTCAACATTGGAACCCTATACTTTGCGCGTGGCCCGACACGCACTTGGCCGGTTTTTTTACACAATAGTGATTGACGCGGTAAGTATTTGAACAAGACCTCTCTATATTATCGGCTCTCGTCACTCTGCTCACATTCGAATATTGGATTTGGTGGGTTCTACGAATTTAGGTACATATTATGTACACTTATAGTATTATGGAAATTAATACGTATTTTCCTTTTGTGTGGACTAAATGAAGCCTTACGCTGAATAAAGACGGTGTTTCTTGGTCTTTAAGTTCAATGAATACTTGATTTGAGTGTATGTTGTTCGTTAGGTAACACCACCGCCAATACAACAACCTATTTTGCGTAACCGTTTTTGTACAATAAATATAATACATGTATACATTTCAAGGAATGTTTGCTGTTGTACTGAAAGTTCACTTCATTACTGTAATTAATTAATTATCATGCCGGCCACTACAAAATTGGGTAGTGCATGGATCGGCGTCCTTGAAATAAACGGACATACTATATTGTAGTAGCTACAATGTAATTTGCCTTGTATTCCCTTGTAGTTCTTCCCTTGTGATACATTTGACACGTAACTGTTGCATGGTCAGTAACAAGTATATAATGGAATTAGCACGTTTCCATACAAAACTATTATGGTCGCTCGTTAAGTAGTTTAGAAACTGCCTGTCCCGGACCCGTAAGCCCTCTTGGCAACTTTTCAATCGACCCTTTAACGCTGCGTTTGGTGTAAATTGACTTTGATAAGGAGTTGTCACGGACTACGGGAAGCGTCGGGAAAAGCCGCCAGATTTTTAAATGAGGACAGATTAACAAAAGAAGAGAAAGCTACGATTTGAATTTCGTTTTAGCTATGATAATTTAGAATTGAGAAAATAAACCATTTAAATCGCACATTTTAGTCGTTCAATTCGCCATCATGCGGTCATTTCAATGCATGTTATTATAAAATTTACCTAAGTTAACAATTTAATACAGCAGTTGAAACGCTGAAGAGAATTAACCAGGCTTATTTTACGGCATATCTTCCCCAGGACTCCAAACATCTCCAAACCAAAATTTATCTAAATACGGTCCAGTGGTTAAGGTCACGCCTTAACTACTGGACCATATATAATGCTTTCTACAGTCGGGCGGGCTTTTTAAATTATGACTCATAAAAAAATCTTTCTTACTATACCATTGCTATGACCCATTATTATGGTTTTGGCTGTAGGAATAGTTACGTTTGACGTACCTACTTAGCAGTTACTACTAATCGTTGTTTTTGTTTATTTTGTAATTTACGCAGTCGATTTTTTTACTCATAGACCGGGAGATGCTGACACAGAATTCCGAACTATTTGTACCAGGCTGGCGAGTCTACAGGGGTATAATTACGTAATGATGAAAAAGAAAATCATGGTCATAGCCGCAGTACCGGGGGCCCAATCGCGTGAGCGTTAATCGAACGTGTCGCATAAATTACGAAAGTCGAACTATTTATACCACAAAAAATCTTGTATTTTCCGATAGTCGATGAAAAACGAAGTAGGCGATCGCGTAATGCCATACTTCTCCGGCGCGGCCTACATACCGCCATACCGACGAAAACATGTTAATTAAAAACCAAAAATTGAACCATTTGTACCAGGCTAATTTTTGCACGGACAATCATCGTCGAGTAGCCATTCACGTAAATCACTATGCCATACTTTTCCGACGGGGCCAAGGGCCGCCATTATAGGTATGCCTAGCTTAGATGGATATCTAAAACTAAGGTAGGCACTTTTCATTTCTATTTAATGTTTTTCCTAGGACTTGATTACAAGATAATCATGCGTTCTGGTAAGTAAGTCCCATGCCAAGAAGCCTAAAAAGAGATTAGTTCTAAGTTTAGTGGGTATCTCTTGAAATATAGCTTGAATAAAATTTTATAGTAACTACTCATCCCAGAGTTTTGTAGGCGTATTTTCCTGTAGATGAATCAAATGAAGAAAAATATCAGCGTCATATAAAAACTCTTTTAAAACAGAGCCGGATAACGCAATTAAAAAAAACCGGCCAAGAAGCGAGTTAAACTCGCGTGGCGAGGGTTCCGACCCTTGATTATTTTCAATGGCGTCATTTTCAAACCGTTTCACAGTTCTCTTTTATATGGTAGATTTCAAATACCATGGTGGTCTTTTTTTGCTCTGCAAATTTTATTCGATTATTAATTAATTTCAGCTTTCGTTCTGCTTTTTTTAGTTGTGCATTGGTGAGATTTAATTTATTTGGGCTTTCCTAATAAAGTAACCTCTTATTAGAAGGTGAATTTTTGCTTCGTAATTCCTAAATTGATTTGCTTTTATGGAGTCGGGAGAGGAGGAAGAATTTAACATGGCAGATCCAGGTGGGGGTCTGTCGCAAGCGGAAGGAGTCAGAGCAATTATGAGTTCGCAGGATTGGGACCATAATTATATTTCTAATATTAGCTTGCCTGCGGAAAAGAGGCCGCGAGAGCCTTCTTCCTCTGAACCTGACAAAGATTCTGAGGGTTACACCCTAGTTGTCTCTAAGAAGGCGAGGGTTGTCAAAGCTCATCCAAACCCGAACACAACTGTTGCTGATAAGTTAGTGGACGTGTATGTGAGTAGCAGAGATATTTTGCCCAAACAGATTGGTTTTGCAAGGTTTTTGAAGAATGAAAATATTGGTGGTATACAAAAGATTTCATTTAAAAGCCCATATAAAATTCTTTTGGGTTTTGTGGACAACACTTCAGCTGAAAAGTTCCTTATATGTGAGAATATTATATCAAAAGGCTGGACCTGCCGTAAAGCAAATGAAATTGCTTTTACTTATGGTGTAGTGAAAGATGTGGATATTGATATTGAGGAGGCAAAGATTGTGGAGGAGATCCAGTGTGATACAGAGATTTTGGCGGCCAAAAGGCTCAATAAAAAAGATAAAGATGGCAAGTGGATCATAAGTGAAAAAGTGCGACTTTGCTTTAAAGGGTCTGTTTTGCCTTCACATGTATATTCTTATGGCCTTAGGTTGGAGGTAGCGCCCTACATATTCCCTGTTACTCAATGTAGTATTTGCTGGAAATTTGGTCATATTAGAAACTTCTGTCCCTCGAAGAAACCGATATGCCCTAAATGCGGTGGAGGTCATGAAAATTGCGAAACGCTTATTTTTAAATGCGTAAATTGCAAAGGCGATCACATGTCTGTCTTGAAGAGTTTGTGTCCTGCTTTTCAGAAGGAAAAGAAAATTAGAGAAATTATGTCTCATAATAATTGTACGTATAGAATGGCTCTTTCAAAACTTAACCAGTTATCCCATCCCTTTGACGCCGTACAGAATGAAGCTAGTTCACAACATAGTGTGGCTCCTACTATCCCTATCCCTCTTCCTTCGGGTTCTAAATCCTATGTGGATGTTCTAAGACAATCTTTGACCCCCAAGAATTTAAATGTTGACAATCCTAATGACATGCACGCGAAAAAAGTAAAACCTGTTAAAAAGAAAATTATTAGTACAAAGCAAAAATTTCATAAGAAGAAAGAAGATTTCTGTTCCGATGTGGAGTCTGCGTCAGAGGGTCCTGTTTCAGATGTGGGTGACACCAACAGTGTCAAAACAGAGAAAAAGCATGACAGAGAAAGTAGTTCAAGGTTTTTTAAGAAGTTTAGAGACATTTTAAATTCAAAAGATGTTTGGAGTCGGAAAGTTAAAGGATTTGTGAGTGTAATTTTTGAGGAGATTTTAACCTTTGTGAGTAATTATTTTAACATGGATTTAATTAAAAATATTCTAGGATTAGTCAATTATGGCTAGAACACAAAAATGGACTCCTTAAATATCATTTAATGGAATGCTCATAGCATAAAAGCAAAATTAAAAGATATGGGATAAGTTTCTGGGTCATCTGAACTTACATAATGGTAGTTTGAATTTTTTACTTGCAAATCCTATGTCTAATGGTGCCTTGCAAAATTATAGATTTGTTAAGCATGCCTTCCTTATCCGAGGATCTCCCTCTAGCGGGAATTCTCGATAAACTTTTTTTTCTTCGTTTTCTTGTGTCCTCCAATGAGGCTGGCATAGTCACTTAAGTGTACTTAAGCCTCTATAAATATTTCTTGAATAAAAAAAAAAAAAAAAAAAATACCATGGACTTTCTTAATAATTTTCCTGTAATCTATAGGTTAACTAACCCCCGTATTTTTTCCTAAATTTTAGGTTCAGTGGTTTCGGAGATAAGGGGGGGGGGGGGGGGTAAATAATCATTTTTCGCTTATTTTGTTATACTCGAAAAGTTTTGAACAAAAAAGAAATAAAAGAAATGTTCTTTTTGAGATCCTCATAAAAAGTACTTTCATTTGATATGTCACACGATATAGTTTGAAAAACTTAATTAATATTATTTTAAATTTATTATTTAATAGGGTAGACCCTATTAAATAATAAATTTAAAATAATATGTTTAAAATTCATTTATTTTCGTTACACGTCCGTCTTTGGATCACAAACCTCCATATACGTACCATATTTCAATTTAATCGGTCCAGTAGTTTCGGAGAAAATCGACTGTGTCAGACGGACGGACAAACACACGAGTGATCCTATAAGTGTTCCGTTTTTACCTCTTGAGGTTCGGACCCTAAAAAGTAATAAATGTAATTAACGTAGATTGTTGGATGGCATTTTAGGGGAAAGAGAAAATAGGAGTTTTCTTTTTCCACAAGGAAGGGTGTAAGTAATGTAAGATTCAATGAAATCATATTATAAGTAAGATCTAATATGATTTCATAAGTTCCTCCTTCAAAGTTGGCGAATTAATCTTCGGAACTAAGTTTTTGACACATTCCTTCCTTTCTCATTTTACTTCGAGTCTGATTGACTGTTTAAACGTTTTTATTTAATGGAAGTAAGTACAACATGTTACTACAATGTTTACGTAATTTACTTACAAAATACAATATTATTTCGACTCGACTTCGACTCTTTGTTTTATGGCTACTGTCGCTGACAATCCAGCACAATTCTGCCAGAATCAAGTGTTGAGCTTTGCACGTGCTTATTTTACTAGAGCGAATCTGATTTTGAGGTCCAGAAGGGTTGTTAGCACCTGAAACCAAACGCAACAACAACACATACATAAAGCACATATAAATTAAACGTTAGATTTAAGATTAGTCTGCAGACGACACTATTGGGTTACTGATTTACTGGATTAGAGAGTAATATCATTTTTATCAACAAATTTACAAATGGCAGAGACGATTTTTTTATTGTAGGACATACACAAAAGAGTAGACATGTTGGTTGGGAAAGGGACGTTTAGGTTTGAAAGTAAAGAATAAAAACTAGGGGACTTATTGTTTAAAGGGCAACTGAAAAATATATGGTCTACCGAGCCAATATCTTTATTACAATCGCATACGGGGGAATCTCTAAGTTTGTATTTATGGAGGAGCTCGGGCGTGCAGATACGCCCGAGACGGAGTCTTATTATAATACTGGTGTGTCTTTTGGACAGGGAACGGATTATAAAAAACCATGGACGAGCCGGGATTTCCGGTTGGATAGAGGAGTAAAAGCATTTTTTGGAAGAAGACCATCGAGCCGACCATTTCCGGGTTAGAAAGGTAGAGGGGATATTATAAAAGTCTTGAGGATAGATTTTAAAAACTGAGTCGTCTCCATGTATCACCGCTTCTTTGGCGCTTAAGTCTGCGGATTCATTACCAGAGATGCTGCAGTGGCTGGGGATCCATATAAACGAGACATCTAGGTTATTAATGTAGCAGTTATAAATGGCGTTTTTCAAATTAGCTATTATGGGGTTTCGGACACAGTTTCGGAAGGGATGAGTAGAAATAGCCTGAATAGCGCTATGACAGTCAGAGAAAATAGCAGATTTTGAAATTTTATTTTGGAGAATATATTCCACTGTTTTGAGAAACAATATTATTTGTTACTATAAAATGTAACTTTGAAAAATACTTTAGGATTTTTCACTATGCATTTGGCTTAATAATAAAAAATAATAAAAATGCACTTTGATACCTACCTTCGTTTTTAACGTGTCTGCAAAATGTAGCTGACATGAAAAGTCTTTCACTGAATCCAATCACATGGTTCTAAAATGGGCTTCGTAATATTGAAGTATGTAAAAATTTGTTGAATATTCTATTACTTCTCAAAAACAACGTTGGTAGAATCGCCGTAGATCTATGGTTGTTGCGTTGAGCCCATGTTATCAGTTTCTTGATTACTACTACTACTACTACTACTACAGCCTATTTGCGTCCCACTGCTGGGCACAGGCCTCCTCTCATCACGAGAGGGTTTGGGCTATAGTCCCCACGCGGGCCCAGTGCGGATTGGGGACTTCACACACATCTTTGAATTTTTTCGCAGTTGCGTGCAGGTTTCCTCACGATGTTTTCCTTCACCGAAAAGCACAGTGGTTAATTCAAATTGAATTTCGCACATAAGTAAACTTAGAGGTGCGAGCCGGAATCGAACCCCCGACCCTCTGCATGAGAGGCGGTAGGTCGAACCACTAGGCCACCACGGCATTGATCTTGATTACTGTCTATGGATAATTGTGTATGATCCTATATGTATAGCATCCCCTCATTATATTCATGGACAATAATAGGCACATCCCTGAAAGCCGAGTGGTGGTAGAGTTATATTTCAATAGGTATAGCATTACTGTAATACCTTTCACTTAAATACATATGTATCCACGTAAAGTAGCTTAACGTTAAGCGTATAGATACTAATAATAATTAACAGGAACAAATCCTATTAAAACTGAGCATTCCGACTTCGGAAATCCGCGCTAAGCGGCTATAATCTGTATCTATTAAGTTGTATTGAATTAAGTGTCACGTAAAATACCTATTGTCTATGGCGTATATAATATTTAGGAAAGATGTAAGGTATTGTGAGGCAAGGGGGAATGTCTGACTTGATGAGACATATAGAGGTACAATAAGGGTACAATGTAGATTTTTCTGAACCTCTTATTCGGTTGCGACATAGTTGCCTTTTGTGTTGCCAGTTGCGTTTTATAGCCATGCAAATTAAGGTTTTATATACCATGCAAAGTGGGGATTTATGCGAAGTTTATAATAAATAGATTATTTCGGGACATTATCTCTTCGTTGATTTAAATATGTAGGACTAAAATTGCTACCGGACATGGGTAGACCCCGCTGAGCCTCAAAATCAATCCCATAAGTACCTGGGCGGGCTTAAATACTTAGAGGAGATTGTGATATAACTCTCAATGGCTTCGAAAGTCGTTCACACCTACTAACACTCAACTCTCTGTTCAGCGGTTTTGTGTAATATTATTCAACTAAACTTTGCTTTTTGCGGGCCGCTCTCAGACGAGTGACGGGTCTTTTAACTCATCGAAGCAAGAGTTCATGGTAAATTAAACAAACGTTCAGTTCAGACCCGTCACTTCAGAACGATGCGGCTGGCGTGTCGACGACTTTATTGCGTCTCAAGTTAAATTGTTAATAATGTGTCTTCGTTTGTCTTCAACGGTTGTAATTAGGTGAAGAGATTTTCAGACGTCGTGTGAATATCTCTCTTTTATCATATTAAGAAGATGCTTTGGCACTCTGATAAAACGGACTGAAAAGGTTTATATTTAAACAGGGCTGAATTTTCAACCGATGAAAAAATGTAGGAAGTTCTCAATGCGACGCGTATATTTGTTTTTTTTTTTTGTTTTTTATACCACGCATAATTTAGTCAATTGTGAACAGATTTCGATGTTTCTTTTTGTATTCGAAAGGTGGTACTTCCAAGGTGGTGCCATTTTAATATGGTTCAGTTTTGATGATGGGATCCATGAGAAAATGAGGGATCTCCTCAAAATTTGTTGGTAGTGTGTGATGATTTTGCACCTCTAAGTTTACTTATTTATATATTATTTTGCACAAATTGAATTTGAATTTACCACTGAGCTTTTCGGTGAACGAAAACATCGTGAGGAAACGCACGCAACTGCGAAGTATTTAAAATATGTGTGTGAAGTCCCCATCCGCACTGGGCCCTCGTGGGGACTATAGCCCAAATCATCTCGTGATGAGAGGAGGCCTGTGCCCAGCAGTGAGACGTAAAAAGACTGTAGTAGTAGTAGTAGTAGTATGATTTTGGCATCAGTTTCAAAGACTACATTGATATTTACGTCCCGTTGTATCCATGTTCGGAAATAGCAGCCGAAAAAAAAAGTTCACTATAAAATTGTCATAGGTTTGGGTTCGTTCACTTGACACCGACTTCAAAGGCTGTCGGAGTTTGAAGTCGGTTTATTTTTTTATTTATATTAAGACAGTCTGGTTTGCGTGCGTGATAAATCGCATCATAAAATTTACGTCAATTTAAATGCAACATTTCCCGGGTTGTGCATCAAAATTCAAATAAATTCGCTTCCGCCATCTTCCGTAATTGACAGCTCACGTCATTCATTGACTGTTAGGCGGTACGAAGTTTGCCGGGTCAGCTAGAGTATGTAATATTTGTAATCACGTTCTCGAAAACGGCTCTAACGATTTCGATAAAATTTGGTAGATGGGAGGTGATCTAGCTAGATTTTATATAGGGTCTTCTGAGAAAATTAAATTTTATCTATTTTGACCCGAGCAAAGCTCGGTCGCCTAGCTAGCTACTAGGTATTTAATTACGTGAGGATCTGGGCCAAGGGTCATTGTTACTAAAAATACTCGTACTATTTCCATACGTAATGTAATGTTCCGCTTGTAGTGTACGCTGTGAGCGCACGATAATAGTCATTATTTACCATTTATATTGATTTTAAGACCCAGTAGCAAAGGTAAAGGTACTCAAGACATTCCTCAATAACAAAAACCCGATTCAGCAAAATACAAACGTGCGACGAATTCTCGTTAAAATATTTTTTGCACAATCCTTTTTAAGGCTTAAGTAAGGTACGCGAAACGTGACGTAGAATATGTTTCGGCGTGGTTTAGGTTTTTAACCGTCTACAGCGCTGATTGGTAGGGATTAGGTACGCCGGGAAAGGTCGATCTTGACCCATTTATAATTGTGATAAATGCCAAAGTAACTCTGTTTGCCTGTCTGTTACCTCTGAACGCTTAAACCGCTGGACTGATTTAGATGTGTTGGGAACTGTCTTTGGTGGTAGAAATAAACGCAGTATTTGTCACTGTTTATATTACGTCACTAGGACACGTACATTAGTCCTAACGGTCAAGGGAATACTAAAGAGACCTGTGTGCCTAGATATGTATAACGTATGCTACCCGCTATACATAGCTATGCACTTTGTGTACGCTACAGCAGTCCCCCCCTCACAAAAAAAAACCCTAGGAGAGACAATATTAAAAACACACAAAATATGAAATAACCTGACGTTAACCGCGAGAAACACAAGACCACTGCACCCACTACACTTTGTTTCCTCTTAAGTAACACCATTACACCATGCCGACCGCCGCTTGTGTGTGACCGAGCTGAGCTGCGCCAGCCTGCTCCCGGATCCAGCTTTTGACCCTTCTATTACAGGTCCTCGCCACAATGAATACCACCACAAGCCCTAACAGTACCACTAGCGCTATCACTAAGATACTGTAATTGGTCAATTTAGTTTCGACCTCTTCATGTTTGGCCATAAAAACGGCGGAAACTTCGTCTTCCTTAGATTTCTCTTTACTATGTGAATATCCCATCTTCGCTTAATATTTGCACAATGAATGTCGATTTATGGCCAGGCATGAAATCTATATACTAATAATAAGTGCATAATTTGACCTAATTTCGCAACCTTATAATAAACTCTAAGCTAAAGGACGTAACTCCTTACAAAAAACTGTAACATTCATCATTTAGTCACTACGCGTTAGTACCGCGCGGGACGTCTTATTACACGACCACTGCGCGTGGTGCACGCGGCCGGCGG
The DNA here is from genome assembly GCA_963971205.1 of Aethes cnicana. Classification (NCBI taxonomy): domain Eukaryota; kingdom Metazoa; phylum Arthropoda; class Insecta; order Lepidoptera; family Tortricidae; genus Aethes; species Aethes cnicana. Next base: position 5,735,080 of record OZ020276.1, on the reverse strand, counting down.
CGCCGGGCGCACGTTGTCCGTGGTCAGCGCATTCCGTTCGCTACTAACGCTAGGTGTATTCCTCTTGGAACTTTCGTTCAGCAACGGATTACTATCATTACACAAAGTATCACTTAAAATATATGCCGGTTTAAGCCTGTCGATGGATATTTGCGACTGCCTTCCGGGTAGCTGCACTGTGAACACTTTGTTACTCCTCTTAACAACCGTAAAGGGCCCATCGTAAGGTGGCTGCAAAGGTTTTTTTACTGCATCCACGCGCACGAAAACCTTTTCACAAGTGTTAAGATCAGGATGAACGAATATGGCTCGTGAGTCACGTTGTTCCCTTGGTGTAGGCCTTAATCTATGTATAACGTCCCTTAATTCCCTGACATACTCTACTGGTTCGAAAACTTCTTGCCTTGTGTAGTCATAAAATTCGCCAGGTAGACGTAAAACATGGCCTAAAGTTAACTCTGCTGCGCTCACGCCAGTGTCGCCACGCGGTACGGCGCGCAATCCTAGCATGATTGTTGGAAGCTCTTTGACCCAAGAGGAAGTGCCCAACTTAGCCTTAAGAGCTGCCTTAAGATTACGATGCCATCTTTCGATTTTGCCATTACTTTGCGGATGATATGGGGTGGTTCTTATTTTATCCACGCCTAAATACTTCATTAGCCTTGTAAAAATAGCGCTCTCAAATTGTCCCCCTTGGTCGCTAGTAATCTTCCAAGGGCAACCGAATCGAGCCACCCAACCTTCGTACACCACCCTAGCCACCGTGTCTGCCGAAATGTCGCAGACCGGAAACGCCTCTGGCCATCCAGTAACTCTGTCTATCATCGTTACCAGATATCTATAGCCTTCCGAAGTAGTTGTTAATGGGCCACAGATATCCACATGTATGTGCTTGAACCTGCCTATATTAGGAAATTCTCCTACTTCGGAATGAGTATGTCTATGAACTTTCGCACGCTGGCATTGAATGCAAGATTTAGCCCAGTTACCTACGTCACGGTTCATGCTAGGCCAGTAAAAACTTCTCCTCACCATTAGTCGCGAGGCGCGTATACCCGGGTGACTTAAACCGTGTAAGGCGTCAAAAGCTACTTTCCGGAAACGCAATGGTAAATACGGTCTTAACCGTCCTGTGGATATGTCGCAATATATTTCCGTGTCGACATTCGGTAATTTAACCCTCTTGAAACGCGAAGCGATAACCGTGTCCTGCAACGCGTGGGCTAAATCGCTGTCCGCAGCTTGTTCCCGTGCGACCGAGTTGTAATCTATGCAGGTGGCCCCTGAAATTGTATCTAGCCGAGACAAGGAGTCAGCTACTAAGTTCTCAGTACCCGCAATGTGTCTTATATCTGTAGTGAACTCGCTAATAAATAACAACTGGCGCGTTCTTCTTGGTGTTTCGTTATCACTGCCTAGCTTATCAAATGCGTAAGTTAACGGCTTGTGGTCGGTAAACACAATAAGTTCTCGACCCTCGTACATGTTGCGAAAATGCGTCATAGCCAAATATATCGCTAATAACTCGCGATCATACGTGCTATATTTGCGTTGAGCGTCGGTGAGACGCTTTGAAAAATAGCCTAGCGGTCTCCAATTGCCTTTGACTTTTTGCTGCAATACCGCGCCCGCGCATGTATCAGAAGCATCGACCATAAGTGCCATTTTCGCTCCTTCGACAGGATAAGACAATAAGGCCGCGTTGCTAAGTTTTGTTTTACATTCCGCAAACGCTTGGTCAGCTTCTGTCGTCCACTGAATGACAGTTTTATCCTTTTTCGTGGACTTGGTTAAATAACCATTTAATATTGCCTGGTATTTAGTGGCCGAAACTAAATGAGACCTGTAAAAGTTTAACATCCCTAAAAACCGTCTTAATTGCTCTACGGTTCTTGGTTTAGGGAACTCCAGGATGGCTTTAACCTTCTCCGGAGCAGGCCTGATGCCAGCTGTGGTAACCTCGTAACCTAGGAACTCAACTTTAGCCTGACCAAAGCAACACTTTGCGATGTTAATCGTTAGGCCATATTCGTTCAACCTGGCAAACAACCTATCAAGATGTTCCCTATGCTGAGCGGCGTTATCGCTTGCTATCAACACGTCGTCGAGATACCCGAAAACAAAATCCAAATCCTTTAAAACCGTGTGATTCATGAACCTCTGGAATGTCTGCGCGGCATTGCAGAGCCCAAAAGTCATACGCGGAAATTCAAAAAGCCCCATGGGCGTTGTTATTGCCGTTTTTTCGATATCCTCTTCCGCGACTGGGATGAAATGGTATGCCCTGTTGATATCTATCCTACTGAATATTTTTTTACCTGCCAGTATATAAGTGAAATCTTGTAGTCGCGGAATAGGGTAGCGATCTGGCTTAGTGCGCGAGTTCAATTGCCTATAATCCCCACACGGACGTAGACTGCCGTCCTTCTTGGGTACTATGTGAAGTGGGCTGGCCCAAGCGCTCTTTGAAGGCCTACAGATTCCCAACTTGAGCATAAGATCAAATTCCGCTTTAACTTTTTTATATCTATCCGGCGGCAAAGGCCGAGCTCGTGCGTACACCGGAGACCCTGTTGTCTCTATGTGATGCACTATAGGGTGCTTGGGAGTGTTTTTGAAATTTACCGGTCTGGTTATATCCGGATAACGCATTAAAATGTCATGAAACGGTTGATTTCCACACATTGTATTGACTGACTCCATGTCGCAGTTGACCACTGCGGCATCAATATTAGCTCTCGTTATGGAATCTGTAAGCTTCCTAGCGCTCAGATCCACACTAAGCCCATAAAAACTTAAGAAATCCGCCCCCAAAATCGGCTGGCTGACTTCGGCAATCACAAATGTCCATCGAAAGGTACGCTTTAATCTAAAATTTAACAAGAGTGTCTTTACTCCGTAAGTTTTAATAGGCGTCCCATTTGCCGCGAACAAACTATAACCTAGCTCTACATTACTAGTGGTACTTACAAATGTTTTTGACCTAGGTATCACGGAGACGTTTGCCCCCGTATCCACTAAAAACTTCAAGCCCGAGTCTATGTCGGTAACACACAAGCGGTGGTTAGTAACGCCGGCACAGTGTTCCACCTTCGACCGTGCCGAACCTAGTTTCCCGAGTTCCAACCGCACGGCTTTACGCACTTGGTAGCCCTCTCACCGTAGCGGAAGTGATAAAAGCAGAGCCAGTCCGGGCTCTGCCTGCTTCTCGGCCGTTGTGTTTCCTGCCGAGCAGTGGCTGAGCTCCTTGCAGCTGCCTGCGCTCCACGCCTAGCGGGCGGGGCACCTCGCTCCAAGCGCTCTAACCTGGTGCCTATCTTGGCGATTTCCTGCAGCACCTTGTCCTCTGTGTCCATCCGAGGGCCCGCTGATACTCCTGCCAGCCCTGCTTGCCCTGATCTAGTCGCCTCTATCACCTTGTCAGCGAGCGCGGCTAACTTTTTAAGGTCTGTCAGCTCGCTGCCCGCCAATACCGCTTTGACTGCAGGGGGCATCAGTCCAACCCACAGCATCCTTACTGTGTTATCCGGGAATTTATCCCCTGCTAAATCCATCATTTGCCTCATGAGCTGAGAAGGCTTTTGCTCACCTAATTCCAGCTCCAGGAGTAATCTACGCTGCCGCAATTCCTCACTCTCCTCGAACACGGAAAGTAACCGTTCTTTGAGAGCCTCGTACTTTCCTGACTCCGGAGGCGAAAGCAAGATGTCACTAGCTGCTTGAATAGTGGACTTGCCTAGCTTTGTCACCACTATATTGTATTTTTGCAAGTCTCCTAATTTCTGCGGCTCCAAAATTGCGTCCAGTTGTGCGTACCATAACCTTGGTTGGTCCACCCAAAATTCCGGAATCCTGGTAGCTAGCGATACTGAAGCCAGTTCGTTTCTCTCTCTCTCCTGCTTAATTGGCTCAGCAGATGTAGCTGGCGCCGCCGGCGGCTGCTGCCCGGGGAGTTGAGAACCGCTCGCTCCGTACATCGTCACGCCAAATTCTCAAACCGCTAAGGAGTCGCACCTTGAGTATCCCTTTCCGATAAACTTATTAATAACTCCAGTCACCACAAATATAGTTCACCACAAAAAAAAAAAAAATAACACTTCAAAGTACTGTTCAATCTAGGGGTCACCACTGTTGGGAACTGTCTTTGGTGGTAGAAATAAACGCAGTATTTGTCACTGTTTATATTACGTCACTAGGACACGTACATTAGTCCTAACGGTCAAGGGAATACTAAAGAGACCTGTGTGCCTAGATATGTATAACGTATGCTACCCGCTATACATAGCTATGCACTTTGTGTACGCTACAGATGTACTTAAGTATGGAAATATTTCGACTTTTGTGAAAGGACAGAGGCCAATTTTTATCCCGGAAAAACTCATAGTTTCTGCGGCAACGCCATAACCGAATTCTGAGAGGAGGAAGTGCTCCCCGCGGGAATTATGCGTTTTTCCGGGATAAAAAGAGCCCATAGCCCGTGTTTATAATCCATACTGAACCTCATATTGAATTCTGTGGTAAACCGACCATTACCAGTAGTTCTCGAGTAAAACCCGGACATACATAAGCTCACGTGACTTCTACAGACTTGTTATTAGTAAGGTATAGTATAGATAAAGTAAAGATATTTTGTCTTCGATATCGAAAATATGCCCTTTGTAGGTCGCGGCACGTAACTTGAGCGGTGAGCAATGTTTACGACTGAAGGGCCAATAAGCGTTCCCGCACGACAAACGGTCCCCTGTCTTCCGCGCCTTTTTGCCGATGAGACCTTATTTTTGACTTCTGCGCATCGAAGGTCACCGCTCAAGTTCCGTGCCGATGCCTGTATAAGTAAAAGTACGTCAATTGTTCAGTTAATTGTAAACTAACAATAGGTACCTACAGTACTTACTTGTCCGGATTTGGTTCCCTTGGGGAAACTGCATATACCGCAGTTAGATGAGACCGTTCGCAGACAATGCTGCTGGCCATCATCCGATTTTTCCCCCTTTCGCCTCTTGCGAAACCCGCGGGAGGAAATACATTCTGGTAGCGAGACGTGGGCGCTTACGATGGGCCTCAGAAGGCTCAAAGTCACTCAGAGTGGCGAGGAGGGCTATGCTTGGGGTTTCTCGGCGTGACGCAATGGGTGGGACACACACATTGCTCACAGGACTGATGGCCGATGGGATGGGGCCGGAAAGTATATGGATATGAATATGAATAAAGTTCTCGAGTGGCGTCCACGAACCGGGAGACGAGCTGTAGGTCCAACAAGATGGAGCGATGACCTCGTGGATGTCGGAGGAAACCGGTGGAAGTGAGTAGCACAGGACCAGCCTAAGTGGCGAGCCTTGGCGAAAGCCTAAGTCCAACAGTGGACGTTGTCTGTGTGCCAATCCTAGCTTTCAAACCAATTTCAGCTTTCTATGACTTCATGGTTATTTTTAATTAGTTGTCTCTTGAAAACAAATTCCGAAAATTTGGACTTTCTAGCAGAATCCAGACTGAATACAGGGGTACGAAAATACGGCGAAACGCTTCGATAAAAGGTGGTAGTCTTGTCTTGGCGGGGGCTCTACCGTGCCCCCAGATAGGTACAAAAAAAGACAGACTAATTGAAATTCTCCTCCTTTTCGAATAGATTACCTATTTACGGGGACTCATAAATGTTGTTATGAATTGTAGGGTATCATATCATTACTTACCTTTTAAGGGCCTATGTTGAAAAATAGTTGAAGCTATGGAGGCGTGGCTTAGTCGCGCGCGTCCCGCGCGGGCCGTGCTCCCCCCGAGTGTTCCCGCGAAATTCAAAACACCTACACTAATTCTGATTTTGCGCTAGTTTGGTAAATAAAGTAGATTTAAATATCGAAGTCATTACTTTCGGATTCAATACAAAGTACGAAACAAATAACAAATTTATATATACCTACACAAACATTAGAAGCGAATATTTTATTTTTTTCATTTTAGTGGGATATAAAATTAATTCATTAATTTAAATTTAATATCTGTGATTAACAGGGATCGGAAATTCGGATACAAATTTACCCAGAGTTTGACCGCGTGAACGGTATGGGGCCGGACTCAATTTAATGTTCCTATAAAAAAGTCCCGGGAATCCCGGAATTTCGAAATTTAGTGTATGCCTTGGTAGGTATACAGTCAAAGTTATGAACTAAACATGTTTAAGTATTTTAAGTGTAGGACCCAATTATGAAAAAGTCTTCAAATAACTAATTCCGTGTGACCTATCTCTCTAGGCCATACGTACAACCGGTACTGCCTAAATCGGCATGGCCAGTACCTATACTACTACTACTACTACTACTACTGCCTATTTGATCACGAGAGGGTTTAGGCTATAGTCCCCACGCGGGCCCAGTGCGGATTGGGGACTTCACACACCTATACTAACATAGTCACAAAATAAAGTTGATGTGAGCATCTCAATTACCTTCGTGATTATAAAGATACACGTAGGTACAATGTTTTGTACATTTGCTTGATAGCCCAAATACATACCTATTATTTTATTACCTATTCATATGTGAAAATATTGCAGTTCCAATATTATTACAAAGGTACATATGCGTATTGAGTAGATAACCTCCTTTTTTGAAGTCATTTAATTATTCTCATTACAAAATCTTATTCATTTAAAAAATCAGGTAGATATTGAATATATTCTGTAATTAACAGGAATCAGAAATTCGGATACACATTTACCCAAAGTTTAACCGCGTGAACGGTATGGGGCCGGACTCAGTTTTTATTTGCCTATTAATATTCTCGGCATTTCCGGGATTCGTAAATTTAGTAACCAGGCCTCGAAATAGCTTATTTAGGTATGTATATACATTTATTTATTATAATTACTAGCCGATGCCCGCGAACTTCGTCCCGCGTAGACTTAGAATTTGCGTACCCGATGACACACACAGACTACACATACAGACAATTATAGTTATAGAAGTATTGAAAAATTGGTTTGCCCCGTGGAAAACCCATTCCCGTGGAAATATCGGAATAAAAAGTATCTTATGTTATTGCGGGGCCTCAAACTATCTCCATACCAAATTTCATCCAAATCGGTCCACTCGTTGCGACGTGAAGGAAGAGCAAACAAACAAACACATTTATAATATTAGTATGGATTTTTAGTGTAGGAATTATGGAAATCTTCAAATAACGAATTCCGTGGGACGGTCTACCTCGGCCATACGTACAACCGATATGGCCTAAATGGGCATGTTCTCTAGAATACAAAAAAAAAGTAGTTGTCACCCCCCAAGAGTAAGAGGGGGAGCTACGACGTAACAAAGATGGCGGCTGGGCCTTTTCTACTAGCATTATTTCTTGGTAACTACTGGACCGATTTTATCAAATAAGGTGTCATATGAAAGGTAATATAATGTAGATTGTTTGTTGTCTATATTTAGTCACGCAAAGTTAATATAAAATGAAATATTTATGAAAAATAACATTTTTATGAAAATTGCTTGTTTTCTTGCAGAAATAACTCGATAACTACCAGAATTATCAAATTTTAGTCTAATATAAAAGTTATAGCAAACATTTTTAGATTTTTAATGAATTTCAAATGATTACAATCGACCGGTAAATAACGAAGCAATCCAAGAACAGGACCAAAAATGAGAAATAATCCGGAAGAGCTTATTAGCAGTCAGTGAGTTCAAATAATTATATATAATTTTACATTCGGTTCTAGATGAATGAAATGAATTGAGTTTTGTTTTGGATTGGCTTCAAATGGGTTTCCTTAAAGTCATAATTGATAATAATCAATTTACATATATATAATCTGTGTATATAATAGGCAAAGGTGATTGACTGACGTATCAACGCACAGGCCAAACCCTTAAGGATAGAAACTTGAAATTTCGTACACGTATTCCTCTTATTCTTTATTATTCTTCATATATATATTATTTACAAGGGCTATTCGGGACGGAGACAAATCTAAAAAATCAAAGATCATCGAAATCGGTTCAGCCGTTCTGCAGTTATAAATGGTGTAACTAACACTATACATATTATAAAACAAAGTCCCCCGCCGCGTCTGTCTGTCAGTCTGGATGTTCACGATAAAGTCAAAAACCTTAAATAGTATAATTTAAATAGTAAATAAAGAGACATGTGAGAATTCAATTCAATTCATTCAATTCAATTAATTGTCAAATAATTTAAATAGTAAATAAAGAGACATGTGAGACTATTAGGAAAATAATTATATCATGAATGTTAAATTGTCATTGCATGATTTATTCTAATGTAAATTTAATATTAAACTTAGTTTTAAGATCAAACCTTGCTGCACCCAAATAGGGTCCATGTTTGTACTGACTACTTATTTTCTAAGAGCTATGTAATACCATGGTTGTCAAGGAATAAATGATTACTGATTACCACTGAACGGATTTAAATGCAGTTTTCACTAATAGATAGAGTGGTTTCTAATCCAGCATAACTTTGTCTCTGCTACAAAACAATCCATGAGAATCCAGAGTTCTAAGTAAATTGGAAGGTTGAAAACTCGAAACCCTAGCTAGCTCATTTTGTGCTCTTGACACACACTTGACCGTTTCTTTGAAATCATTAAAATCGTATAAACCTGTTTATTCGGTAATTTAGGTCGGTCGGTTGTAATAATTTGAAATTCATTAAAAATCTAGGAATTTTTCTACAACTTTTATAATAGGTAAAATTCGGTAATCCTATTATCTTCGAAAGAAAACAATAAATTTTCATAAAAATGTTAATTTTCATAAATATTTATTTATTTAAACTTTATTGCACACAGAAAACTTAGTGTACAAAAGGCGGACTTAATGCTTCAAGGCATTCTTTACCAGTCAATCTTTAGGCGAATCAGATTATATTTCATTTTCTATTAACTTGATGTGAACAAATATAAGACCTTTCATATTTTCATTTTCTGACACTGTTTGATAAAATCAATCGATCCAGTAGTTACCGAGAAATAACGCTAGTAGAAAAATCCTGGCCGCCATCTTTGTTACGTCGTAGCTTCCTCCTGGCCGCCATCTGTGTTACGTCGTAGCTTCCCCCTTCATATACACTTAGGAAAACTTAGGCAATTTTACATTCCACGCAGACGAAGTCGCGGGAAGGAGCTAGTCATAAATAAATGTATAGAAATACTAAAATAAGCTTTTTTGAGGCCTGGTTACTAAATTTAGAAATCCTGGAAATCCCGGGAATTTTAATAGGCAAATAAAAACTGAGTCCGTCCCCTTACCGTTCACGCGGCCAAACTTTAGGTAAATATCTATCTGAATATCTGTTTTATTTTAATTAATACGATTTTGAAATGAGAATAGTTAACCGACTTCAAAAAAGGAGGCTATCTACTCAATAGGCATATGTACCTATGTAATAATATTGGAACCGCAAATGTACAACAGATTCTACCTACACGTATCTTTATACTCAGGAAGGTAAAAGATGCTCACATCGACTTTATTTTGTGAATAGGTAAGTATAGGTACTGACTTTTCACTACTATTTAGAGTAATGCAGGGGAAAGAAGGCAGATCTAAGTCGAGATAAACAGGCGAGTCCCAAAGATACCAGCTTGTCAATTGCTGGCTTCCTTCTAAATACATAAATTTCATACCTACTTGATTAGGAAATTACATGGCTACCGAGGTCGCGCACAAAGTCAACCATAAATGATAGGTAAGTATTTTTAACTAAAACGATTAGTTCTCCAGTTCATAATCCATTAGCAATATTGAATGCGGTTACACGAATAAATCGTATAAATAAATAAGAAACTTAATTTTGCTTTCTCTCATACTACCGGCACTTTGCCGTCTTCTTTTTAAACTTTCCCATGCTTACTTCTCTTTATAATCACGAAATATTGATTACATCCGAGCGCGATACGGAGCTGGGATTGACGAGCACAGGTCCTACTGCAGCGAAGGTTTCTGGCCGACTGGCGTAGAGTGATGCGTATATAGGGACCTTGCACGAAAGAAAGAGATGGCAGCGCGCACGTTGGACGAAATAAAACAACGTAAGCGCCAAAGCCGAATTAAATTAATTGTAATTGATATATATATAAATATTGACATCTAGTATGATCAGTCTTTAGTTAATATAGATGTCTAGTTTTTAAGAAAGTCTCGAAGTCCTTTTCTTTGTCGTTAAGAAGCTTCAAGCACATTAAGATAATAGCAGCTGCGACTTCGTGATTTTTTTCTATCGAACAAAATTATCTCAGTCATGTTTTGGCCTTGATCAATCCTTCAAGTATATAATCAATATACACATATCCGAAAATCAGACTCCTAACGTGAGTACTTTACGAGTTCTACGCACCTAAAAATGGGTTTTTTATTTATGTATCCTCTTAAGTTACACTTTCATTTATACTCATCATTAACATGCTCCTGCAATTAAAAACATAACGTTTCATCGGATCCCTTGTACACAAACACATTTTTATAACACTATAATCTCACGTACATCCAAGCTTCTTCTTTGTCTCGCGTTTACCGATCCGACACTCAAATTACGTCGCGGCAATGTATTTGTCGCGACCTCTTATTATTTTTCCTTCTTGAATTACTTGAACATTACAATTTTGCCTTTATAATTTCGGTGAAATAGTGGTTTTTGTAAATATTGACGTAGTTGACAATGTTGTTGATACCCGTTCCTATGGTCACAACATATCAATCCTTTGGGAAAAGGTTAGGTTTCTCACTGGTGGGCGATAAATTTGATGTTTTATTTCTATTTTTATTCAAATTCTCTAAAAATTCCATCCAAGGTTTCCTTATCGATATAGCCGCAAGGATGGTCAGTTCTTCTTCAGCTCTCAAACGGAGCAGTCGAAATTATAAGACCTTTGTCCTGGGGGTCGACCAGCCCCCAGGACCCTGCAAAAAGGCCCAAAGCCTCTGGCAACCTCTTGGCCGTGCTAACTTAATAATCTACTTCATCTCTGAGTTGGTGTGCGGACGACTCTAAAATCTATCCGCACAAAGTCCTTCTAGTTGGTGTGCGGACAACTTTAAATATCCGTACAAAGACTCACCTTCTACGTTGTGAAAGCCATTGGCTCCATCTCCTCTGACGTTCTACCCGCTGTATTATCACCCGTGCCGCTCTTTATGTGTACCGAGCCTGTGGCATCACTCTGCCATCCAGAGACGGTCCACTGCGACGTCACCACTACGCTGATCCACCCTGCAACAGTACTACCCCGTGCCAGCCACCAGCTGAACCTCGAAGCGTCGCTCTGACCCTGCACACCTCCACCGTCCAGTAAAGACCTGTGCCGCTGTTCCTGATTCCGACTCACCAATATCCTGTGCCACCCTTCCACTACGCCGTGCTGCTGAATCATTCTTCACCCCGAGCTCCTTCAACCTGCACATCATCCTTCACTCGTCCCACACCCTGACTCAACTTTACTTACCTCCACACCGCTCTTCTTAACACCACTTCTCACCACTTTCCCCATATTCCATTACCTTTTTTTTAATAATTGTAAATAGGTTTTCTTTCCTTTATTGTAAATATATTTATTGTATATACCTACTCTTTCCTTCCTCTTCACACCTTCATTCCTTAATTGTCGCTTCACGACAGTTTGGCGCCCAACCTTAATCTTCTAGACTCTTCTAATTCTACGTATTCTATATTTATTTATGTCTATTTCATATTTTTCAAAATTCTGAAACAACACTTCTTCTAGTGCTACCTACCTCTTTGGCTGATAATTTATTTAATTTAATTTCAATACTGGCCGGTACAATTTAAAAAATAAAAGACTTCAGGTTCCTTCATATATATAATTCTGCAAATATTTCTAATAGATGGTGCTGCCATCTGTACTTTGGTGGTGGTACTACATACCTTATAACTTTCATCTCTAAGTGCTGCCATCTGTACTTTGGCGGTGGTACTACATACTTTATAACTTTTATCTCTAAGTGCTGCCTTCGAGCTTTGGCGGTGGTACTACTTACCTCCGGTGCTGTCACCTTGGTCTTGGCTGGGGATCTGCTTCTTACATAACTTGGTGCTGCCACCTATAGTTCGTTGTTTGGACTATTTATTGTCAACAACTCTCCAACCCAGTACTACTATCCCCATCTTGCGGATCAAATATTAAAATTCTTGACACTTCACACCTTCCAACAATCATCTTTCTCTTTCCTTCATCTTCTAGTTCACTCTTTCATCCTTTCCCTACATAACCTCTTTGGTTTCAATTAATCTCCTTCATTTAACACTGGCCACTACACAAAATTTAAAAATAATAAATTCAGTACAGTCTTGCACAAAAGTCTTACTCAATTTATTATTTTCTTTTCATATAGTTCATTGCAAACACTTTTATAAATCAAACATGGTACTTATAAATTTCATTTTTATTTAATTGAGATAACCAAATACTTTTCCACTACACTACATATGACACACTACAAAGAAGAACTACATTTTAATATATTTATACATTATATTTAATTTTCTTTGGTAAGTATTTATTTATTTTAAAATTTACATCTTTTTCACTATATTTCTCTTCATTCGTTTCTTCAAATGTCTCCAATTTGCGACTTCAAATCTTCATTTTCTTCACCATTTCTATAAAAAAAGAAATGAAACTTATTTTTTTTCTCTAAGTACTACTTCTATAATTAACCCCTACCTACGACCTCTCCTCTAAATTCTAAGAAAACCAACTTTCGGTTCCCTTTTCTCTACTTAACCTTCTTTTGGCTTCTTTGCTTCAATTTTGAAGTCTTCATTAGTGCTAAGGCACATTCTACTTAATCACTCTATCTAAACCTATGGTATTCTACAATACCATTTCTTAAGGGCATCTAAAATGCTCTTATCTTCACTAAGGTATCTAAAATACCTTAATCTACACTACAGGTATCTAAAATACCTTCTTCACTCGTGGGCTCGATGTAGCTCATTCTTTACGTGTGTCTAAAACACACTATTCTTCTATAGGAGCGGTTGATAACTCCCTAAATAAGCCTCAAGATCGTCTCTCTTTCCTTTACTATTCTTAGGAGCGGCTGACTACTCCCTAAACAAGCCTTAGGTCGTCCTTATTGTTTTCCACCCGCGGAGCGGCTGACAACTCCCTAAAAATAAGCCTCTAGTCGTCATTTTGGGAAGCATCCTCTTAGAGTGGCAGTCATTGAATGTGAACTCCACCCTTATCAGCACAAAAGAGATGTTATGGAAGTTGATGTCTGATTGTTTGCGTGAAATGTTGTTGTCTGAAAGAGAAGAGCCTTACTTCCCTGGTTACTTTAGGAATATTTTCTAAAAATTTTCTCTGAGTCGAAAATTTTCTCGGGTCGTTGGGGAAATGTAGGGTATCATATCATTACTTACCTTTTAAGTTACACTTTCATTTATACTCATCATTAACATGCTCCTGCAATTAAAAACATAACGTTTCATCGGATCCCTTGTACACAAACACATTTTTATAACACTATAATCTCACGTACATCCAAGCTTCTTCTTTGTCTCGCGTTTACCGATCCGACACTCAAATTACGTCGCGGCAATGTATTTGTCGCGACCTCTTATTATTTTTCCTTCTTGAATTACTTGAACATTACAATTTTGCCTTTATAATTTCGGTGAAATAGTGGTTTTTGTAAATATTGACGTAGTTGACAATGTTGTTGATACCCGTTCCTATGGTCACAACATATCAATCCTTTGGGAAAAGGTTAGGTTTCTCACTGGTGGGCGATAAATTTGATGTTTTATTTCTATTTTTATTCAAATTCTCTAAAAATTCCATCCAAGGTTTCCTTATCGATATAGCCGCAAGGATGGTCAGTTCTTCTTCAGCTCTCAAACGGAGCAGTCGAAATTATAAGACCTTTGTCCTGGGGGTCGACCAGCCCCCAGGACCCTGCAAAAAGGCCCAAAGCCTCTGGCAACCTCTTGGCCGTGCTAACTTAATAATCTACTTCATCTCTGAGTTGGTGTGCGGACGACTCTAAAATCTATCCGCACAAAGTCCTTCTAGTTGGTGTGCGGACAACTTTAAATATCCGTACAAAGACTCACCTTCTACGTTGTGAAAGCCATTGGCTCCATCTCCTCTGACGTTCTACCCGCTGTATTATCACCCGTGCCGCTCTTTATGTGTACCGAGCCTGTGGCATCACTCTGCCATCCAGAGACGGTCCACTGCGACGTCACCACTACGCTGATCCACCCTGCAACAGTACTACCCCGTGCCAGCCACCAGCTGAACCTCGAAGCGTCGCTCTGACCCTGCACACCTCCACCGTCCAGTAAAGACCTGTGCCGCTGTTCCTGATTCCGACTCACCAATATCCTGTGCCACCCTTCCACTACGCCGTGCTGCTGAATCATTCTTCACCCCGAGCTCCTTCAACCTGCACATCATCCTTCACTCGTCCCACACCCTGACTCAACTTTACTTACCTCCACACCGCTCTTCTTAACACCACTTCTCACCACTTTCCCCATATTCCATTACCTTTTTTTTAATAATTGTAAATAGGTTTTCTTTCCTTTATTGTAAATATATTTATTGTATATACCTACTCTTTCCTTCCTCTTCACACCTTCATTCCTTAATTGTCGCTTCACGACAGTTTGGCGCCCAACCTTAATCTTCTAGACTCTTCTAATTCTACGTATTCTATATTTATTTATGTCTATTTCATATTTTTCAAAATTCTGAAACAACACTTCTTCTAGTGCTACCTACCTCTTTGGCTGATAATTTATTTAATTTAATTTCAATACTGGCCGGTACAATTTAAAAAATAAAAGACTTCAGGTTCCTTCATATATATAATTCTGCAAATATTTCTAATAGATGGTGCTGCCATCTGTACTTTGGTGGTGGTACTACATACCTTATAACTTTCATCTCTAAGTGCTGCCATCTGTACTTTGGCGGTGGTACTACATACTTTATAACTTTTATCTCTAAGTGCTGCCTTCGAGCTTTGGCGGTGGTACTACTTACCTCCGGTGCTGTCACCTTGGTCTTGGCTGGGGATCTGCTTCTTACATAACTTGGTGCTGCCACCTATAGTTCGTTGTTTGGACTATTTATTGTCAACAACTCTCCAACCCAGTACTACTATCCCCATCTTGCGGATCAAATATTAAAATTCTTGACACTTCACACCTTCCAACAATCATCTTTCTCTTTCCTTCATCTTCTAGTTCACTCTTTCATCCTTTCCCTACATAACCTCTTTGGTTTCAATTAATCTCCTTCATTTAACACTGGCCACTACACAAAATTTAAAAATAATAAATTCAGTACAGTCTTGCACAAAAGTCTTACTCAATTTATTATTTTCTTTTCATATAGTTCATTGCAAACACTTTTATAAATCAAACATGGTACTTATAAATTTCATTTTTATTTAATTGAGATAACCAAATACTTTTCCACTACACTACATATGACACACTACAAAGAAGAACTACATTTTAATATATTTATACATTATATTTAATTTTCTTTGGTAAGTATTTATTTATTTTAAAATTTACATCTTTTTCACTATATTTCTCTTCATTCGTTTCTTCAAATGTCTCCAATTTGCGACTTCAAATCTTCATTTTCTTCACCATTTCTATAAAAAAAGAAATGAAACTTATTTTTTTTCTCTAAGTACTACTTCTATAATTAACCCCTACCTACGACCTCTCCTCTAAATTCTAAGAAAACCAACTTTCGGTTCCCTTTTCTCTACTTAACCTTCTTTTGGCTTCTTTGCTTCAATTTTGAAGTCTTCATTAGTGCTAAGGCACATTCTACTTAATCACTCTATCTAAACCTATGGTATTCTACAATACCATTTCTTAAGGGCATCTAAAATGCTCTTATCTTCACTAAGGTATCTAAAATACCTTAATCTACACTACAGGTATCTAAAATACCTTCTTCACTCGTGGGCTCGATGTAGCTCATTCTTTACGTGTGTCTAAAACACACTATTCTTCTATAGGAGCGGTTGATAACTCCCTAAATAAGCCTCAAGATCGTCTCTCTTTCCTTTACTATTCTTAGGAGCGGCTGACTACTCCCTAAACAAGCCTTAGGTCGTCCTTATTGTTTTCCACCCGCGGAGCGGCTGACAACTCCCTAAAAATAAGCCTCTAGTCGTCATTTTGGGAAGCATCCTCTTAGAGTGGCAGTCATTGAATGTGAACTCCACCCTTATCAGCACAAAAGAGATGTTATGGAAGTTGATGTCTGATTGTTTGCGTGAAATGTTGTTGTCTGAAAGAGAAGAGCCTTACTTCCCTGGTTACTTTAGGAATATTTTCTAAAAATTTTCTCTGAGTCGAAAATTTTCTCGGGTCGTTGGGGAAATGTAGGGTATCATATCATTACTTACCTTTTAAGTTACACTTTCATTTATACTCATCATTAACATGCTCCTGCAATTAAAAACATAACGTTTCATCGGATCCCTTGTACACAAACACATTTTTATAACACTATAATCTCACGTACATCCAAGCTTCTTCTTTGTCTCGCGTTTACCGATCCGACACTCAAATTACGTCGCGGCAATGTATTTGTCGCGACCTCTTATTATTTTTCCTTCTTGAATTACTTGAACATTACAATTTTGCCTTTATAATTTCGGTGAAATAGTGGTTTTTGTAAATATTGACGTAGTTGACAATGTTGTTGATACCCGTTCCTATGGTCACAACATATCAATCCTTTGGGAAAAGGTTAGGTTTCTCACTGGTGGGCGATAAATTTGATGTCTTATTTCTATTTTTATTCAAATTCTCTAAAAATTCCATCCAAGGTTTCCTTATCGATATAGCCGCAAGGATGGTCAGTTCTTCTTCAGCTCTCAAACGGAGCAGTCGAAATTATAAGACCTTTGTCCTGGGGGTCGACCAGCCCCCAGGACCCTGCAAAAAGGCCCAAAGCCTCTGGCAACCTCTTGGCCGTGCTAACTTAATAATCTACTTCATCTCTGAGTTGGTGTGCGGACGACTCTAAAATCTATCCGCACAAAGTCCTTCTAGTTGGTGTGCGGACAACTTTAAATATCCGTACAAAGACTCACCTTCTACGTTGTGAAAGCCATTGGCTCCATCTCCTCTGACGTTCTACCCGCTGTATTATCACCCGTGCCGCTCTTTATGTGTACCGAGCCTGTGGCATCACTCTGCCATCCAGAGACGGTCCACTGCGACGTCACCACTACGCTGATCCACCCTGCAACAGTACTACCCCGTGCCAGCCACCAGCTGAACCTCGAAGCGTCGCTCTGACCCTGCACACCTCCACCGTCCAGTAAAGACCTGTGCCGCTGTTCCTGATTCCGACTCACCAATATCCTGTGCCACCCTTCCACTACGCCGTGCTGCTGAATCATTCTTCACCCCGAGCTCCTTCAACCTGCACATCATCCTTCACTCGTCCCACACCCTGACTCAACTTTACTTACCTCCACACCGCTCTTCTTAACACCACTTCTCACCACTTTCCCCATATTCCATTACCTTTTTTTTAATAATTGTAAATAGGTTTTCTTTCCTTTATTGTAAATATATTTATTGTATATACCTACTCTTTCCTTCCTCTTCACACCTTCATTCCTTAATTGTCGCTTCACGACAGTTTGGCGCCCAACCTTAATCTTCTAGACTCTTCTAATTCTACGTATTCTATATTTATTTATGTCTATTTCATATTTTTCAAAATTCTGAAACAACACTTCTTCTAGTGCTACCTACCTCTTTGGCTGATAATTTATTTAATTTAATTTCAATACTGGCCGGTACAATTTAAAAAATAAAAGACTTCAGGTTCCTTCATATATATAATTCTGCAAATATTTCTAATAGATGGTGCTGCCATCTGTACTTTGGTGGTGGTACTACATACCTTATAACTTTCATCTCTAAGTGCTGCCATCTGTACTTTGGCGGTGGTACTACATACTTTATAACTTTTATCTCTAAGTGCTGCCTTCGAGCTTTGGCGGTGGTACTACTTACCTCCGGTGCTGTCACCTTGGTCTTGGCTGGGGATCTGCTTCTTACATAACTTGGTGCTGCCACCTATAGTTCGTTGTTTGGACTATTTATTGTCAACAACTCTCCAACCCAGTACTACTATCCCCATCTTGCGGATCAAATATTAAAATTCTTGACACTTCACACCTTCCAACAATCATCTTTCTCTTTCCTTCATCTTCTAGTTCACTCTTTCATCCTTTCCCTACATAACCTCTTTGGTTTCAATTAATCTCCTTCATTTAACACTGGCCACTACACAAAATTTAAAAATAATAAATTCAGTACAGTCTTGCACAAAAGTCTTACTCAATTTATTATTTTCTTTTCATATAGTTCATTGCAAACACTTTTATAAATCAAACATGGTACTTATAAATTTCATTTTTATTTAATTGAGATAACCAAATACTTTTCCACTACACTACATATGACACACTACAAAGAAGAACTACATTTTAATATATTTATACATTATATTTAATTTTCTTTGGTAAGTATTTATTTATTTTAAAATTTACATCTTTTTCACTATATTTCTCTTCATTCGTTTCTTCAAATGTCTCCAATTTGCGACTTCAAATCTTCATTTTCTTCACCATTTCTATAAAAAAAGAAATGAAACTTATTTTTTTTCTCTAAGTACTACTTCTATAATTAACCCCTACCTACGACCTCTCCTCTAAATTCTAAGAAAACCAACTTTCGGTTCCCTTTTCTCTACTTAACCTTCTTTTGGCTTCTTTGCTTCAATTTTGAAGTCTTCATTAGTGCTAAGGCACATTCTACTTAATCACTCTATCTAAACCTATGGTATTCTACAATACCATTTCTTAAGGGCATCTAAAATGCTCTTATCTTCACTAAGGTATCTAAAATACCTTAATCTACACTACAGGTATCTAAAATACCTTCTTCACTCGTGGGCTCGATGTAGCTCATTCTTTACGTGTGTCTAAAACACACTATTCTTCTATAGGAGCGGTTGATAACTCCCTAAATAAGCCTCAAGATCGTCTCTCTTTCCTTTACTATTCTTAGGAGCGGCTGACTACTCCCTAAACAAGCCTTAGGTCGTCCTTATTGTTTTCCACCCGCGGAGCGGCTGACAACTCCCTAAAAATAAGCCTCTAGTCGTCATTTTGGGAAGCATCCTCTTAGAGTGGCAGTCATTGAATGTGAACTCCACCCTTATCAGCACAAAAGAGATGTTATGGAAGTTGATGTCTGATTGTTTGCGTGAAATGTTTATGTCTGAAAGAGAAGAGCCTTACTTCCCTGGTTACTTTAGGAATATTTTCTAAAAATTTTCTCTGAGTCGAAAATTTTCTCGGGTCGTTGGGGAAATGTAGGGTATCATATCATTACTTACCTTTTAAGTTACACTTTCATTTATACTCATCATTAACATGCTCCTGCAATTAAAAACATAACGTTTCATCGGATCCCTTGTACACAAACACATTTTTATAACACTATAATCTCACGTACATCCAAGCTTCTTCTTTGTCTCGCGTTTACCGATCCGACACTCAAATTACGTCGCGGCAATGTATTTGTCGCGACCTCTTATTATTTTTCCTTCTTGAATTACTTGAACATTACAATTTTGCCTTTATAATTTCGGTGAAATAGTGGTTTTTGTAAATATTGACGTAGTTGACAATGTTGTTGATACCCGTTCCTATGGTCACAACATATCAATCCTTTGGGAAAAGGTTAGGTTTCTCACTGGTGGGCGATAAATTTGATGTTTTATTTCTATTTTTATTCAAATTCTCTAAAAATTCCATCCAAGGTTTCCTTATCGATATAGCCGCAAGGATGGTCAGTTCTTCTTCAGCTCTCAAACGGAGCAGTCGAAATTATAAGACCTTTGTCCTGGGGGTCGACCAGCCCCCAGGACCCTGCAAAAAGGCCCAAAGCCTCTGGCAATCTTTTGGCCGTGCTAACTTAATAATTTACTTCATCTCTGAGTTGGTGTGCGGACGACTCTAAAATCTATCCGCACAAAGTCCTTCAAGTTGGTGTGCGGACAACTTTAAATATCCGTACGAAGACTCACCTTCTACGTGGTGATAGCCATTCGCTCCTTCTCTTCCGACGTTTTACCCGCTGTACTATCACCCGTGCCGCTCTTTACGTGTACCGAGCCTGTGGCATCACACTGCCATCCAGAGACGGTCCATTACGACGTCACCACTACGCTGATCCACCCTTCAACAGTACTACCCCGTGCCAGCCACCAGCTGAACCTCGAAGCGTCGCTCTGACCCTGCACACCTCCACCGTCCAGTAAAGACCTGTGCCGCTGTTCCTGATTCCGACTCACCAATATCCTGTGCCGCCCTTCCGCTACGCCGTGCTGCTGAATCATTCTCCACCCCGAGCTCCTTCAACCTTCACATCATCCTTCACTCGTCCCACACCCTGACTCAACTTTACTTACCTTCACACCGCTCTTCATAACTCCACTTCTCACCACTTCGTCCATATTCCATATTTCATATATAATATTTATAATTATTAAAAAAAAG
>OZ020276.1:5409156-5714271 GCA_963971205.1 Aethes cnicana | reverse complement strand
GGTGTTATGAAGAGCGGTGTGGAGGTAAGTAAAGTTGAGTCAGGGTGTGGGACGAGTGAAGGATGATGTGAAGGTTGAAGGAGCTCGGGGTGGAGAATGATTCAGCAGCACGGCGTAGTGGAAGGGTGGCACAGGATATTGATGAGTCGGAATCAGGAACAGCGGCACAGGTCTTTACTGGACGGTGGAGGTGTGCAGGGTCAGAGCGACGCTTCGAGGTTCAGCTGGTGGCTGGCACGGGGTAGTACTGCTGCAGGGTGGATCAGCGTAGTGGTGACGTCGCAGTGGACCGTCTCTGGATGGCAGAGTGATGCCACAGGCTCGGTACACGTAAAGAGCGGCACGGGTGATAGTACAGCGGGTAGAACGTCAGAGGAGATGGAGCCAATGGCTTTCACAACGTAGAAGGTGAGTCTTTGTACGGATATTTAAAGTTGTCCGCACACCAACTTGAAGGACTTTGTGCGGATATATTTTAGAGTTGTCCGCACACCAACTCAGAGATGAAGTAGATTATTAAGTTAGCACGGCCAAGAGGTTGCCAGAGGCTTTGGGCCTTTTTGCAGGGTCCTGGGGGCTGGTCGACCCCCAGGGACAAAGGTCTTATAATTTCGACTGCTCCGTTTGAGAGCTGAAGAAGAACTGACCATCCTTGCGGCTATATCGATAAGGAAACCTTGGATGGAATTTTTAGAGAATTTGAATAAAAATAGAAATAAAACATCAAATTTATCGCCCACCAGTGAGAAACCTAACCTTTTCCCAAAGGATTGATATGTTGTGACCATAGGAACGGGTATCAACAACATTGTCAACTACGTCAATATTTACAAAAACCACTATTTCACCGAAATTATAAAGGCAAAATTGTAATGTTCAAGTAATTCAAGAAGGAAAAATAATAAGAGGTCGCGACAAATACATTGCCGCGACGTAATTTGAGTGTCGGATCGGTAAACGCGAGACAAAGAAGAAGCTTGGATGTACGTGAGATTATAGTGTTATAAAAATGTGTTTGTGTACAAGGGATCCGATGAAACGTTATGTTTTTAATTGCAGGAGCAAGTTAATGATGAGTATAAATGAAAGTGTAACTTAAAAGGTAAGTAATGATATGATACCCTACATTTCCCCAACGACCCGAGAAAATTTTTGACTCAGAGAAAATTTTTAGAAAATATTCCTAAAGTAACCAGGGAAGTAAGGCTCTTCTCTTTCAGACAACAACATTTCGCGCAAACAATCAGACATCAACTTTCATGACATCTCTTCTGTTCTAATAAGGGTGGAGTTCACATTCAATGACTGCCACTCTAAGAGGATGCTTCCCAAAATGACGACTAGAGGCTTATTTTTAGGGAGTTGTCAGCCGCTCCGCGGGTGGAAAACAATAAGGACGACCTAAGGCTTGTTTAGGGAGTAGTCAGCCGCTCCTAAGATTAATAAAGGAAAGAGGAGACGATCTTGGGCTTATTTTGGGAGTTATCAACCGCTCCTAAGGAAGAATTGTGTGTTTTAGACACACATGAAGAATGAGCTACATCGAGCCCACGAGTGGAGAAGGTATTTTAGATACCTGTAGTATAGATTAAGGTATTTTAGATATCTAAGTGTAGAGTAGGATATTGAAGATATCCTTTGAAAATAAATAAGGTATGTTAAATACATACATGTAGAAGAGGCACGATTAAATATTATAAGTAAAGATATCGTCAATAAGAGACAATAATTGTTGAGTTCAAAAACTCGAACGATGTGACTAAACATAAAAGATAACTTGGGTGTTGGAGACTAAAATGAACGATCTAATTGACACAATGATGAAATGATAATTCAGTATGTAGCTAAAATGATAAATGAAATTGATATTAACAATGAATTCAGCATTTAATGTCTTTGATATGCCATTTCCCCTTGATGCCATTGGTATCCTCCAAAACATACACCAAAGGTGAAATTTTCCGCGTGACTTTACATTTGATAAATTTAGGGGCGAGTTTGGAGCAAAAATATGAACCGGCATTGCTTTGAGCATAGTTCTTGCGCCAAACTATATCGCCGACGTTAAACTCTTGGAATGATCTACGAAGATCATATCGAGCGCTATTTTTTTTATGTGCTATATAGAGACTGGTTTGAACCTTTTCAAATATAGATGAGAGGAGACCAGCATTTTCTGCATAAATATCACGAGGCATAAAGATAAATTCCTCTAGGTTATTAGTTGGAGTGTAGAATGAACCACAAGAAATAGTTTCACGACCGTAAACTAAAAAGTTGGGACTGAAACCGGTTACGGCATTGACACAACTGTTCATAGCGTGTTGAATTTTAGGGAGGTATTGATCCCAGGTTCTATGATCTTCCCCAACGAGAGACGCCAGAGCAGTGATAATTGTCCTGTTGTATCTCTCCGTAGGGTTTACTTGAGGGCAATAAAAGGGAGAGTAAGATTGGAAGGGAACTTTGTACTTGTTTAAGAATGCAGTAAATGCGCGAGATTGAAACTGAGGTCCGTTGTCCAGAATGATTGTTTGAGGCACACCATGAGTGAGAAATACTGAGTTCTCGAGGAGGCAGGTTATGTTTTGAGTAGTAGCACGTTTTAAGGGGAAAATTAAAGTATATTTAGTAAAGGTACAGTTTACAACTAAGATATACTGATTGCGACCTCTGGTCATGGGCAGCGGACCCATAAGGTCGAGAGATATCAACTGGAAAGGTCTAGAGCAGATTTTAGGTTTTCCCATGACCCCGTAAGGAGAATGATTGGGATGTTTGTAGGCCAAGCATGTTTCGCAATTAGAAATATGAGTCGCGATATCCTTGAAAATACCGGGCCAATAATAGCGTAAAGACAGCTTCTTGTAGGTTTTGAAAATACCAAGATGAGGTTCTTGAGGGGACGCGTGGTTTGTCTCAATGAGATTATTTCTCTCGTGTGGAGGAGGAACTTCTTTCCAAATGAAGTCTTCATTGAGACTATCAGGAGAGTGCATGCAACGATAGAGTTTGCCGTCTCTGCTGGTGAAGTTGGGATACGCATCCGGATTGTTTTGGCAACCTAGTAAAATCTTGTTATAATATTCCACATCCCGATTAGGAGTTGAATCATTCATTGAGATTGGGTTCACCCCTTCAGATGGAGGATCTTTGCTGTCCTGAGTTTTGAATCTGGATAGTAAATCAGGGACTACATTATCTTTTCCTTTTTTATGTTTCAGAATAAAGTTGAAGCAGGATAGACGTAATGTCCAACGAGCAAGTCTTCCTGAAGGATTGGACAAGTTGAGAAACCACTTAAGAGCTGCATGGTCTGTGTAGATTGTGAACTGTTTCCCATTATCCAAATAGCAGCGCCAATGTTCCAGAGCTGTGATCACTGCAAGAGTTTCTCTCTCCGTGGTTGAATAGTTTTGTTGATGTTTATTAAGTGCTTTACTCATATAGGCGATAACGACCTCCTGGCCATTCTGGTATTGAGTAAGCATTGCACCTGTGCCAAAATTAGATGCATCACAATGTACACTGAATGGTGCATTGAAGTCCGGGCAGGCAAGGATGGGAGTAGTGACAAGAGCTTCTTTGAGTTTTTGAAAAGCTGCGGCCGCATCAGCAGTCCAGATAAACTTGGGAGCAGATTTCCCGGAGCAGGTTAGCCTGTTCAGAGGTGAAGCGATCGTACTGAAGTTTGGGATAAATCTTCGAAACCAGCTGCAAGTACCAATAAATCTTCTTACTTCTTTTCTTGAGGTTGGTGTAGAATACTCTAGAATGGCTCTGATTTTGTCAGGATCAGCACGTAGGCCGTGTTCATCCACAATAAAGCCGAGGTACTTGATTTCTTTTCTGAAAAACTGTGATTTCTCAAAGTTTATTGTTAAGTTGGCGAAGGATAATTTTTCATAAACTTTCATGAGGAGGGAAATATGTTCATCGAAGGTTTCACTGATAATGACGATATCGTCTAAATAGCAGAATACTTTGTTGTCAAAATCTGGGGTAAATAACGTATCCATTAGTCTTTGTTGAGTTGCGGGAGAATTAGTTAGTCCGAAAGGCATTACCTTGAATCTGTACATGCCTCTTCCAGGTACATAAAACGCAGTCTTGTCTTTATCTGAAGGGTTGAGTGGTATCTCCCAAAATGCCTTAGCGATGTCAATGCTTGAGAGGAATTTGGCGTTTTTAAGATTGTCAAGGATCTCAGAAATGAGAGGGAGATTATAAGCGTCACGACGAGTGACTGAATTAAGTTTTCTACTGTCCACACAGAAACGCCATTCGCCATTTTTTTTAGGAGTAATAAGCACCGGGGAAAGCCATGGACTTTCACATTGTTCAATAACGTCCCATTTTAGCATTTTGTCGACTTCTTCAGTAAGCGCCTTCTGTTTTTCAGGGGATAGGCGGTAGCATCTTTGTTTGATGGGGAGAGAATCGCCAGTATCAATCTTGTGGGTGATAAGGTGGGTACGACCCAGTACTCCTTTCTTTTCAAAAGAGATGTTCTTGAATCGTTGGATTATATTATCAGCGATATCCTTTTGATTTGTAGATAAATGTTCGTAAGTTAATACTTTCTTATCAATATCTCGGATAGCCGTGCAATTGAAGTCCGAGATATTAGAAGAAAACAAAATAGAGGGGAGAAGATTAAATTTATTCCAGAAATCAATGCCAAGTATCAGAGAAGGGAATAATTCTGGGAACGCGTATGCTTTTATGATATGGGACTGTTCATTAAAAGACATAGGCACCTCAAAGTAACCTAAAGATTTTATGTTTTGACTGCTAGCGGTCGAAATAGTAATAGCATCAGACTTGGAAAGTTTGTAGCCTAGCTTGAGAATTTCTAAGTGAGAGTTATTACCGAATATTGTTACAGAACTACCGGAGTCCAGCAAACCAGACATGATTAAATTATTGATTGTTACATTAATGAATGGGCGTTTGTAGTCGATTTCATTAGAGTAAAGAGTAGTAGAAATTCTGTAGCATGAAAAAAAGTTTTGCAGAGTTTTGAGCCAGTTCTTCCATTCATTAATATCGAAGTTTGAAGTTCTTTCCAAGTCTGTTACTAGTTTTTTGAACTTGAGCTGGGTTTGGGATTGCATTTGGGACAATCAGCAGTCTTAAATCCCTTAAGACCACATTTGAAGCAGATAATAAAGTGGGGTTGAGTACAAGTGTTCAGAGTGTGACCGTGCACACGGCATCGCACACAGAAGATGTTCTGCTGAAGAGGTACAGCTGGAGCAAGCGCATTTACCTGATGGGGTTGGGGTTTGAATGGTTGGTACCTTGTAAAGTACGTTGTGGGTTTCGGGACGGAAGGAGAAAGTTTCGGTGTAGAAGGTCGAGGTTTGTAGTTGAACTCCGCGGTTAAGAGATTCTGTTCCGTAGTTGGTTCTTTGAACTGTCTGTCTCTGTCCAGAAATTTCTCATAGTTTTGGCACACTGTCAAAAGAGAGTCAATAGTAGTACAATCCTTTAGTGCGACAAAGACTGAATAACAGGGTCTGAAATTTCTCAACTTCTTCTCAAAGACTTCAGTGACTTCGATTACGATTATAAGCTCCTCGAAGCCATAAGGAAGCGAACCCAAGGCCTTGACGAGCCGATCGTTATTTATATCTCTATTATGACAGGAATGTTTTCTCGCCTTTCTAAAAAACCTACTGAGCCAGAACAGTTGGATATTCTCCGCACAAAGTCCTTCTAGTTGGTGTGCGGACAACTTTAAATATCCGTACAAAGACTCACCTTCTACGTTGTGAAAGCCATTGGCTCCATCTCCTCTGACGTTCTACCCGCTGTATTATCACCCGTGCCGCTCTTTATGTGTACCGAGCCTGTGGCATCACTCTGCCATCCAGAGACGGTCCACTGCGACGTCACCACTACGCTGATCCACCCTGCAACAGTACTACCCCGTGCCAGCCACCAGCTGAACCTCGAAGCGTCGCTCTGACCCTGCACACCTCCACCGTCCAGTAAAGACCTGTGCCGCTGTTCCTGATTCCGACTCACCAATATCCTGTGCCACCCTTCCACTACGCCGTGCTGCTGAATCATTCTTCACCCCGAGCTCCTTCAACCTGCACATCATCCTTCACTCGTCCCACACCCTGACTCAACTTTACTTACCTCCACACCGCTCTTCTTAACACCACTTCTCACCACTTTCCCCATATTCCATTCCCTTTTTTTTAATAATTGTAAATAGGTTTTCTTTCCTTTATTGTAAATATATTTATTGTATATACCTACTCTTTCCTTCCTCTTCACACCTTCATTCCTTAATTGTCGCTTCACGACAGAATATTGAAATGATAAAACACGTTATGATAACTATATTTGACTTCTTATCTTATCTAGCCTATTAGATCCCACTGCTGGGCAAAGGCCTCCCCTCCTCTCTTCCACTCCTCTCTGTTCTTTGCCAGTTCTGGCCAACCCGATCTAAACTTGTCTAGGTCGTCGCGCCATCTCCGTCTAGGTCTGCCTCTGCAACGATGTCCGTCCCGAGGTAGCCATTCGGTGGCTAATTTGGCCCATCTGTCATCGTGCATACGGCAGACGTGTCCAGCCCAGTTCCACTTTAGTTTGGCAGTCTGTACCCCAACATCGGCAATCTGAGTCTTGGAGCGCAGTTCTGAGTTCCGTATCCTATCAGTTCTTCGGACGCCTAAGATACTGCGCTCCATTGCTCTCTGACAAACCTTGAGCTTGGACTTTTGTGCCTCAGTTAATGACCATGATTGGGCGCCGTAGGTTAAAACAGGCAAGATGCATACGTCCACGAGTTGGCGTTTCAAAGAAATGGGAAGGGTTCCCTTCATAAGATCCTTCATGGACCAGAAGCTCCTCCAGCTGTTTTCGATTCTTCTCTTGATCTCTTTGTCCTGTCTGTTAGTGAAGGAGACAATCTGGCCCAAGTAGGTGTACTCGTCGACGTATTGCATGGCCTGTCCATCCACCGTAACCTTTACTTTCGCGCGATTGGTCATCAACTGAGTCTTCGATCTGTTCATCGTAAGTCCAACCTCAAGGCTTGCGTTGCTGAGGTCTTGCAGCATAAATTGCAGTTCAGATGCCGATGTTGAGAAGAGAACGATATCGTCGGCGAATCTAAGATTAGTCAATCTCCGATTCTCGACGACGATACCTCTCTCCTCCCAGGACTGATTTGACTGTCTTTAATTATTTTAATCTTCATCAAAATAAATTAAGAGTACTACTACTACTACTCTTTGCGTCCCACTGCTGGGCACAGGCCTCCCCTCATCATGAGAGGGTTTGGGCTAGGCTAGTCCCCACGCGGGCCCAGTGCGGATTGGGGACTTCACACACATCTTTGAATTACTTCGCAGATGCGTGCAGGTTTCCTCACGATGTTATCCTTCGCCGAAAAGCTAATGGTAAATTCAATATGAAATTAAGATTAATAAACTTTTATTGACTGGAAAATATCACAAACATATTTTGTACAAAGAAATTTCTTTGAAAACTATTTTCCTTTAAATTAAATGTATAATCTTTTGAAGGAAACTACATATACAATCATTTCAGTGCGTAGTAATAATAATTCAGTGCGTAATAGTAATAAAGAAATAAAAGTGTAGATATATTTTTATAACGGGGACATTAGCTAGTAACTGACAATGTGTTCAATGGAAGTTCGCCGGAGGCTGTCACAATGGCTCGTTTCGTTGATTGTACGGCCGATTTCATTGTACGGTCGCACTTCAATACCTAACCGGCTATTACCTCGATTACTATTCCGATTTTATCGAGTGTGCTAAACGGTTACCGGAGTTCGAATGTTTAAATAAATATATAAATATTTTGGCATACTTTTAAACTACTAAGTAAAGCTTGTTTTGCACTATTTACCCTTTTGCACATTGTTAGTGGTAGGGCCTGGTGCTAGGTCCGTCCGGGGTGTACCACCGTCTTTCCCCACTGACCTGCCGCCAAATAGCAGTGCTCGCACTGTTGTGTTCCGGTAGGGGGCAGCCGGTGAAATTTCTGGCACAGAGGCATTCCATCTTAGGCCTCAGGATAGGCAACGCATTCGAGATCTTTTTGTTTCTCAATGGGGGATCATAGGATTTCAGTGTCCATGGGCCGCAGTGACCACTTACCATCAGATGGGCTGTGCACTCGTTTGCCTATATTATAGGTATAAAAAAACCCTTATTAAAATTATAACACAAAAGTAACTCAGTCTGTCTGTTATCTCTTTACGATTAAACCGCTGAACCGATTTAAATGAAATTTAGTATGGAGATAGTTTGAATTCCGGGTCAGTTTTTATCCCGAAAATTATCATTTAATTGGATGGGGTTGGAAGTTAAGACTAAGATCATATTCATATAAAATTCAACGCAGACATAGTTGTGGGCAACAGCGACTACATAACTAAACTGTAAGTTATTATTAGGAGCCTCTTTTGTCCCACTGCTGAGCAAAGGCCTCCCCCATCCCTTCCACTGATCCCGATCCTCAGCAGCTCCTGGCCAGTTCGTCAAAAAGTCCAACTCATCTCGCCATCGTCTTCGCGGTCTGCCTCGTCTCCGTCTGGAGTTGCTGGGCTCCCACACTGTGGTCGCTTTAAGTAAAAGTAAATGGAAATATTACTGTAAGTAAATGGAATTATTAATCCTATTTTTTTTTAATCGACGACTCCCTTTAAACGAAACTAACTGATTAGAAATAGGAAAATAAAGAAGTGTAGGTAGTAGAAGGATTTTCATTGCACATTTTCATTTCGAATCTAACTCTATTACTAGTAACTAGTTTTATTCCCGCCAAACTTTGTAAAAATTAAACTCAACATTTGTGAGTCTGGTGATTCAACATGAAGTAAAATTTCATGCGGAGACATGTTTTTTCCGTCAACAATGAACGCTTTAAAGGCCCCATCGTTGGGGTGGTACACTCGCCCTATGGGGAAACGACATGCGCTATTAGCATTTATATTAACCCTTTAAGAAAGCAGGTTTGTGCCTAAATCATATTATGATTTCATTGTGCTTATGCAATAGCATATAAAAATGAGGTGAACGTCGAGTTCTTGTAACACGAAAATGTATAAGGAAAAGATTATTATGTTATGGTTGTTGTTATGGTATCTATAGGCAATTAGTTTGTTCGTAGTTCCTGAAAAAAAACTTTTTTTTTAATTACTAACAAAAAATTAAAATTTGTAGAAAAGTTTCTCTAGGGATTTCATATTTTGTACTAAGTAGCTTGTATTGTAACATAAGAAGCCTTATAAACACTTAGTATTCATTTCGAAAATGGTTGTTAAAATACACTCATCCATAATGAAATCAGGTTACTTTGTATGGAAAATCATATATATGTATAGCATTTTCCATACAAAGTGACCCGATTTCATTGCGGTTGAGTGTACCTATAATGAATCTCAAAAAACTGTACTAAAAAGCTGTCGTTTAAGGCATACTACTTAATTAAACATCCCCGCAAAACGTTCACTAGCAATTCGTAGGTCAATAGAAAAGTTACCGCAACGAACGAACGTATATGAACAATCGAGTCCATTGTCTTTTAGACATTATTACAATATGCAAAAGTGTGTACATATTGTACATATTTGTGAACACCACAGTCCACTATGTACAATTGTACATCAGTGTTTAGCAACTTCCTGCGTAACGTTTCCTTGCGAGTCGGATGAACCCAAGAATTTGGTTCAAGCATTCGAAATAACAAAATGAATGCTTTTAGATGCTTCTTGACGAAATCAGGCATCGAGTTACCCCAATTAGCGGCGTAATCCTATGATAATTAATTTTTAATTGCTTTGTGATAGGAATTTCGTAGGACTCAAGTGGAATTAAGTTATACGTATAGTTAAGAAAGCGCGATGCTACAAACTAGATACTCCCAGATGGCAACATCGAACAAAATAACGGAGTATATTGCGTTTTGCGTGCGCGTAAAGTGTTCTTAGAGATAAAATTAGCAATATTGAAATAGGATTTCCTTTTTGTGGGATATTGTATTTAACGCAAGAACGAACCAGTTTTGTTTCCCAAATAGATGATGAAGTTAGACTCTATCGAACGCAATACGAAGCAGACGCGTGACGTAGTCTTTTCCAAGGAAAGCCTAGTTCCTTCTGTCTAGTGTTTATTTTGCGACTGAGGCCCTCACGAGTTTTAAGTGACACGGCTCGAGTCACGTGCCACTGGGGCTGACAACCTTTCACGTTAATACAGGATTAACATTAGCATTACCAACTGGATGGAGATAAAACAAATTGTACGGCTTTCGTTCTCACCTAGATGAAAAAGCAACCTTTCTTTCTTAGGCCTCAGGGTAGGCAACGCATTCGTGATTTTATGGTATCTTAATGGGGGATCATAGGATTTCGGTGTTTTCAATACGCACGTCAGATAACCTTTAAAAAAAAAAACAATTGGATCTCTCCCTCTAATCTACATAGTAATCTTGTCGTGGGTTAGTCTAATGTAAATGTGTAATGTAGATAAAGCGGGGAAGGGCAGCTAGTCAATGTCTATTTGCGGTAGGTACTTTTGCCGGTTCCTATATCCACAAAACGCCTCGTTTTGGCTACGGATGGTAGAAATTTAACATTTGCTCCATAGACAATCTGTCAAATTTTAACGAGGCGCTTTCTGGATATAGAGATCAGGCCCAAGTAAAGGTATAATATTATAGTTCTTAATACCTGTTCCACATCAAGTTAAAGATTTAAAAAATCCTAAGAGTATCTTAAGGGCAAATAAAGTTAAATCATTTGTTCGTTGAGAGGACAATAATGGAAGTGATGCTGCGAGTACTAAGTAAATGTAAAATAATTTAATGAAATCAACAAGTTCTGGAGGTTAATTGAGCAGTTCTTAATGGATTCCCAATGAGTATTTACGGAGTAGATACTTATGGAGGCTCTTCCAATACTAACTAAGCTGAACAGGCTAAAGTACAATACAGGAAGCATCGTGAGAAGAAGGCATAAGTACATACCTCTGCTGAAAATTCAGAGGTACCCAGCCAGAGGCTTCATTTATCGTAAAATCTTGACGTCGCCGCGCAATCAGCCGGGACAATATCCTGCAAGGAAATTTAAAACAAATTGAACAAAAATTGTTACGGTGGTAAGAAAGCATGTCGCTTTTTTACGCTACGAATATACCATCAAAAATCGTTACTTCTAAAAATACCCTACTTACGACAAAGTTGCTCAATGATCATAATTCATTGATGTATTCAACCACCTTATTTTAGGTACTCGTTAGTAGCAGACATATACCTAAAGACACGGAAGACTCTATTTTCTGATGATAACGTTTTCCTCTTCATAAAGCCTCAATGGGAAAATGACAGGGTCTAGGAATATTAAATAATTTTCTCCGTCGTTTTCATAAAGGCCTATTCTTTCCTAAATTTTATATATAAGGCAACATAACATTTGATAGGTACTAAACGTTTGTTCTATTTCATACGTTTCTTACTGGCACGGTTAGCCTACTAGCCATAGAGATATTACATGCACTGTACCTCGACTTATTATGGCGCATATGGGGTAGCCCACGCAACCCGGCAATCGATAAGCCATTGACCTGTAACTTACTAAATTAACCCCAACAGCCTGTCTTGAAATAGCCGGGGAATACGAGTGCATTGGAAAGAAGAACGCGCTGATCGCTTTTTACCCAAATGTCAAAGAGGGTAATGTTTTTCGTGCGTATCTATCTATTTATTATTTATCTATAATATCAATCTATGTTTTGTAATTTTCTTTATTACCATGTTTTGGCCAAACGGCTTAACCGATTTTCATGATTGAGGTATTATTAGAATCGCCGGGTCAGATGAAAAAACAAAATGGCGGTTGGATGGTGGAGCCACCTGAAGTGGAAAACGAAAACAAAAGTTTGTTGAATTTTACAATATGGGTATCAAAATGAAGAGCTTGTCAAGAGGATTGCGAAAAAGTAAAAATTGTTATCATAATTGTCAAAATGGAGAGCATGGGGCCCTTTACTTTTTCACTAAGACTTGGATAATAGAAACCCAGATAGACATATGCCGTCGAATACTTTTCTGCGCAGCTTTTTGAGGTCTACAATTCTTTCATACATGTTTTAATGTACCTTGTACGGTTTAGCCAGCATGAGTGGAGCAAAAATGTATCGCCCATAGTCGACCCTTTGTATGGAATTTGACGTTTGGTGTTTCAACAACAAACAACGAAGCCATGGAGTAGTCTCTATTCTTTATTATTTATTTATTGGTAATTCAATTTTTTTTTTCATAATTCAAAGAAAAGTCTTTCTTTGCTCTCACATAGGAATTATGTACTTACATGCTATTTGTGAGACAATTTAACCAGTGTGAGAGCCTGGTGCCGTACTAGGATTCCCTGTATGACAGATCACCAGGCCCCCGCCCCGATGTTTCCATATGTTAATAGCTACTGAAATATCAAGATTTTCTAAATAAAGACAAAGAATAATGGAGGAATATAGAACTAAATCGTAGGATCGTTTCTGATATAGATGTTTTTGTGAATTTAAAATTCAATTGTAGTTTTTAGCTTAGTTTTATCTGTACTGCTAATACTGCTATATTTAATAACAAGTAGCTTTGCTCGGGTAGAAATAGCTAAACCCGAGTTTTCTCAGATATGAAACCTAGATCGATTTATCGCCCCCGTTTACCCCTATATTCCAAATTTCATCCAAATCGTTGGAGCCGTTTCTGAGATCGGTTGTATAAATAAATAGAGAAATAAATATACCTACAAGGTTAGCGCGCTTAAAGTATAAGATAACGGCATATCATAGTAGTACTATTTTACTATACCTACCTAGTATTATGTCACCTTATGTGACCTTTGATAACGAAGTAAATAAAAAATGAATTTGAAAATAATATGGAGACTGAAGAACATTTAGCACCCCGAAATGTACCCGTGGGAAAGCCAACCGGTTGGATAAATATTAAATATTTATCCGGACGCCGTCACAGAAACGTAATGTAGGTATGTCATGGAGTGAAAAAATGTACAGACGCAGCTATACGGGGACACAGTAGTGCCCCCGCCAAGACAAGCTAACAGAACCGCGACGTTACGCGCTACCTACCTCGATACGCGCGAAGCGTTTCGTCGTAATTTAGTGCCCTTATAGATTCTCATATTCCGGATCATATTGCAAATAGGTACAGTCGACTTCGCCAATATTGTATACAAACTTGTACACTTTTAGACATTACCTAGGTACAACAACGGAGTAGGTACCTAAACTCCGTTGTTGTACCTAGGGAACGTCTAAAAGTGTACAGTCGACTTCAAGGAGATATTTACACTTTTGGACCTTAATACAACGGAATAGGGTGAAAAAGTGTAAACATCTCTTTAGCGTCGACCCTACGACTATTAACGAACCCGACTGTAACTTCAAAAGTACTATGCTATCTCTATTTTTTACACTACACATTTAATTATCGGTAGGTAATATCGGTTTTAAATGCCATGTGAATCTATATAACTAGAGGTAGGTATTAATTCTTACGAATTTAATTTTTAAATTTATTTTCTTTTCTTTATTATGCCCCTATATAACACTTCGAATAGAGCCCCTGCAAAGAATATTGCTAGGCCTAATTAAGGCGAACGTGAAGTAAAATTTGCGACCGTCTACATAAGTACTCGTAAGTACGTCAATTTATTTCGGTCTTGGTAAACAACGGCATCTTTGCCTTTAATAAGTAAGCACCAACGAAGAAATGTATAAAATTCGAATTCGAGCAAATATTATAAAGCGCTTTAGGCAAGTTTTTATTATTGGAGTTTGAGCTGCCAGTTAGTATTTCATAAATTCGTGATTAATTTTGTTTTTGTAGCCAAGTGGAATTTATTATTATAGAGTACCCCTACTTACATAACAATTAATTATATATAATGGGGACTATAGTTTTACTGGTACACACCGAAATTCAGTAATAAATGGTGTTAAAAGCATGAAAATCGGTACGATTGATCTTTAGTCCACATGAAACAATTTGACCCGTAGCACCAAAAAAAGAAAAGTAAACGAGGGAAGTTACATGGTAACCTTTTTTTGTAGTACGGGAAAAAAACATTTTTTGTTCTGAAACGTATCGTGTGTGATATCAAATGAAAGGGCTTTCTGAGCCAATTCTAAAAATATACCAAGTCATTACATTTCAGTTACGTGTTTTTAATAACTTCTCGTTGTTTCTTAGAACCCTCTCGTGATGAGAGGAAGGCCTGTGCCCAGCAGTGGGCCGTAAATAGGCTATTGTTATTGTTGTTGTGGCGGTGGTGGTGGTGGTTTTTAATAAAAATCATTTTCATCATTATAATGAAAAATAAAATAGTAGATTGTACAACAAGGGGCTAAAGTGGGCCATAATGCCACGAGTTGTTTATTTTCCCGAGCGAAGCGAGGGAAAATATTTGCGAGGGGCATTATGGCTTTTAGCCCAGAGTTATACACTCTACTTTTTACTTTGACTGCGAGAAAATAAAACAAAGTACAAAATTAAAATTTAATTAAGATAAATTGAAAGTACAATTGGTGCAGTTGTTAAGAGTCAAAGATATTTTTTTCCCTGGTATGTTTATGCGTGTATCAGTTATCGATTGAACTTGAGAGTTTTGGGTATTTACGTTTTGCGGACTCGGCTGTAAAGTAAAAGTGGGTGAAACTGATGTCGTCTTCCACGACTCAACTGGGGGCGGCTCAGTTCTAGGGAGATCACGAGATAAATCTCGTGATGTAGATGGCTGTGGCTCATTATCTCGTGATGTAGATGGCTGCGGCTCATTATCTCGGAGAATACGAATATTTTCAGTGATGGGCTGGGTAATATTTCGCTTGTTTAGGACTGACTCCTCAATGTAACCTTCTGCGACCTGATCTGAGCGCCAGCCGCCATGACGCTTCAATGTAGTTAGGTTTGCACCTGAATCCGCTAAAAGTGTTGCGGAGGTTCTACGGAAACAGTGACCTGTGTACTGTTCGGGGTTTAGTAATTTAAGATAGGTAGCTATCTGTCTCGGCATGCTTGCAAAATTATTTTTGCCTATGACCTGCTTCGTACATTTGCCGTTCTGATAATTTAAAAAGAATCGGTTTGTAGAAACGTTACTAGGACGCAGTTTCTGATACGCTTTAACAATGTTCAAATACTCTCCACAAACGACAAATTTTCGTTCCTTGTTTGTTTTCGTGTTAGGTAAATTTATAGCTTGTAATGTAAGATCGGTTTCGACATCCTGCATTGTTATGTTTGTAAGTTCAATCCCCCTACACGCACCACTAATGCCGAAAATAAGAGCAACCTGAAAACAAAGAATGGTGTTATAAAGAGATGATTCGCTAATTACAAAAAAGTTCGACAGTTCCCAGAGTTGGCGCTATGGAGGGTGGAATGTGTCTTGGTAATGAGCGCAATCTTATAAGCCGAGACGGTTCAACACGTGTCCAGCGGATTTGATAAGCAACAAAACAAAACACACTCGCCTCACAACCGTTTTCGCTATGTTTTCGCCTCAGCAGTGCCATCTGAAGGCGCTACTGCAGACTAGCCGCCTACCTAGGCGGCTAGTCTGCAGTTAGGCTTAACGCTTGACGCGACCGCAGCGCCCCCAAGCTACCCGATTCGGTGTCCACTTTTGCAACTATAAAGATTGTGCTCCTTTACTTCAACCCTCCATAGTTGTCGCCATGAACGAGCTTATGATCGTTCCGAATCGCGACAATGGATTTCGGGACGAGCGTTTTGAACACTGTGAGCGCTTTGAGCGCGATACGGAACGTACCCAAATATGTACATTGTATGGAAACAACCTTTTTATAAAAAGAACACCAACTGTACTGAAAACTGCAACAAAATGTTTTACCTATTTATCACTCACTATCTTCTATACATATAAAACAAGAAACTGACTGACTGATTTACTGACTGACTGATCGATCAACGCAGAGCCGAAACTACTGGACGTAGCGAGTTGAAATTTGGCATGCATTTCCTTAGTTC
The DNA here is from genome assembly GCA_963971205.1 of Aethes cnicana. Classification (NCBI taxonomy): domain Eukaryota; kingdom Metazoa; phylum Arthropoda; class Insecta; order Lepidoptera; family Tortricidae; genus Aethes; species Aethes cnicana. The sequence goes on along the minus strand of OZ020276.1, from coordinate 5,698,203 downwards.
CCTAAGGAAATGCATGCCAAATTTCAACGTAGGGGAGCACTAAGAGAGGATTTCCCAAAATTCCCACGGGAACGGAAAAAACGAGATTTTAGATTTTAACATTTCTGCGAATACGAAGTTGCGGTAAAAAGCTAGTTTTACAAATACAGACCTTCATTGCCAGATATTTGTCATTCGGCGCATTATTCAGGAACGCTTCTATCTCCTTAGCAGTAAATACTTTAGATTTTTTTGGTTTAAATCCGCTCGAGAACCTTTTCAGAAATATTGTTAAATTGACATAATTCTTTATGTTCAAATCATGTTTCGTTTGCATTGTAGATTTCAGCATAGAGTATATACTCCACAGTGATGACGGCATATATTTTTTTGAAAGCTCGTCAAAATAATTAAGGAAAACACTTTTTCCAGGTTATAAAATGTTGGTAGGCTCTTAGATAAGCATTGCGAGATTTTGTCGGCAATAGATTTTCAACAAGTTGTTTTGCTTTTTCTTCCATTTTAGTATTTGGGGACAAATTAACTTCATCTTCGCTCGAGGACATTGTTAGTAAATAGGTAAACAAAAACTTCACGAAAACTGAAAATTATTGTGCTTACAAACAGAAATACACGACGAATTAACCGCGCTTGCAACTTTTTAAAGGGTCTTTTTTCGTGCACGTTTTGTTCCGCTCTACATAAATATGAGGTACTTTTTCGTCATGCCATCTCTTTTCGAGAACAAATGGAGCATTCTCATTGGCCGATGGCCGTGTATGCAGCTGCAGCAGCGCAAGACGATCTCTGATTGGTGGTCTAATCCATGATTTCCCTACGGCTTAAAACGATCACTTTAGACCCGCTTTGTGAAGCTATTATGACGCGCTTTTCGAGGAGGAGAAGTGAAAACAAAATACTAGAATGTTGCACACAAAATTGCCAAAGAGATTTAAAAATATGCGAAAGTAACTTATGTCTGTTTGCCTGTCTGATCTTACCTCTTCACGCGTAAACCGCTGGACTAATTTAGATGAAGTTTGGTATGGAGATAGTTCTAGTCGCGGAGAAGGACACAGACTACTTTTTACCTGGTTCCCACGGGGACGTCATTAAATTGAAAACTCACGGACATTAAAACAAAGTTTTCAAAAAGATTTTTACTTACAAATATTTCTTTGGACTGGGTTACAACATGTTTTTCCGGGTCGGTAAGCCGAGAGAGTAATTTCAGTGAGTGCTTGCACAGTGCACAGGTTGCGTTTGTCAAGTCAGCGCCTTCCTGGACTTCCTCCACTGGCTCCGTTCATTTGTATCTTAAGACGAATAGTTTGCCAGTTGGCAGTTGGCAAGCCTTTTAATCTATAAGTAGGTATTTGAACAGATAAGTGTTGTGTGAAGGGGATGATTTTGAAACAGTCTACGTTCAGTCACGTAGCGATTCTGTATATAGTTATGCTGATATTTTTAATGCTACCTGGAACGTGGTTGTAAACGAAGGTTAAATATTTGAAACAAAAATTCTTCTTCTCTTTAAATAATGGCTTCTGTCTATATGCAAGACAATTTCGCCAATGTCAAGTAATTGGCCTACAGGCCGAGCAGTGTACGGTAATAATGATAAATGTACGGTATAAAAGATAAATCAAGTAAAAAATGGGAAAGCTCAACAAACGTCAGCCATCTTGGACGACGGCCATTGAGCAACCAAAACAAAAATGAGTCCCTTTCTTTAAATTTCAACATGACAGTCTGATTCTCGTGCAGAGTGGATAATCCTGGCTCAAAGTAAAATTAACCGTATTGTTTAGCCACTAGAAACTCAACAAACTCAAGAGTACGCAGGGAATAATACGTACCGAATCCCATTTACACAAAGGTGTAATGAGACCATTAAATATAAAAGTGTGCGCCGTTACGACTGCAATTACGAGTACCTACGCTACGTACTGATTCTCACGTGTATGGTCTCGATTTCAGAATACTGAAATCCTACTCGTGAGAAGTTTCAATTCCTTATTGTTTCAGGAAATTCAGGATAACGAAACAGAAGTGGAGTCCAAAGTAGTTCCAAAAGAACGTTATTCATATCACATGTCATAGTCATGTCAGACACTTAAAAGTACCTGGGCGTCGGAGATTTGCTCGGGTGAAAATAGCTAAAACCGAGGTTTCTCAGGTATGAGACCTAGCTAGAACGATTTGAAATGAAATGAAATATCTTTATTCGGCTATTTTGAACAAAACAGAATACACAAAACCAAAAATAAATACACATCCACTTAAAAGAAACAACAGAAATTACAATAATTTATAACCTCATTTTAAAAAAGGAACTAAAATTTAAAGTTTAATACCCGAAAGGGCTAACAGCTCAGCATAATATCTACTGTGGCCCGGAACCACAGCGCTGATTTTCAGCTGCGTGCATTTGTCGCCCCGTAAACTCTAAACTCGCCCCTATATTCCAAATTTCTTCCAAATCCTAACAGCCGTTTCTGAGATTGCTTGTATAAATAAATCAATAAAGATAGAAAGAAATATACAACACTAGAGAGTTTAAAGTATAAGATTATACAGCGTTTTGAGGGTCGATAGAAGGGGCGGGTAGAACCGCAACTAGTCCGCGGCGCGATTTGGCGCGCCCGCCCTTTTCGCGCTATCATTCCAAAGAAGGTCGCGCGAGTAGCACAATCCCTTACTGGCAAGGACAAGGATCGACCTTTCATGAATCGCCTAAAGCTAACTCTATAAAAAACGATCTGGCGACCTGTCGAAACAATTTGCCAGAGAATAAGTCAGTTAAATTTTCCGATATGTTTTTGTCAAAATCTGTTTCAAAATAATATTTTTTCCTGTCGACAGGATTAATAAGTAATTTCATGTACCCACACTATAGTGATCAAAGTGACAAATCATATACAGCAAAGGGAAGAATCCGCAGTACCAATGATGATTTAAGAGTATTATGTACTTAGGTACAATTTTGATGACTATTTCAGAATTATTTTTTGTGAGTAAATGTTAATATCTTACTCCAACTTCACGAGACCGTATTTTGAGTACATTATATTTTAACGACTCCCAATTCCAACCGAACAAGAGATGCCACATTTTCTTAGTTTAGTTCTGTATATTTTCCCGTGTTTTGTAGTATCCCATTTCGCTGTCGTACCTAAATCAATATCAACTTTATCACTTCGTCAACAATGTACTTACTTATATGGTCTAGATACTTTTCTTTCTGTTACAACTTCCCTTCTGTATATAAATCTCCCTGTTTCAGGTTGATTTCTGGAATTTAACACAAAGAGAAGGGGAATAACAATGTTTAATATATTTACACGAGCTTTTACCCGGGACTTCGTCTGAAGGGAATTTAACACTTTATTTCCAAAGCCCTTTTTCCAGGATACTTTTAAAACTTTTTCCGGGATTACGGAATTTCCGGGATTCCCGGGATTTCCTGGATAATAGGTAGCCTATAGCTTATTCCAAGTTACAAACTATATGTTAGCCAAATTTCATGCGAATTGGTTGAGCCGTTTTAGCGTGATTGAGCAACAAGTAGATGTAGTAGATGAGTATTAGATGATATAGTAGACTACCTGTGCTTGAAACCTTTGGCCTAGTGGAAAAAAAATCATATCTTAAAATGACGAATCGTCATTTTGTCATCGTCATTGACGATAACTCTTTTTTTCCTTAATTCCGATTTCAGTCAAATAGGTAACTTTCTTGACCCTATTCATGCCCTGTAGTTTTGTGAAAACTACATGTAAATCGGTTCAATAGTTTCGGAGATTAGCTCTAACAAACAGAACAACAGACATAAAGAGACAAAAATACCCTATAAATACATATCATAGCCGAGATATGCCTGTGCTAATTGGAACGTCAGCTTCCACGTATACACCATAGACAAGACAAACACACACTCACACTATTACACTGAATTAGCATAGTACATTATACATTTCATGTTAACTTTAGTATATTTTATATCTTTTGTTTCTCCTCTTTTTGGACAACCCCCATTTTAGGGGCCAGTCTGAAACTCAGCGCTGGGCATAACAACGAGCCCAGCACCCGCTGAGACTGGTATCCATTGCCAAATCTTATAGTTAAGAATGTGCTTAAAACTATTATATTTTTCTGTCTCCAAATCACTTCATGTAATAATAGTTTGTAAGTATAATGTGTTTATTTTTAGTACGTGTTTAGTTATTTAAGTTATGGCAATAAAAATATTATTTTGAATTTGTATTTTGAACGTAAAGTCAACAGTAAGACAAACTCTGTACATCTATCTACTGTACAAAGTTAGTTAATTATTATTTAACAAATTTGCATTCCGTAAAGATTTCGCAATTGCATTTATTATATGTTTAATTAATTAACCACGACCAATTCGTGTTAAATACCTTGGCAGTAGGTGGCAGTAGTTATTAAGCGATACCATTAATTGGCTCTAAAAGTTAATTGCTTTTTACCTTCCTCTTATCGTCAGCCTAAATCTTTATTATTGGGATCAGTTTCATAATGTAAACGAATGTAATTTGGTATTTATAACGCATTGTTACCACGCGATTACAGGGTACCAAGGTATACATAGTCGTAAAATGTGATAATTTATTTTTTACTACAGGTGCTCAAAAAGTAAACATTTCGATATCTGTTTAACGTGCCAAAAGTTTGTCATTTCCGAACGAGCGTTTTTTGTTTTTTTGACAGCTAGTGAGTGTGCCTAAAGTTGTTTTTTTACGAATTAGTGCGTAAAGTTTTTTGAGCTTCATCCTGTTTATTTCTTTATTATTTTTTTCGCAAATGTATTCAAAAATGTCGTTTGATACACGTGCGAAATTGTAATTTTCACTCGTCTGTAGTGTTAACGCTCGCTGTCGCTCGCGCCAACATATCTAACGACTCATGACAAAATGACAAACTTTTCGCACTTGCATCAAAATATACTATTTCAAGCAAGCAGACTTATCTTGTGACGGAAAAGGAAATATTATTTTAAGCGACTTTGGTTCGCTATTTTTCACTTGCCTACGCTATACTCTTTGGTTTACTTACGTGAAACCTAAGCCTATTGTCGTATAGCATGGAGGTAGGTAATGAGTAAGTACATCTGGAAGGTGTACTACTAATTTCGAAACCTTTAAAATTGAGCTCAAATAAGGCCCGCAGCCCGAAGATCGTTTTCGTTCACAATTAGAAAACGTGCCCAAAACTTCATCCTAGCCTCGTAGCTATCTTTGTAGGTACCTATCTCGTTTTAAGGTTAGATAAAGAGAGATACAAGCACAATGGGCACACATTTTTATAGTTCCAATTATTAGTTACTTTATTCCATGTCGTACTTATAGAGCAAGCTAGATAGAACAAGCAAACATGTTCCCTATACTTAAGTACCTACTTATTTATTTAGCGTTCCGTACCTCATTCAATTATGACAGGAGCAGACAAATCTATACAAATACATCATTCATCATTCAATTGTCAGCGGCTTGCTGGAGAGCTGTTATTAGTGGAATAGATACTGCTACTTCAATGCCTACATATTTAATCCTTAGATCAAGATTACCAATGTTCATTGAATAGTGAAACCTGAAAAATGATATATTACGACATTAAGGCCGTTCCTATACCCAGCTCAGCCGTCACTGTCACTCGTGCAACGAGTGAAAGAGAAAGCGCTACGCACAGAACGCCCGATTTTTTAGTATTTAACGCGTTTTAATTTATATAAAAATACGGTCTAAAAACATGCCATTTATAAAGCTGTCAATGTATGCATATAATATGGATATTTTTTCTGTTATATTTAGTTTTATACTGTTTGATATAATAAACTGGAGTAAAGTTGGATAAAGGAAAAGGAGTTAGAGGTTACTTTGGAACTAAATTGTATCGAGCGAAGTTTCGAGAAAGGTGTAACGAAAGCTGTCAATGTAAGGGTGATATAATGAAATATAACATATGTTTTTTTCATATTTTTAACTTTTAACATTTCTTAGAAAAGTATGATCTTACATGAGCAATTTGACGATGCTGGGTCAGGGAACGGCCTTAACCGACGACTAATCGAAAAGTCTTCAGCCGATATCTGCGTAGTAATATTACTACGAGCCTGTCGCATTCGGCAGGTTTCTATGGTGAATTGGTGAGCAAATTACTAGTATGTAAGTACCTATCTATACCAATTACAGCAGGGCCTCCAGAAATACTCCACCACGGTACTAATGAGGGACCCTCGTCTTTCGAAGAGGCCCTCGTCTTTCCATTCTAATTATTTACTAATCTGTCTTGGTGGAGGCCTGTTGACATAAATAAGTAGGTAATTTTCTCGTTTTTTGAATTTGCGAAGTTTGTTTAGTTTTTAAAAATGTTTGTAAAATAGTCTAATTTGTAAAAGAATAAGAATGATGTTTATTTAACGAAAAGATTACCAGCTTATATGAAAAAAAATATATACAAAGAAACAAAATTAATAAATTGTCAGGAATCGACTGCGGTCTCCACACAAGACTCGGGGCCTGTATCGCAGAGGCCATATAAAATAGGTACGTAATTATTTATTACTATCGTATTTCTTACAGGGAGGGAAGACAAGTGAACATTACGTTACTTATATCTAAATGAGAACATTATGAGTGTGTGTTATGGGGTTGGGGTGTGTGTATGTTTGTGTAGGTATGTGGTGTGTGTATGATTATATGTAGTTTTAATGTCAGAATGCAAGTAGGTTGCAAATGAAAAACAGCCATCAAGTAAGTAACTTTCAAGTAAAGAAGACTATCCAAAAATGAAAAAAAAAGATTTAATAAAATAATTTCAGGCCGCTAGTGTATTTATATATACAACTACTTACTTATAGGTCATTCATTGATCTATTATAAGTAAGGATTCACAATCAGCCGGAGAAAAATAGCCCTGTCAAAACGGGTGCCGGTACGGCTCGGGCACCCGTTTGGCCTTCGTTATAAAGAGGCGTTATTAGCATATTGGAACATATTTTCTAATGTCAGTTTGCTCCATATATTTTTACATATTCTGTTAGGCACTGTTCGTCCATATGTTATTACTTATGAAAGGTCAATGTAGGGGTAGTAATTCTTTTATTTTTAAACACAAACTAAAATACTTACAATAAAAATAAAACTAAAAACTATAACTATAAATAACTTATAAATAAAAAATTTGGCACAGTTCAGTGTCGCTCGGCAAGGTTCCCAAAAGGCTGGCAACATTGCCGCGCTGGATGGCAATGCTTATTCGCTGAGCGAAGTAGTGGCCAGCCCTTTGGTCACCAGAAGCCTCGATGAGGCGGGCAAGGACAAATCCTTAAAAAGGCGACGTGCGCTGGGCCCCCAAGGCCCTAAAGTTTCGACCCCAAAAGCCACAAACATGTAACTGCTTCCCAGGGTAGCATATTTGCGACGTTTGAAGTCTTCAGCCGAAGATGCCGCTGCGCCAGCACTGGTTTTCGTGCTCGGAATATGGGACGGTGCTAGGGTATCTACGCAAGTAGCATCCCAGACAAGGGGCCGACCCATACTCCAAGGCACCAACGTCATCCCGTCGGGCCTCTTTCCGTCATCCCTGGCTAGTCCGTTGGGTTCCAGGACTGCAGGAACCTTGACGCTAACAAGGGCCCTCCGGATGACGTCGTTAATGCTGGCGTGGCGAGGGATCCTCCCTGCACTCCGGCTGCAAAAGAGGCCGTGGTGGCCCAGGCTGTCCGCCGCACCTCCGCAGCGACACTGATGTGGCAAATTAGTTGATGCCCCTATTCTGAGACAAGTTGCCAATCTGAAGGTGTTATTATCTAAGAAAGTACCTATTGTGGTGGATGGTAATGATTGAAGCCATAAACCCGATTCCCATTCCGCAACTCAATATTCCCTCGACCGCCGTATCGACATTAAGGGACACGCTAGTACTTATGTAGAAAAATGTTTGCTTCCGTAGCACAGATGCGAGATGTCGATTTTACGATTGCAAAACAATGATTTTATTATAGTAGGTACGTGGTCTGGCATATGTTAAAATAATTTACGAGTTGCCGTGAAGCTAGCTAGTACTACCTATTGTTGTATCGTAGAGCACAATTGTGGGAAATGCTGCATAATAATAAAACCTGTAGGTACGCTAGGGCGGGCTTTCCACGTGTTGGCGTAATCAATACAATTAAAATGATTATGTATCCGGTCGATAACGAAGTACCTACGACGTCGCGTCGAAAACCTGCACGACACGAAGTTTGTAAAAACATGCATGAATTACAACCTACGGCGCTTGACCGGCACGTATTAGTTTCATGTTGATCAGTTAGATCACGTACGTTGGTGCATTCAAAATGAAGTTGAGGTCAGTTGGGGTCAGCGTACTGAGTACCTACCAAATTGGATCTAATCACAATTTCACAAACCATTTCTAGGGATGATAACCTGGTACACGCCTAAGTCGAAAAATATATTTTATGGAGTGGAATGAACATTGATATCACCCATTAAGTAATGTGACGAGAAACTGGGGGATCTTCAGATGGTAGCGCTCCGAGGTACTCCTTGAGGTTAAATTGAAACAAGAATTATATTGATATTACTTATATTTTTTTATAGTGGGGCCCAAGTACAAGTGCACGTTGCTACAACGAGCTTCAGACTACCTAGACATTCCAGAACCGCTTTCTTTTTAATTTTCAAATGATTAGTAGTTCTAGAACGTTTTACAAAACTACAGCTCAAATCTGACATTTGTATTTAGTTTGAAAATGCAAATTCAACTGGAAGTTGCTCTGAGACTATTTTTTTTAATGATATAGTTGTGGGCAAACGCTTATGCGCGCGCGTTGCCTGATGTAAAGCAATCAGCGCCGCCCATAATCACCAGCCGCTCCAGTGGATCCAATAGTCCGTTGCTGAATTTTAAATATAGATATAGGTATATAATGAAGGCCCCAATATCAAAATTGTTTGGAAACACCGCGGAAGGGAGCTCATTCCAAAGACGAACCGTACGAGGGCGGAAGTGCCTTAGGAAGCGGAAGGTAGTTGATTTCCACTATCAAACAAGTTTAAAGCTCTGATACCAGAGGCTGTTTACCGTTTCGAATGGAGCCTCAGTTTTATAGGTAAGCTCTGACTTCATATGTGTTAAGTGGGAGTAATAGCTCTCCGATTTTTATACAATTTCCATCCCAACCCAACATTTAATTAATTGATTGAATCAATGTTTCATATCATAAGAAAGGGTTTTACGTTACGCACCAACAAGTAGGTACTTACCTACATAAAATCATACAATCTACTATCCTCATATAATTGCATATCTCGTATCATATACTTTATATTATGTATTATAAGTAAAGTAACTCTGCCTGTCTGTTTCCTCTTCAACCGCTGGACGAACTTAGCTAAAATTTGGCATGGGGGTACTTTTTATCCCGGAAAACGCATAGGGCGAAGTTGCGGGCACAAGCTAGTCAGTAAATAATTATACATTTGGTATCTCTTTATTTAACATCTGAAATTGAGACGGTCGTTAGCTTTCTTCTTTTTAACAGTCCTCTTAACACATCGCTAAATAAGGAAACAGAGATGTCCTTATTTAAGGGAAATGTTCTGCAAATAGGGAACTTTCGTATCCCTATTTGCAGAACACGAAATACACCAGCTGGTTTTATTTGGTTCAGATCTCATCTGTATTTTGCTGCGCTTTCGAAAACGTACCTACTATGAAGAAATTTAAAAGTTTTTTTACCTATTTAAAATACTTTGACGAAGAAAACTTACGAATGTAAAGTTAGGTTTGCTTTCATTCCGGAAAGTCAGGAGGCCGTACAGACTCGTTTATAAAACGACGAAATTAATTAGTGGTAACGCTCCTTGAATATAAAACGTCCACTAATTAAAATGTATGACGACTAAATAAAATATGCTTTGTACACAAAAACTTTATGTTAGAGATCTTCTACTATCTAAAGTCCCGCGCCTTCACATTTCAAAACGCTTATTAATATTATTATTTAAAAAGCACCACCAACACTCTCAACGCATAGTTGATGGCTGTCTCAGCATGCACACATGTGTTGAGAGTGTTGGTGGTGCTTTTTAAATACATTGAAGCGTTTTGAAATATGAAGGACTTTAGATAGTAGAAGATCTCTACTGATACTATTCAAATAATATGTCGAGAAAACTCGACTGATGTGTAGAAAACCTCAAAATGTGTAAGTAAGTAAGATATTCGCTTCTAAAATGTTAAAAAGTGTGCCCCCTCTCAAGTTTTGAAATATAGAGTGGATAAAAAAGGAAATACAGAATGCAACAAAAATTTCGAAACGAAAATTGGTTTTAAAAAAATCGGTCACGTAGTTTTTGAGATATGGGATACCTAAGTACCTAATTTGGGAATAATTTTGATAGCCACGGAGCCCTTCATATGAGCGAGGCCGACTCGCTCTTGGCCGGTTTTTAAGGTTTCCGTACCCAGAGGGTAAAACGGGACCCTGTTACTGAGACTCCGTTGTCCGTCTGTCACCAGGCTGTATCTCATGAACGGTGATAGTTAGACAGTTGAAAATTACACAGATGATGTATTACTGTTGCCGCTATAACAACAAATAATAAAAAACAATTAAGAGGGCTCCCATACAACAGACATGATTTTTTTGCCGTTTTTATAATTCTACGGAACCCTTTGTGCGCGAGTCCGACTCGCTCTTGACCGGTTTTTTATAAAGGTCAAGCCGTCATTTAGGCCGTCGATGTGGTTGGGTGTTTGCCCGAACGATGGAAATATTAATTTGTCTATAGTTAGAAGGTGGGTATTGACGCGTGACGTCTCAAGGGGCTCTGGTCACGACCCCGGTTACTATTATAGGTACTTTGTTCCTTCTCTCTCTCTTAGCGCACCTCTTCAGTCCTGAAGGTTGGCCGCTAGCTTCTTGTACGCCTCACGATCCATCGCGACACGGAACAGCTGCTCGACGGATCAAATTCACTCGTCCACTCGTAAATGTTTCGTTGCCACGACTTTGCTCCTTAAGCCCCTTAGTCACATAAAAAGCTCGCATGCTTTCCATTTTTTAAAGGTCACGTAGGCTTCTCAAAGAATAAGGTCAATTTTATTTAGGACTAGCTTCTGCCCGCGACTTCGCCCTCGTGGAATGCGGTTATCGCGCTCCCGCGGTAACTATGTGCTTTTCCGGGATAAGTAGACTATGTCTTTTCCCAAGACTCTAACTAGGTATCTTCATGCCAGATTTCATCCATATTGGTCCAGCGGTTGAAGCGTGAAGATGTAACAGACAGACAGACAGAGTTACTTTCGCATTTATAATATTATTAATATGGATATGACAACGAATGTTGCCCGAATCCTAGAGGCCTGCCCCCAGCAGTGGGTGATTTATAGATAGGTTTAAAATAGGCTATTCTGAACTGAAGTTATTAATAGTTTTCGTCATGCAAGAACAGCGTGACCCATAATGTGTACATTCAATCATTCAAAGATATTGTCTAAGCTATCGTTCCTTTCAATCTCAATCGACCGTGAACGTCGTCATACAAAGTGAAATTATAGTCCTTCGTCGCGTGCTGGTAATATAAATAATAGCTACGTCTAATTCTAGACGATGCTTTCATTCGTCAACAATCTGAAAGGCTGGGCCAGATTACTTTAATATTGAACACCTGCGAGGCTAAATTGGAAAGCTATCATTATCATTACCTGTACTAAATATTGATTTTTATGAATAACTAGCTTTTCCCCGCAACTTCGTATGCGCAGAAATATTAAAATGAAAGATCCCGTTTTTTCCCGATCCCGTGGGAATTTCGGGAAATCCTTTCTTAGCGGATGCCTACGTCATAACATCTACCTGCATGCCAAATTTCAGCCAGATCCGTCCAGTGGTTTGGGCTGTGCGTTGATAGATCACTATGTCAGTCAGTCAGTCACCTTTGAGTTTTATATATTTAGATAAACAAACAGTATGGAGACTATTTAAATATAAGGTTGAGGATTACCTATTTAAATATTAGATTTAGCGATCATAAACCGTATTCGGCCCCAGTCAGTCAAACTGACCTCATATTTCGTTGCTTCAATAACTGTTTCAATTCAAATTCAATCTCAAAAGCTTGACCGTTCGTTTGGTTAAACGTAACGTGAAACGATAAAACAATTAAAATTTTAGAAATGGTTTTGTAGGTAAAGGTAACTCTCGACAGAAAAAAGGTAGGTCGGAAGGAGGTTTCCCTATTAACTGCGTATCCTTTCTGTATTTACTGTGTTGCATAAAGAGTATTGTGTTGTATTGTTAGTACAACACAATACTTTAGTACCACGTCTTGGATCTTGTGGAAACCTGCACGCAGATGCGTAAGTAATTCAAAGACGTGTGAAGTCCCCAATCTGCAGTAGTACCGCTTGGGGACTATAGCTCAAACCCTCTCGTTCTGAGAGGACCATGGGCTCAATGGGAAGTAAATAAGCTCTTGTAGTGGTGGAAAAAAAATGAACCACTGAAAAGCACTGAAAACCGTGTTTACTGTTGACACAACAGTTCAACATATTTTCTTTCAGCTTTGTCTCGCACTATCGTCACGTCGCGTCGCTCCCTTGGGTTATGGTTTCCATATTTCTTGATCCAATTTCATACACATAACACAGTAGGTATACAAACTTTGTTCACTAACTCTGTCTGTCTATTACCTCTTTATGCCAACATCTTCTCTTCAGACCACTGAACTTACTTAATTGAAATTTGGTAAATGTTCTGATAGTTTGTATCTCGGAAAGGGACAGGAAAGTTTTTATCCCGAAAATCATCCCTGATGAAAAAGGGGGACGATTTCATGAAATGGTAAGCAGAATAAGTCGTTGGCTGTTGCCCACGCTTGCGTTAAAACGAAATGGAATTTTTGCTCTTATGACCGACCTATCTGAAACTGGAACTGTATGTTGTAATCTCTGATAACTGTATGAACTGTTGTCGACGACCCCGCAGAGATGTCAGTAATTAAACTGTACCTCTCTATAAATATTTCTTGATAAAAAAAAAAAAAAAAAAACTGTACCTAAAATGACATAGATACTGTGGAGACTGGCCGAGTACAATCGGTTAGTTGACACATTCTCTTCCAAAAATAGGTAATTTTAAGCGTAGAATATTGTGTAGCTTTTATTATTGAGTTTTTTACGATCCTTTGTAATGTGCGCATCTCTCAAAATATAATATCAACTCAACTTAAAATCTATTATTCCTTAATTAGGCAGTACTAGGGCAGTAATAGGGACAGTCTTCAAGAATTAGATATTTTAATAAGCTAGACATCGTCTTCGTGTCTTCGGATTCCACCGCTGATCTCCGTGCTTGCAGCATCTACCTGAGCTAACATCAACCCCCCGTTACATTTGGAGAGGAGAACATCTACATTTGATGGAACCGTTCTCGATGGAAGGAAGAACACGCGCGGAACGAGAAACAATCGACAATGGAATGGATGTCGCGCTCTTGAAGATGATGGTGAAGCGCTTTCAAGGAGTGATGGAATGGACAACCGCATGGCGAAAAACACGGTTGTACCGATTTTATTTATATTAATCAAAATTTTCATCCATTGTCGTATCCACCACGTTCATTTATTTGAGGAAAATGGCTGCCCATAAGAATCACAATAATTATTTTCAACAATATTCTACTGTCCTTTTGCTAAATTACAAATAATAACGATAGATTCAAGAGGAATAATGTAATATTGTTATATATTTTTTTATAATTCTAAATAAATTCACTTCGATCACTTTTCTGGAGCAAGAATCTGTTAGAGCAAATCACGGATTATTCTTCATGCTGCGTCAGGAACGATAGATTTCTTCTTCAAAGTTCTCTTATGTTGTGATCATAGTTTTTTTTCTTCTTGTTATTATGAATTTCTCCCCAATATTCCTTTATTCGTGAAAGGCAGGTAAAATTTTCTACACTCGCAATGTTTATTTTATATTGAATATAATTACTTTTATAATAACGTTTATTTTGATATATGATTGACTTTGTCATATTTCAAAACGTTTCTCATTATTTTTTTATATGGCTTAGGTAGGTTAATATTTTCATTCCTAGAACAAATAGTTCGTATTGTGAGTGAAGGATAAATAAATAAAGTTTGTGATAGGATGTTCGTGAATAGAGGCCTTTATGGTGAGTTTTGTAGTTGTCATTTAAAAAGATTTCGAACGAAGAATAAATCTTTGACATGACGTTGTGACATATTTGTCAAATGATAATAAATGGTTTTATATGTAAACAAATACTTTGAATTAAATAATGTCGTAATGAATATGAATAGGTAGGAAGTTTTTATAATAATTAAAGATAATTGAATATGCAGTGCTTGAATAGGTAGGAGTTTTATAATAATTAAAAGGTGGTACTTAGAGTATATGGAAGTATTGAAGTTGAAGTAGCAATGATTATCATTGGTTGTGATAAAAGTAGGTGTAAGTAGTTGTGTAATGTGTTTGGTGTAAGATTTTCGCGATGGCAGAACCAACCACAACTCAATCTATGCCATAGGCTTTTGAGGGGGCTTCATTGCTTACCAGTGGATTGGGTATGTTGTTGCAGAATCCGAAGCTGATATGCATTTACATGATTTCTTTATATCGAAAATATTACGTCTTGCTTAGGTTTTGATATTACGTAGGAATTAGCGTAGTTACGCACGTAGGTATATGTAGCGAGGATGTTGATGTATGTAATGTATATAGATAATGTAGATAGTGTATAGTGTATAATTAGTGAGAATTTCTTGATGTAGAAAGCGTAACCTGTGTGTAGAATGTGTATATATGTGTCTTTTATAATTATTAGGATAATGACTTTTTCTTTCAGTGACATAGTGATTCTGTTCTTAGTGTTTTTCTTTTATAGGCTATTGTATCGAGCACATTGCCTAATGAATTTAAATAAATAAATGGCAACGATTAGTTATTAATAAAAGGTTTCATAATAATATTTATGATACCGCTGCCATAGTCAGTAATAAATAAACATAGAGATCCCTTTTTAATTATTTTTCATTTTTTTTTTTAAAATAACTGTCAGCTGCCTTTGTGTTCAAACAAATTAATTAATTTTTTTTTTTTTTTTTCTCTCTCTTTAGAACCTGCCTAGCTATGATTTATAATATGTTGCTTAAAGACCATGCTCACACCTTTGTTTTTTTTCATGTGCTGTCACCGTGGCGATTTGTGGAAGTTACTCTACGACCGTGTCTTCGAGGTATATCCATGGGCGGGCAGACGACCCCTCATATGTAAGGGACTGCACCCCATGGATCGCCAAGAAGAGAATCTTTAAAATATTTTTGTGCGGTCGCTCGTTTGCTTTAAAGCTTACCTTTTAAAGGAAAATTATGTGACTTCCGCAAGTCTGTAATTTTTTATTGCAAGGAGAGGTTTCAAAGTTTACATAATTTAGCTTTTTGAACAATATTGTATCAGGTTAGGTTAGTCCGATTATTCTTGTCTGCGGACATTTTTTTTTTCGTCGAAATTTGTTTTTGGTCCGAAATCCACCTTTTCTAATATTTATTATTGATTCAGATTTTCTTTTAAGAGTGTTAATTATATATAATGAATATGGATGGAAAGGTTGGTTATTCCTTACACAGGAACAGTCTTAGTTTTGTAAAAGAAAAATTTCGACGTAGGGTAGGGCCTTCGTTAGCTAGGCGGTTCCTCGAAAGGGGAGGAGGGAAATGTGGAGACTGGCCGAGTACAATCGGTTAGTTGACACATTCTCTTCCAAAAATAGGTAATTTTAAGCGTAGAATATTGTGTAGCTTTTATTATTGAGTTTTTTACGATCCTTTGTAATGTGCGCATCTCTCAAAATATAATATCAACTCAACTTAAAATCTATTATTCCTTAATTAGGCAGTACTAGGGCAGTAATAGGGACAGTCTTCAAGAATTAGATATTTTAATAAGCTAGACATCGTCTTCGTGTCTTCGGATTCCACCGCTGATCTCCGTGCTTGCAGCATCTACCTGAGCTAACATCAACCCCCCGTTACAATACTCTACGTCTACAATATTTGGTGTACTCGTAAACTCGTATTTAGGTACACGTAAGTGCTTATAAAATTGAACCAATCTGCGCTAGAAAAATGGTGAAAATATGGGCGACAACATCATAATGGCGTGACGGCTTATGCTATTAGGCAACGTAATTGTTTGTATTTGCAGGTGCGTAATATGTTTGTCTCGGATAAGTAAGTATAACGTCCCGTGCCCGTGATTATTCAATTACCTAATGTAATGAAGTTTTGTTCCGTGGCTGAGTTGCCGATCGATCGCTCGTGAGGCCAGAGTGCGACAATATTTGAACTGGCGCGACCAACACGAACTTTATTCGCCAAATATCGGAAAAATCGCAGAGATTTGCCTTTCACGAAGCTATTTCTTTCGGTTGAGAACAATCATGAATTCCATTTACATGTTTGCTTTGGTGGAAAACTTTAAGAAAGCGTAAGTGAAATTTCATGAAGAAAATTATAGTTCTACAAAGTCAAAAGAGACTACATCAAAGTGACAACTTTATTTTTATTTTTAGACGTACAGTGTAATTTAATCAATATATAAATTCTGCACACTTTCCTTACTGACTGACTGATGACAACGCACTGCCGAAACTATACTGGTCGTAGAGAGCTCTAAGACAGGCTTTCCCGAAATTCCTAGGGGGACATGGCAATTGATTAACAGTTCCCGAGATTTCCCGATGGAAAATATTTATTCACTCACTACATCTGTATTCCCTCATTTAATGTACCTAATCTGTATATATTGGTATCTTGTTTTTCTTTCTTTTCTACAATAATCTATATTCCCCCACCCCACTTCTAGAGAATCCTTGACAAGTTTCCGCTTGCGATACTGCTTCACCTACTTTCAATTTGTCTTGATCTCCTTAGCAACTTTTTATCCGCTAGGCTTGACATTCATTGGATGTTTATGCGCGTTTCTTACGGAAATTATTCAATGTTTAGCCAACCATTTGTGTCTTCTAGTTAAATTTTGCCAAACTAAAACCTCGCTAGTCCGCGTTACAACATTTGGCTCGATGCACCTCGAATTTTCGAGGAGCACCGGCAGCCTATACTATTTTGAAACTGATTTTGAACCTGTCCGAAAAAAATAAAAAAGTCGTGCTTCAGTGGGTGCCTTCGCACGTTGGTATTCATGGGAACGAAGAAGCAGACAGACTTGACAAAGCAGCAGCAGAAGTCGGACTTCCTATCTCTTGCCTGCCAAATCATAGTGATCGTTTGTACCTCGTAAAACAAAAATGTATCTCTGACTGGAAAGAGTACTTTGACGTTCGGTCGCTGAGCAAAGGCACCTGGTACAAAACGGTCCAGCCCAATCTCCCCAGCCGGCCGTGGTACGCCGGGAGTGGGATGAAAAGACCAGACATTGTCACGGGCATCAGACTTCGATCCGGACACATCCCGTTAAACAGCTTTGCCTTTTTAATGGGCAAAAGTGACACCCCGAACTGCTCCGAATGCGGAACTAGGGAAGACGCAATTCACGTCATGCTGGAATGTGTCCGTAACGAAGCCGAAAGAAAACACTTTTTAGAAAAAAATAAAATTGATTTTCTCAAAAATGGCGGGGAAACTCGTCGTTGTCTGCTTTCTGTCAAACCGCAAAGTGCGTCATTGACAATCAGTCAAAAATTAAAAAAAAAACTCAACTGCATGCCCCGGAAATTCGTATGAATTTACTTCCGCGGCATGTATAAGCGCAGGGAATGTTGTATGAAATTTCATTATCGTACAGGTACTTTTTTTTTAAATTGATAAATACGCGAAGGAATTCCCAAACAGCCAAGTCTGCATGTTCTGTATCTGTCAATTGACGCGAAACCAAACGTTTTTATCCGTGTCTGAAACAGCGCAATGTATTTCAGAACGGAATTAAAAAAAAGAACGATCCATAAAGAGCGGGAGTTCTTGTCTTGTATCAGATTTATTTAGCTAAATTTCATGAAAATTGTTTACTAGTTTGGTTTAAAAATTGATAAAAGGTGTTAATTTTTATAAAAAACGAGAAATCTACATGCGAGTTTTTAACTTGTCGTGTTAGTGTGTCTGTTAAAGTCAAATATCGGTGAATACGAAAGAAGACTGGCGTTCCATTGGATTTGTTGTAAGTACTTGACTACCTTTGCGTGCGTGTCAATGCTGTATTATGAATACCTAATATCAAGATTTTTTTTCATTTTTGAGAAAAGCACTATATAAGCCTCGGCACGTGAAAGGCTTTGCAGGCTTCGTACATATTAAAGGGCCTCGGCAAAGCCTCGGCCCTTTAAACCAGTACTCAGCCTGCAAAGACCTACTTTCCCGGCCACGGCAATAATGTACTATTGTTAGATGTTGGTAAAGTAAATGTGATTTTATCGTTCCCACTGTCGCGAGAAGCAAAACACCTATTTAAAATTGTTAACGTAGCCATAAGGAGACGATAATGCCTTATTTATGTATGTTCCTATAGGGGTGGCATGTTCAGTGTTGAACAAACTCCTTTTTCTCAAAAATGGCGGGGAAACTCGCCATTGTCTGCTTTCTATCAGACCGCAAAGTGCGTCATTGACGATCAGTCAAAAATTAAAAAAAAAAACTCAACTGCATGCCCCGGAAATTTGTATGAATTTACTTCCGCGGCATGTATAAGCGCAGGGAATGTTGTATGAAATTTCATTATCGTACAGGTACTTTTTTTTTTTACTGATAAATTCGCGAAGGAATTCCCAAACAGCCAAGTCTGCATGTTCTGTATCTGTCAATTGACGCGAAACCAAACGTTTTTATCCGTGTCTGAGGGCCGGTTCCTATATCCACGTAACGCCTCGTTTTGCCTACGGACGGTTAAAATTTGACAGATTCTCTATGGAACAAATGTCAAAAATCAACCGTCCGTAGGCAAAACGAGGCGTTTCGTGGATATAGGAACCGGGCCTGAAACATTTCAGAACGGAATTTAAAAAAGAACGATCCATAAAGAGCGGGAGTTCTTGTCTTGTATCAGATTTATTTAGCTAAATTTCATGAAAATAGTTTACTAGTTTGGTTTAAAAATTAATAAAAGGTCTTAATTTTTATAAAAAACGAGAAATCTACATGCGAGTTTTTAACTTGCCGTGTTAGTGTGTCTGTTAAAGTCAAATATCGGTGAATACGAAATAAGACTGGCGTTCCATTGGATTTGTTGTAAGTACTTGACTACCTTTGCGTGCGTGTCAATGCTGTATTATGAATACCTAATATCAAGGTTTTTTTTCATTTTTGAGAAAAGCACTATATAAGCCTCGGCACGTGAAAGGCTTTGCAGGTTTCGTACATATTAAAGGGCCTCGGCGAAGCCTCGGCCCTTTAAACCAGTACTCAGCCTGCAAAGACCTACTTTCCCGGCCACGGCAATAATGTACTATTTCTAAATAAAGATTTTAAAAAAAAAAAACCTCGCTAGTCCATTTTTGCATGGCTTAAAACAGATTTATTTTTAAGGTTACGTAGTCCATTAGGAAACCCTTATAGTTTCGCCGTCTGGTCCGTCCGTCCGCAGCATAGCTTGGAGATGCTTGGTTATAGGGAGGTAGCTATGTGATTCTGATTTGGTACCTATGAATAGGTATTTAGTCAGGCCCACAAAGTGGTAAAATAAAATTTCGAAATAGTACATTACTACAGAGGCCGGGAAGGACGAAATTGCAGGCCGAGTATCTACCGTTCCCCGCCGATGTACGAGTATGTATAGTGCTTTTCTCAAACATACAATGAAATAAATAAATAAAAATTTTATAGCTGTATTGGCAGAATGTCATAGTGAACCATACTGTAAATATCTTAGAAAAAGAACATAACATAGAAGCCAGGCTAAAAGAGTAATATGAGATAATATATCCATCCTTACTTTCTTATGATTACATCAATGTGTTAGAAAAAGATGCATATATAGAGCTCTACTTCGAAATAACGTAGGTGGTCACTGGTTTCATAATTTGCTAGTGATGTGTTGTGTCGGCTTTTTGTATCGATAATTATAACAAACTAGCTTTTGCCCGCGACTTCGTTCGCGTGGAAATTCACACTAAATCCCTTTTCTCGGGAATCTATAGAAATAATAAGTCTGTAAAAAAAGTCGCGCCCGTAATCATTTGAACAACGTTACCATGTCAGTATCTGACAAATTTAATATTGGTATAGCATCTGCCTTCAGTCGCCTATATTTTAACTTTTCATTTGGTTCAAAAGAATCTGGTGTAAAATGTTTGGAGCAAATGCGACTATGTGTGTTCCAACTCCAACCAGATGTTTGGATACTTTTCATCCATTCATTTCTCATTTGTGCATTCTTTGGAAATCTGTAGGTAACAATTTTGTTCAGGCTTGTTATCTTACTCAAAAAAGAAATATAAGTAATACATTATTTTCAAATATTCTATAAATATACATTTTCTTTATCAAAACCTTTATTTTATAAATTATGATACCACATATTTAAGTCTTATTCCCATATGATAACATTATCGACATTTATTTATTGTGTGAATGTCGATAAAATACACATCACTATGAAGAAAAACTAACCTCCTAGAGTATTCAGGAAATAAGCAAATAAGCGGATACATCAATGTAAAACTGAATGAAATGATAAAATCTATAAATTACTAATACTGTTACATCATTTTAGGTTAGATCGTTGCCTTAAAAGATTCAAAAACAGTCTGAACTCACTTATGAAATGATATTCCTTGATCGTCATTTTCTTTTCTTCCTGAGTGGGATTTGCATCCTTCAACCACACAGGACATATTGCCTAAAGACACTAGGTATGCTAAAAAGCAACACCTTAAACGCTTCGCAGGGTATTCGCTGAAATAATACTAAAAGAACTTAATTTTACGGAGAGACACAGATCGCCAGCCAAAATAAATTGAGCCCGTATGACACGATCAAGTTATGTTGCGAACGTCACGACACCAAGGATGAAAGGTTAAGAACATTTTTAATTTGGTTAGGTTATAAGAGGTCCAAAAGAGGTCCATTTGACGTTTATTGAATTGAAATTAGTGACGACCCGTGATATGGTAGTAACAAAATGCATATTACCGTTTCACTCTAACATATGTCAAAAGTAATTTGGGTTTCGCGAGTAAGATATATAGTACCAAGCTCTTCTTTTAGCCTGGCTTCTATGTATGTTCTTTTTCTAAGGTAAATATTGCTTGTAGCTTTTTTTAAATGGCGGATGCCAAGATGCTGTGTCACAAACATATGAAATGGAAATTTAAAAAACCGGCCAAGTGCGTGTCGGGCCACGCGCAAAGTATAGGGTTCCGAAATTGACGATGCCCACAGTACCTTTCTAAGACTTATTAGCATCTAGCTAGCGCACGTCATACCACTGGTATGACGTGCCCGCCCGACGCCCCTGCCGTTCGAGAAAAATCATCATCATAAGTTGGTCGACTATTACTCGTAAGTTTGTATAGCCTACTTAGCTCTGATAGTTTTCCTTTCAACTACGTTATATATGCCACAACCGTGATTTTTTTCAGCCATCTAAATACCACCATTTAGCTGGCAGGGGGGGGGACACGTGACCCTAACAAAAAATAGCACTTTAAAGCTTAATATTTTACAAACGCATCAATTAATCAAAAAATGGTTTTAACAAACCCACAATATTTTTTTAAGACCTATTCAACGATATGCCGCACTATGGGGTACGCAAGAAAAAAAAAATACATCCCCACTTTACGAGTAGGGGAGGTACCCTGTAAAAATAGTAGATTGTATGACTAGGGAGCAAAAAGGTATATTTTACCGCGGGTGACGGATTGAATCCAGAGCGACGCGAAAGATTCCAGAATAGAATCCCGAGCGTAAGCGAGGGATTCTAGCGTGGAATATTGAGCTAGCGAGGGATTCAAGCTTTGTCACCCAAGGCATAAATAAGTTTGCTACCGTGTTGTACACTCTGCTTTTCACCCCTCCTATGAGAAAATCATTAGATCATTCGTTCATTATTGTCTTTAAATTAAGTAAAACAAAAAAAAAATAATACATTTAGAAACAAACAAGGTTAAAAAGAACGTGTGTTTCGTGCGCTTATCATAAATTCATAGGTAGAAGGCGAAAATGGCTTCCATATTGAAGAATCAGTAACTATATATTGTATTTATATTCTGTCATGCTCGCACGCGTTGCGTTCATAATAATAGGTAAATTTAACAAATGTGAAATAATAGTAGATTGTTTACCAAGGGACTAAAACAAGCCATTATGACACGAGATGTTTAGCCACCCGAGCAGAGCGAGGGTGGCTATAGTTCGAGTGTCATTATGGTTGTTTAGTCACGCGTAAAACACTCTGCTTTTCACTTCGAATGCGAGGGAAAAAAAAAACAAATTCCATACAAAATTACGATATTTATTATAACAAAGTAGATAACCGGCTACTTCCCGATGACCTAGAACTATGAAATTTGGCCAGAAGCAAGGTCTTACAGGACACATACAGGAATAAATCTGATAACCGTAAATATTATATATTTTGGTGCAAAAACAGCCAATTTACTAATACAAACTTATCATTTGCGGTTGGCGCAGTAGCCGTGTCTACTTCAGCAACCGCAAATAATAAGTTTGTATTGTTAAATTTGCATCATCAAGTTTGTAGGTACGGAACCCTCGGTGCGCGAGTCCAACTCGCACTTGACCTGTTTTTTATCACGTGACGTTTTGAATGATATTTTCCAACAGATTCAAAATATTTTAAAACTAATTGGGTCATTGCATTATTAAATGTATTAACTTTAAATAAAACAAGATTCATAGGTATTCGTAATCATTAAATCGTGTTTCACGAAATTAAATCGTTTTTTCACGCCCTAGAAATTGTCTAGGTTCACTGGAAATGGAAATAATCCTCCTTTCACAAACTCTGTGGTTGGCTGTTTAGGCGGGTTTCCAATGTCAATTAAAAAAATTTTACTTTAGTCCCTAGAGACTAAAAAAGAGCTTTAGTCCCGATGTGCAGAGACTAAAGTAACATTTTAAGAGCATGAGAAGTGAAAAGAATATTTTATGACAATTTCGCACATACTGTATCACACAAAGTTTTTTAATACATTTGCGATAAAATGAAAATAGGGCAGTGCAATTCACATTACGTACTTACATAATATTCCTTTGGAATTCTCAGAGGTGTTGGTCCCAATATACATTGCATCACCTAAATCACTTTTTGATTTCATTCATTTTCTGCGAAATAATTCATAACACTACATAAGGTACGTTTTATTTTGGAAATTAAGTGTAAAATAAAATAATACGGCAAGGAAATGAGCGCTCACGAAATTCGCGGGTCGAGTTTTTTTTTTTAATTCGATTACACGACGAGTTTACGAGGAATGCTACGGCATTGGCCTGCACCATTCAGCCAAATTGAAAATAAAAAATAGAAAACAATTTATCAAAAGTAAGTATATATCTATGAATTTATGGATTTTTAGTATGTGTAATAAAGTATTTAGGTAAAATGCCGATATATAAAATTCTAAATACGAAAAAGACGCGACTTTTGAATGCAACTTTTTACAGTCTCCGCAGCTCCGTAAACGCACTGCTAAGACGTATTTTGCTCCCTGTTAGCGGGGCAGAAATGAAAAAAAATTAAAAAAAAGCGAAGAGGGAGCAAAATCGCATTTTGCTCCCTCTAAACGGGGAACAAAACACTTCTTTTCGAATAGAAGGGGTGAAAAATATATTTCAAAATTTTATTGTACCACTTTGTCAGCGTAACTAATATGCATATTCATGCCAAATTACAGCTCTCTAGACCTAAGCATCTCCGAGCAATAGTGCGGACAGACGGACGGACATGGCGAAACTATAAGGGTTCCTTGTGGACTTCGGAACCCTAAAAAGCGAGTTGCCGGCCTTGGCCTGCAACGTTTGTATGAAATCTCATTATAGACCAATTGTCTAGCCGCGCCTGAAACGTGATACTTCCCAGGGTAATAAGAAGAACATAATATCAATATTCCATTGCATGTTTGAGAAAAGTCAATAATTCTTGAACTTCAAAATTTAAAAAAAACTCCTTTATCTCCAGCAAGCAATCTCCAGCGTAGCAATATGAATGTACCAAATTCCATTTCTGTCCACTACAGTAACTTTTTAAAACTTCTCACTGTTGCATAAAAAATGAGAAGGGCCAAATCATAATCCCATACAGCCAATCTAAACCGCCCGTTTCCGAACACAGTGTGTTCGATTCACCGTGCGTGTGCTATTTTTTTTAAAATTTATACTTTTTACATTCATTCGGATGGAACTCGAAGTGCCCATATAAGAATGACATTAGCAATGGCAGCAAAATCTAAATGCAAGTGAAGTGATTGAACATTGTATGTTTTATGCCCGTCGAAGGGTTAAAATTGGTTCTGAATAATTATCTAGTATTAAGGAAAGAGTTAATTACATATTTGTGCTTTCTAGTGCAACGAACGTCAGTTAATTGTACTGTTAACATGTTTTCGTGAGCAATCAAAATACGTGAGTTTAATCTTTTATAATAAATACCACATAATATAATATACATGCATGTTAATGCATTAATTTCACTAACATTACAAATTACTTACAATTATATTCAGGGCCCCTTTTAAATCTATAGAAAAGCACAAATGTAAAGAAGAAAATCTCTTGTAAAGTGACATTGTTGACTTTCTTGATTTTTTCAATACGCATTTCGTGCTATATATTCTTAATTAGGTTTTTTATCATTTCCTCGCATTGTTTGAGAAAAGCACTATGTAGTCCTTGGTGGAAAGAGGGATTGCCTGACGAGGTCCGCGTTTGCATGCCGAGTGCGAAGTACCTTACTTTCCGGACCTCGGCAACAATGTACTATTTGTGTACATAATTATCTCCTCTACACCATATCTACACCTAAAGAGCCAAAAACCTACCTGGGTATAGGAATGGAAGCACAGGGCGGACACGGCCTATAAAAGCAAGATTTCGAACACAATTCGAATGAAGTGTCAATGTTTGCGGACGAGGACGTCTGTGTGCGTGCGAGGACGTCTGTACACTTGTAAATGTGTGGGTTCGCGGGCCAACGATTCACTCACCATCTCCGGGTGAAACAAATGACGGTAAGGGCGAGTTGGGCGCGAGTCGCGCGCCGGCTAGATTCAGGCGGGTGATTCCGTGGCTATTCTGTGTGTAGTACTATTAAATGTATTCTATGACGGAAGACTCACAACACAGGGTTTGGGCTACAGTCCCCACGCGGGTTCAGTGCGGACTGGGGACTTCACACACATCCTTGAATTGCTTCTCAAAAGTGTACAGGTTTCCTTACGATGTTTTCCTTCATCGAAAAGCTGAGTGATGAATTCAAATTGAATTTCGCCCATAAGCAAACAAGACACGGTGCGAGCCGGATTGGAAAACCTGACCCTCTGCACGAGAGGCGGTAGGTCAAACCACTAGGCTACCAGGGCTTCTATTCTCAGCTGAAAATCGAAGTGTGCGTAGGTAAGTATAGAGTATAGACTTAAAAAAACTAAGCACTGATATCATGGTAAACCACCTAATAAACGATATGACAAACTCTTCGAGCATTACTGCGACATATTAACGACATAAATCTTTTGTTACAGATTGACGACATTGATTCAAGGTACAGAGACTGAAGGTGAGTGCACGCTGGTATCGCTTTGTTTGTGTTAACAAGCGTGTTGTGAAGTAAAGTGTGTCGGGAATATAGTGATGTCGGCGTGCGTGATGGAGGAGGGCCGGGAAGACGGCGGCGGCCGCGCCGAGGACGCGCCGGACCGCGCGCGGAGAGAGGTTCTGCTGAGCGCGCGCGGGCGCCGCGCCTGCTCCGAACAGGGCCCGCACCCCACTCTGCAAATACGTAAGTGACGGGCACAGAATAATTAATAGTGCTACGTACAGAATGGCCACGGAATCACCCGCCTGAATCTAGCCCGCGCGCAACTCGCGCCCAAACTCGCCTTACCGTCATTTGTTTCATCCGGAGATGGTGAGTGAATCGTTGGCCCGCGTACACACATTTACAATTGTACAGACGTCCTCGCACGCACACAGACGTCCTCGCACGCAAACATTGACACTTCAGTCGAATTGTGTTCGAAATCGTGTTTTTATAGGCCGTGTCCGCCGTGTGTTCGGGACTACCCAAGTACAATGAGGGCCTCACGAGTTGGCGCCAGTGTCGTGTGAGGTGTCAAAGATTGCCATTATATTATACATATAGGTACAATTATGGAGGGTTGCAGTAAAGGAGCGCAAACTTTATACTTCCAAAAGTGGATACCAAATTGGGTAGGCTGGGGGCGCTGCGGTCGCCACAATGCACAAGTGTCAAGCCACCTAGGCGGATAGTCTGCAGTAGCCCCTTCATATGGTGCTGCTGAGGCAAAAACGCAGCGAAAACGGTTGTGAGGAGAGTGTTTTGTTTTGTTGCTTATCAAATCCACTGGACACGTTTTCAACTGTTTCGTCATATAAGACTGTGCTCCTTATCAAGACACATTCCACACTCCATAGGTATAATAGTGTCAATGTCACTTTGGCATATCATGTTTCGGAGACTGAGGTATTGCCAATTTAGCGTATAAAATGCCACATGATTTGCTTAACTTGCAACACTGCACCTCGCGCGACTCTAGCGCCTGTAGCGGCGAATTCATTCGCGGTGATCCTCATTTCCCCTGCACGACTGCCCAGAGACGGTTCAGCTTGTCTTTTTGTCTATTTGCGGCACTCGTGCCAATAAGGCTTTTTTTCACACCTAGAAGTAAACCACACAATAATTATTTTTAGACCTGCCACAACTGATACGTAAGTGACACGATTTCCCCCTGCACTACGATATTGCGAATACAACGTGAAGCTCGTTTCTGTGTTTATTTACACCTCCTGAGCATGTTACTTTTAGTCATGGCTTTGGTTTATGTTTACGCTTGCTCTAAATATTATTATTTTAAGATCTTCAACTGCTTCGTCACACTCTACTAAATACGTAAGTGACGTTTGGTGACTTCACTACCTAAAAAAAACACACGTCAATTTTCCCTGCACGATTAAAATACCACTGGGACGTGGTGTTGGATTTCTTATTATAATTACACCTCATACTTAGATGATCTTTTTATTAATGGCTTTGGTTGGTTCATGTTCACGCTCTAAAAATAGTTCATAAGTATAATTTTTATTTTTAGACCTACTACCTACTTTTTCTTGTGTACGATTGCGTTTATATTTATACTCTGAACTCTCTGTAACCGTCGATTTCGTAACACATATGAAAAGGTCACTGTTAGCTACCAGCCAGCGTGTGTACACTACTAAAGTAGGTATCTATGACTTTCTTCTTTTATTGGTTTGACTAGGGGCACGATCGGAAGCAGTCAATGGCTCTTGTACTTTCGTGTCTCATCTGGCGTTATCGGAAAATTGTGTGGAACTCGTGTATCAGAATTTCTGTCAGAAATACTACTGACTAGCAGAACACAACTTAAGCACATAAGACGTTGATAAAGAGTCTATTATTGCTTAATAGGGCCTTCTACGTTGTGTCGTGACATAGGTACTTAGTTTAAGAGGGTTTATCCCGAAAGTTGGCAACGTCGCATATAGCTGTCAAATGTTTCGCTGTTTTTATTAATATCTCAATATTGCTGAGTTAAAAAGGAAGATATCATTCTATGGTTGAATGACGCGTCTCGTTTTATATTTGTTGGTTAGGCATTCAAATGATAAGATTACAATAAATTGCATGGAAACCTTTCAAAAGATATTACTGCCATAATACTAAAAATTTCGTGTTCCTATGATAACTGTTGCAATCCATACTTAATGTTTTATTCAACCATAGAGCGATAATTCATCTTTTCATTCAGTAATATTCAGAAATTAATAAAAACAGCAAAATATTTGACAGCTATTTGCGACGTTGACAGCTTTCGGAGTACACCCTCTTAAGTGTACCATCAATTATATTTACCATAGTCAACTCTAACATTGAGTGTATGTTGACATCAATGCAAATGACAGCAACGAAAACTGGTCACTTTGTATGGAAAATCCTATACAAAGTGACCCGTTTTCATTGCTGTTGATTGTAGTATAATTCTACCTAATTTATTACCCGACTGCGCCAGAAAGAGGGTTATTTTTCGTTTCGTCGTTTTGCACGTTTCTTTGGCACGCTCTGTACCATAAGTACACGGAATTGTACCTAAATAAGTAGTTAGATTCCTTTTAATTGTGAGATTGACACTGGGAACTTCAAACTTTTAGGGCAGTCGGGTTTTCTCAAATCTCGTATTCTGCCCTATGGATGCGAGTAGGTACGAGTATACTGTCAATAAATCTTTTTTCTAGTCTTTCACCATCGATATGATTAATATACTCGTATATACCACTTTCTGTAACTAAAAGGCTGTTATTATCGATAAAAGTTTCAAATTATGTATTAAAGTGGTTGTAGACGAACCCCCCCTTAACCACAGTAAAGTACCGACCAGCAACCGACGGAAACCGTCGCTATTTCAAGACGGTAGTCGATGTCGGGATTTAATTAAACATGTCTGTTTCATTGGAAGGTAACTCGCAGGTTGTAGATTAATTAAATGTTATGGGCATTGTTTTATTAATACTGATTTAAATGATTTACTCAGACTGTCAGCATTGTATGGCTTGAGGCGTAGAGAGATAGGGCTAATTGAATATTGTGAACCCTTTCATCTTCCTTCATTTAGGTTTCGCTTTGTCGTTCACAGAGTAAAACAGTTCGTTTGAACTATTCTATCGGGTTATTGAGTTCTCTGTTATTGGTATTTGTTCGATTATAATATCAAGATACTAGCTTCAAAGTCAAAGTCAAAGTAGTTCATTTGTAAACATAGGTTAATAATATGGTGTTACAGTTTTTATAGTACGCTATGTTTCGCCAAAAGGCATACAATAAAACATGATGGACAAAAGGTATTACATAAAACTAATAGAACAAAATAAGACAAAATAGATGATACAAGTTGTTGCTTAATACTAAGTAATATTAACTGTTTTTACTTATATTTACACTTCAAATTATGCATCTGTGAGATATTCTTCTAGCGTATAGAAACATTTTTCTATTAAGAAAAATCTTCTGCCCGCGACTTCGTCCGCGTGGAATTCGGTTAAAGCGTTCCCGCGGGAATTGAGCGTTACAATATAACAAATTATATACTAAAACCTTCCTCCGCATCAAAATCCGTTGGGTAGTTTTAAAGATCTAATCGTACGAGGGACAGACAGCAGGAAGCGACTTTATTTTATACTATGTAGTGAAGTAGGTTGTAAGATATGGGTATTATTATTATGAATAGTCAATAGGACCTATCAATTTGATAAAAATATTATCAACTAGCTCTTCTTCTCCCGCGAGTAATTCGGTCATCACGTTCCCGCGGGAACTCTATGCGTTTTTCCTGGATAAAAAGTAGCTTTTGTTCTTCCTCGGGGCTCCCATACCAAATTTCATTTTAATCGGCCCAGCGATTGAATAATTATTTACGTAGGTACCTAATAAACGTAATAAAAGAAATTCAATTTGGTCGATTGCCTGTCACAACTTATATAAATACTAGTTTCTGCCCGCGACTTCGCCCGCGCGAAGAACCCCAACTATCTCCATGCTCCATAATTTCATCTCAATCGGTCCAGCGGTTGAAGCGTGAACAGGTAACAGATAGACAGAAAGAGAGACAGACAGAGTTTCGTTCGCATTTAAAAAGGTACCTAACGATCTTTAAAAAATTAAGCCACTTGCTTGTTCTATGCATCCCAATATAATCCCCTTGGTACCCGTTCTTACCCGCGATAGGTACCGGCCCTACCCGTATGATGAGCCACGTCTCAAAACATATCTCCCATTTAGGTCGCTTGTATACAAGCCGTCATATTGATGTTTTATATGGATACTAGCTGCTGCCTGCGACTTCGCCTGCGTGGAATTCGGTTATCGCATTCCCGCGGGAACCATGCGTTTTCGTAAAAAGTAGCCGAGTAATAGATAAGAAGTAATTAAACTGAGACATAATTGCCATCAATATTGACGTTGGATGGGCTTAAAATCAGCATTAGCTGTGCCCATCCCCTTTTTAGGGTTCCGAACCTCAAGAGGTAAAAACGGAACCCTTATAGGATCACTCGTGTGTCTGTCCGTCCGTCAGTCACAGTCAATTTTCTCCAAAACTACGGGGCCGATTAACTTGAAATTTGGTACGTATATGTAAGTCTGTAACCCAAAGACGGACGTGTAACAAAAATAAATGAATTTTAAACATATACTCTATTTTTGGGGGCTAAATTTAAAAATATTAATGAAGTTTTTCAAACTATATCGTGTGATATATCAAATGAAAGTACGTCTTATGAGGGTTCCAAATGTATTTTTTTTCATTTCTTTTTTGGTCAATACTTTTCGAGTTATTTAAGAAAATAGGCGAAAACTTACGAAAATTACCATCCCCCACCTTATCTCCGAAACTACGGGACCTAAAATTTTCGAAAAAATATGGAGGATAGTTATTGACCTATAGGTCATTACAGGAAAATTATTAAGAAGTCCATGGTATCTGAAATCTGTGATATAAAAGAGATTATCGTGTGAAACGGTTTGAAAATGACTTCATTGAAAATAATCAAGGGTCGGAACCCTCTCCACGCGAAATTAACTCGCTTCTTGGCCGGTTTTTCCGTAATAATGCCTGTTATCTGTTAAGCTACAGAGTGCCTGTGTGATTTGTTAAGCTAATAAATGCATGTTTCATATTATTATGGAGAATAAACGAATTTGTATTCGTATATAATTAATAAGTAAGCAAGTAATTAAAAAGCCGTGGTGGCCTAATGGTTCGACCAACCGCCTCTCATGCAGAGGGTCGGGGGTTCGATTCCGGCTCGCACCTCTGAGTTTACTTAATGTGCGAAATTCAATTTGAGTTTACCACAGAGCTTTTCGGTGAAGGAAAACATCGTGAGGAAACCTGCACGCATCTGCGAAGTAATTCAAAGATGTGTGTGAAGTCCCCAATCCGCACTGGGCCCGCGTGGGGACTATAGCCCAAACCCTCTCGTGATGAGAGGAGGCCTGTGCCCAGCAGTGGGACGCAAATAGGCTGCAGTAGTAGTAATAGTAATAAGTAAGTAATTGTTCCACTCTTAATTGTAATCTCCTTTCCCGGGTCTCCAACTATCTCTATACCAAATTTCATATAAATCTGAAGACATACAATGCTGAAGCATAAAGAGGTAACAGACAGGCAGATATAGTTACTTTCGCATTTATTATGTTAGTATGGATTAGCCATGAGTAAATTTTAATTAAAGTGTGATGTAAAAGCGAAGGGAAAATAAATAAAGAAAAAAAAAGATTTATCCCAAAGATAAGCCGGCAATTTCCGAGTTTTACCGTCATATCGTGTCTACAGGAGCGTAAGCCTCTACCTAGAATAATAGGTATATTATATCTAAACAGTTTTATGTAATAAATCTCGTGTATAAGACCTAGCTATGTCCAGCGGTGGTCGTCTTTCGGTTGAAGTGATGATGATAGGTAAGTATATATTTTCTTCGGGATACAGTACACAATATACATTACCCACAAAAGAAGAGAAAAACGAAAGTGATGTTCCATAAGTAATTATCTACATTTTGCACGCATCTGCGATGTAATTCCCAATTGTAATTCCCATCTCAAACCATCTTGTGATAAGATTCAGCATGTGCTCAGCTGTGGGACGTAAGTAGTCTATTGTGGACCCCCACGAGTAAGTAGTAACGAATTTCACGTGTGATATCTACTAATTTTGAAGCCAAAGCTGGTGTTCAGTTTTCAGTTGAGATGCAGATATTAGATGGTTCTAATATCATGTCAACTGAAAACTGAAACTTACTAGTATATACTACACATAACTACTACTACTACTACTACAGCCTATTTGCGTCCCACTGCTGGGCACAGGCCTCCTCTCATCACAAGAGGGTTTGGGCTATAGTCCCCACGCGGGCCCAGTGCGGATTGGAGACTTCACACACATCTTTTGAATTACTTCGCAGATGCGTGCAGGTTTCCTCACGATGTTTTCCTTCACCGTAAAGCTCTGTGGTGAATTCAAATTGAATTTCACACATAAGTAAACTTAGAGGTGCGAGCCGGAAGCGAACCCGCGACCCTCTGCATGAGAGGCGGTAGGTCGAACCACTAGGCCACCACGGCTACACATAACTGCTGCTAAGTAAATATGTGCATGATAATAAGCGCACTCTTTTTATTTTTTACCCGACTGAGCCAGAAGGAGGGTTATAGTTTTCGAGTGTATGTATGTATGGATGTATACATGGTGGGTCAAAAAAAATGGCAAATAATTAACCCACAGTATCGGCTATCGATTCTAAGTATATTGTATAGGTCTTTAATTTTTTTTGAGTTGGTAAAAAAAAAAAAAAAAAATGGGATTGGTTGTGTGAGCGACGCTTGAATCCTATACAAAATATTTTTTTTTTACCAACTCAAAAAAAAAATTAAAACCTATACAATATGCTTAGAATCGATAGGGGTTAATTATTTGCCATATTTTCTGACCCACCGTGTATTTCTTTGGCACGCTTTATAGCCGAAATGGCTTTATGGATTTTAACATGAGTGGTGTTGTTAGATTCGTCCTAATTGTGAGAGTGACACTGGGCATATCGAAATTGCAAAAAACAAAATGGCTGACTTTTGGAGGCATTTTAAACGTTTCCAAACATTTTTTTGTCCAAGCCTCTCGAGTGGGGCATCAAAATAAAGGGTTTAATGAACGGATTACAAAAATATACAATGTGACATCAAAAGTTGGTTGCTGTCGGGTATATTATTTTTTCAAAAATGGAGTTATTTAAATGACTTTTAGCGAAACGCTATTTAGTCAGATGCTTTCTATAGCTATTCCACGTCAACATTATTATATTTTTAGTAAATTAACTGAACAAACAATATTGCGGGCCGTGGAGCGTGAGAAAACCGCCGCCTCTGCTACGTCAAGTCAATTTATTCTTAACGCAAGCTAATTTGCATGTAAAAAGGCGATGATAAGCCAGCGACCAAGATCAATATCGTATAAACAAGTTATGAGGTCATGACTTGACTATCAATTACCTCTAT
Source organism: Aethes cnicana (assembly GCA_963971205.1). NCBI lineage: Eukaryota > Metazoa > Arthropoda > Insecta > Lepidoptera > Tortricidae > Aethes > Aethes cnicana. Next base: position 5,664,891 of record OZ020276.1, on the reverse strand, counting down.
ATTAATAATTGCAATATCCACAAACCGTGTAATAACTTATTCAATCTATATACTAATAATAAATTTCTAGAAGAAGTAACGTCTGTAAGTAAGTCGAGGGGACTCAATAAACGATACTGAACCATTACTGAACACAAAACAACGATTTTTAGAAAAATAGTCTGTATTTAACTGGCTCTATGCTCGGATTTAACTCGAAAACTACTGGACGGATTGCAACAAAATTTGGCATGGGGGTAGTTTATAACCACTACAGCCTATTTGCGTCCCACTGCTGGGTACAAGCCTCCTCTCATCACGAGAGGGTTGGGCTGTAGTCCCCATGCGGGCCCACTGCGGATTGGAAACTTCACATAAGTAAACTTAGAGGTGCGAGCCGGAATCGAACCCCCGATCCTCTGCATGAGAGGCGGTAGGTCGAACAACTAGGCCACCACGGCTTCCGTTTCAGTTCGCTTCAGTTTATAACACTGGTCAATATATCTAGGCTACTCTTTATCCCGGAAAAATGTATCGTTTCCGCGGGAACGCTATTACCGAATTCCACGCGGACGAAGTCACGGGCAGAAGCTAGTAAGTAATATTTCTGTGGCGATACCTCTGGATATAAGTTACGTGGATAGGTAGTACTAATGTAATGGCTTTCGCCACATTTTAGAAGGAAACGTGGGCGCTTTCTTCTCCATTAGATTACTTGAAAATCTATCTTTTTTGATTTTCCATTTTAAATTGAAGAAATTTATGTGAAGTAGAAGATCTGAAATTATAAATCCAAAGAGAGATCAAAAACTATTTGAGTTCTGTTTGATTGGTGTGACGTTTTGACGTTCCTTATAATATAGAATCCATTAGAAATCCTTTAGCGTCCCGAATGAGGCCCCTGTATTTTTAGGGGTGATGAAGAATAACGAATGCGGTTATCGACTTTTATATATGTATTTGTATGCTGGCTATACCAGAGGCATCTGCCGCGCGGCGCCGACCTCGTTAAAACCTTTTCACGTCCCTCCGCTAATGAAGGGCGATAAAGGTTAATATGATTAACTCGTAGTTCACCCTAAGATCTCGCGATTTAATCTATAATTACAAGCTTTTAGTTAATAATTCCATAAGAGATGCCAACTCGGATTGAAGCCAAAAAGTAAAATAACTAGAGACATGGATTATATCACGACAACTAGTAATGGCGCGTGGCGAATGCTATATATTTCTCTGAAGCTCTGAGAGCTGTAGACCACGTGATGCTATTTTTGCATTGCTTAATATATATTATAAATACATATATATTTTTTTTAGAATTTAAACGACATAGCTCCGGCACTTTGAAAAAAAAAAAAACTGAATGTACAAAAGAATTCTACATAATTTTGGCACCTGTAGTCACAAAATTTCACGTCGAACATACAAAATCCGGAAAATCATACGAAAGCATTTTTGTCACGGAGACTCTTTTCTTACTTACTTACCTATTTCAATTAATCTTCATTTATATTTACAGATAGTAGTAACTATATCGTACCTTCGAAATCCGAAATAAATTTTACCCGCCGAAGGCTTTTACAAAGTTCTTGTCACTTGAAAAGTTATTACTTCTTACCTAACTCAATACAATTTTTCATTATATTTAAAGGTTTTCGGTCCCCAGGGCGCCTTAGCTCGGAGTTCTATACTCGTATTGTAGGCAAGTTCGAGAAAGTTCTCTAGGGGGTCTGGTACATGTACCTCATTGTATGTAAAAGTTTCTTTATAAAAAACCCGGCCAAGAAGCGAGTTAAACTCGCGTGGAGAGGGTTCCGACCCTTGATTATTTTCAATGACGTCATTTTCAAACCGTTTCACAGGATAAACTCTTTTATATGATAGCATAGACATAAATAATACTTCGTACGGACCCGGCCTAACGTAGATACATGTCATGTTTCCCCACTTCATTGGTGTCCAATCCAAAGTTAAACTTATATCGTGACACTAAAGCTGGGTCACATTTTTTCAACAACGAGACGAGTTTTTAGATACTGAGAAACAGTTTCAAAAATTTTTTTTAAAAAAAACTCTTATTGTCACGCACGCTCGGTGACAGAACTTTGGATTGGACACCGTGGAAGTGGGGACATATTACGTGTACGTTAGACCGGGTCTATATTATTTACGTCTATGTATGATAGATTTCAAATACCATGGACTTCTCAATAATTTTCCTGTAATCAATAGGTCAATAACTATCCGTATTTTTTCCAAAATTTTAGCTCAAGTGGTTTCGGAGATAAAGGGGGGGGGGGGATGGTCATTTTTCGCCTATTTTCTTAAATAACTCGAAAAGTATTGACTTAAAAAGAAATGAAAAAAATATATTTGAGATCCTCATAGGAAGTACTTTCATTTGATATGTCACTGAGCTGGAAAATGGTGAGGTCGGCTAAATTCCTGGTCAAGCTTAATAATATTGTATTTTTGTGTTATCCTTCATCTTTAGAATTGCGCATTAAGATTTGTTATACTACTTATTTTCCATAAATGTGTCAATCCATTTAGTAAAAGGAATGTAATGGGAGTGCTATTATAAAGTAACCTCTGTTATGGAACGTAGCATTATATGTTTTTGACTATACCAAAAAGGATGTTCTCCTCTACATAACAGAGGTCTATGTTTAAACGGTTTTATGCTTTGAAAATAGACTCGCGGCTCGCGAGGGCTACAGCTCACAGAGCCACTTGATAAGTAATATTAATATTTTGTTATTTTCCGCACAGAGCACAGCACAGCGCACCTGTGGGGCCAGGGCGGCGGGCGGCGCGGTTGGAGTCGCAAGCGCACGTCGGCGCCGCAGATGAGTAACCCGCACGGCTCGACGCCGCGCGTGGCGCTGGTGCTGCGCTCCCGGCGGAGCTGGCCAGTCGCGCCGCAGTCCTATCGCAGGTAATAGGTACATACGCGAAAATAACAATAACACCCTCAGGGTAGGCAACCTATTTGAGATCTTATGGTTTCTTAATGGGGACCATAGGATTTCGGTGTCCATGGGCCGCAGTAACCACTTAGGTACCATCAGGTGAGCTGTACGCTCGTTTGCCTATACCAATGAAATAAAAAAAAACTTGCTCAAAAGGGGTCTCTTAGGGGTATGATTTTTGCGCGAAAAGGCTATTTCCTAGAACTTTAAAATTCCTGTTTTACAGATGAAAATTGAAATATTCCGGTATGCGGTCCGATATGAAAGTCTTCTCGCTCGTGGTAATGTGAAAAATTGCAAAAAAACTGTGCGAGCCTTGCATAACAAATTTAACTACACTCAACAGCAACGAATTCGGGTCACTTCGTACAGCTTTTTCCATACAAAGTGACCCGAATTCATTACTGTTGAGTGTATTATTGTTTTATTGTACAAACATTTAAAACCAAAATGGTGTGAAAAAGCTGTGATGCATTGTGATAATCATATAGCGCGTTTCGGCGTTCCCCTTCCTCCACGGTTCTTGCGACCGTTTCCAATCAATATGCAAATTCTTGCGATCGTATTTGATCGAATTGATGCCACATCGCACATTTTGTGATTACTTCCTGTTGTATAAAGCCCAAGTCACAGCAGACGCGTGCGTAGTAAGACATGATACACTCTTTGCGTGGTATAAAGCAAGCACATGTCGCGTGCAGGTTTTTGCTTGGACTCAATTCAATTCAATTCAATTCAATCATTTATTCAGCAAATTGGCCACATAGGGGCACTTTTACATGTCAGAAAAGAATTTACTAGCGCTTCCTAGACCCATTGCTTGAGAAGAAGCGCCGCAACAAACTCAAGCAGAAGGCCTTTTTTCAAAATTTACACATAGTTATAACATTTACATTACATGTATAAAATATACATATCGGTACGTACTACAATTACATTGAAGGGATGTATAGTCCCTAACTTAAACTTAAATCTAAGATCTTAGAGATGTATAGTCTCCAAGGGTCCAGAAAAAAAAAAAAAAAAAAATTATGGAGATGGCCTCCATTGTCAAATAAATATAAATTCCATAGATGTCGACAGTCTCAAAATGTCAATAAATAATGAAATACATCATGTATAAAAGAGTTCATTAATACATGTCAATAAGAACATGATGAGGTCTCTCGCTTAAAATGTTTGACTTAGTAATATATTTAAAGCTAATGAATATTTTTAAACGTCCTTGCAAGCATGAACAGACCGGACCCCACAGACAGCACCCGTTCACGAGCGTGACTCACTGTCGTGTCCGTTGTACACACGTTTCCATGTTACATGGCAACGGTTTTCTGGTCCGTTCAGCACGTGTATTAAGATACGTATACACGGGCACACGTATCTTAAATACACATTTGACAGAAGCTGTCACAACTAATACGAAAGTTGGTCGTCAACAGTAACAAATCAAAAAAGTTAATTCCGGAGCGGAGCCGAGACCTGCTGATCCGGATACGAAGGCAGACACATGTTGCTTTTTAAGGCTGACAAGAGCTAATGACCTTGAGCAATCGAGGCAGGCAACTGTTTCAGCGGACAATGTTTGTTTGCATTGGATGGAGCGAGAAGCACGATCGCCGCGACCACGGAATGTCGGCGATTCACGTAGAAAATCAGAAAAATGAATATTTAAAAAAACCCACATTGCATCATCATCATCATCATTTCAGCCGAAATACGTCCACTGCTGGACATAGGCCTCCCCCAAGGCTCGCCACTCAGACCGGTCCTGTGCTACTTGCTTCCACCGGTTTCCCGCGATCTTCACGAGGTCGTCGCTCCATCTTGTTGGAGGCCTACCGACAACTCGTCTCCCGGTTCGCGGACGCCACTCGAGAACTTTCCGGCCCCATCGGCCATCAGTCCTGCGAGCAATGTGCCCCGCCCACTGCCACTTAAGGTTCGCATTTCTATATAAATTAGCAAATTTTTTGGTATGAGTATGACAATTAAACTGTTCAAATAAAGTCAATTTCAAGATTATCTGAAAAGTCCCTTGCTTATTTTTTTCCCGCGTCCCGCGATTTCGTCCGTGAGGAATTCGATTTTAGCGTTCAAGCCGGAAATTATGCGTTTCCCCGGGACTCACATATCTCCGTAACAAATATCATCCAAATTGGCCAAGCGGTTTAAGCGTGAGGAGGTAACAGACAGACAGACAGAGAATTACTTTCGCTTTCGTATGGATTGAACTTATATTTTCGAAGACGGGGCTTGTGTCTTTCTAGTTTGTCGATAAAACATGACAAAGAGTAAAACACTATTACAAACTACGAAGTTTCCGAGGCATCAGTCTCTCAACTCGTGGAAAGGAAACAACTTGAAACTACCTCTGGATTTGACACGCTACATTGAAATTGAATGCTTTCTGAAACATTGGAGCTATTTCCATATCCCTTCCTATTTAGGTACATGAATCCATAATAATCCATACAAATACTTATTATAAATGAGAAAATAACTCTGTCTGTCCGTCTTACCTCTTCACGCTTCAATCGCTGGACCGATTAAGACGAAATTTGATATGAAGATAGGATAGTTGGAGTTCCGAGGAAGGACATAGGCTACATTTTATCCCGGAAAAATGCATAGTTCCCGCGGAAACGCGATGACCTAATTCCACTCTGTTGAAGTCGCGAACAGAAGCTAGTTCAACATAATTGTAAATAGGTAAGGTTCATGAAAATGTGTCCTATACTTAGTCCTAATCTGCTACTTTTAATAAAGTTCAAAATAATAAAAAACTTTCCGACGAATTACATCAAAACAAAAAAAAAAACATGGCTGATTTATTGTATTTTGAAAGGTTCAAACATACATACTTAGCTGGGGTTGCCCTGTCAACCTATGCCGCACTTACCCACCTAAAGCTGGAATAGTTCTGGAAAGGTAAAAAATACGAAAAACATAAATAGGTCGGTAATACCTGCAGATTTTCGACGGGTCGTTAATACCTCCGTTTACCTTACGCAGTGGCTGTAATGAGGTGACAAAAGTATCAATTTTAGAAGCTAAAATTTGGCTGAAGAGAATTTGCGTGCCTGGTAACAGTGTTCCAGACCGTATCGAATTGCTCGCTCGTTATACTAAGCCAGGATATTAATACAGGATTGTACCCAGGATTGTACCTTTTTTATGACAGGAACAATTTTTTCTCAAACATGCAATGTAATATTGATGTTACGTTCTTCTTATTAGCCTGGGAAGTATCACGTTCCAGGCGCGGCTAGACAATTGGTCTATAATGAAATTTCATACAAACATTGCAGGCCTAGGCCGGCAACTCACTTTTTTTAGGGTTCCGAAGTCCACAAGGAACCCTTATAGTTTCGCCATGTCCGTCCGTCCGTCCGTCCGTCCGTCCGTCCGTCTGTCCGCACTATTGCTCAAAGATGCTTAGGTCTAGAAAGCTGTAATTTGGCATGAATATGCATATTAGTTACGCTGACAAAGTGGTACAATAAAATGTTGAAATATATTTTTTTAAAGGGTACCTCCCCTACTCGTAAAGTGGGGATGTAATTTTTTTTTCTTGCGTACCCTATGGTGCGGCATATCGTTAAATAGGTCTTAAAAAAAATTGTGGGTTTGTTAAAGCCATTTTTTGATTAAGTGATGCGTTTGTGAAATATTAAGCTTTAAAGTGCTATTTTTTGTTAGGGTCACGTGTCCCCCCCCCCCTGCCAGCTAAATGGTGGTATTTGGATGGCTGAAAAAAATCACGGTTGTGGCATATATAACGTAGTTGAAAGGAAAACTATCACAGCTAAGTAGGCTGTACAAACTTACGAGTAATAGTCGACCAACTTATGATGATGATTTTTCTCGAGCGGCAGGGGCGTCGGGCGGGCACGTCATTCATACCACAGGCTAGCTAGATGCTAATAAGTCTTAGAAAGGTACTGTGGGCATCGTCAACTTCGGAACCCTATACTTTGCGCGTGGCCCGACACGCACTTGGCCGGTTTTTAAATTTCCATTTGATATATTTGTGACACAGCATAATGGCATTCGGCCATTTAAAAAAAGCTACAAGCAATATTTACTCTATGGTTTAGGTACTATGACATTCTGCCAATACAGCTATTAAAAAAACATGAACTATATTTGCTACATAGGTATCGCTGTTTTATTTATGTAAAAAAGGCAAAATATATTATACATAAAATATTACTTTATTTATTTATTTTATTGCATGTTTGAGAAAAGCACTATACATACATCGGCGAGGAACGGAAGTTGTCGGCCTGCAACATCCTCCTTCCCGGCCTCTGTAGTAATGTACTATTTCTCAAACATGCTCGGAAATGTTCGTGTTACTTTCAAAAAAAGAAGACGCGAGGCTGTCCATTGCCGGCCTTGGCCAGCAAAAACATTATTGTCGTGTGTGTTTTTTTATTCGCTTGCTATTTGAGACACCTCTAGAAACTGACAAATCCATGGAGGTAATAAATACAACTTCGATGGCCAAATCATCCACGATCATGGAAGTAGTAAATACTGATGTGGGGCAAGTGCGCCTAAATTTATTTCGCCCCTATGCCTTGTAAACAGCCAACTACTAGTTGAGTAATATTTATAGGTTTCGATATATTTATGTTAGGCGCACTTACCCCATCCTGGCGCACTTGCCCCATCCTGGCGCACTTGCCCCGAAACTGACAAATCCATGGAGGTAATAAGTACAACTTCCATGGCCAAATCATCCACGATCATAGAAGTAGTAAATAAAATAGTAAATATTGATGTGGGGTAAGTGCGCCAAATTTATTTCGCCCCTATGCCTTGTAAACAGCCAACTACTAGTTGAGTAATATTTATAGTTTTCGATATATTTATGTTAGGCGCACTTACCCCATCCTGGCGCACTTGCCCCGACTGACCTTACGTATTTCCTCGCTGTTTGAGAATAGTTATTTGTGCAACAAGAGAGCAAAATTGTTTTTTGCTTCGAGTGCCATGTTTGAGTCCTGAGCTAGCGAAAAATTCTATAGTTGAATCACGAGCGTGTAGCGAGTGATTCTAATTTAGAATCTTGAGCTTAGCGAAGGACTCAAAGGCACGAGAAGTAAAATAAATTGCTCTCGAGTAGCACATACAATTTTTCACCTCAGTAGCGAGAACACATAAAAGGTAGGTACTTGCAAAGAATACTTACAACATGAAAAATATGCAATACCTAACATTTCTTCTTCACTCCTTTCACTCAAATGATTAATTGAATTTTATGTTTTAAAAGAATTACTTAAATTAATTTGTCGAAAATTAAAAAGAAAGAATGGCGGCAATTTTCTAAACGTGTGTTCGGAAACTAGTACAATGATAAATTTCGAACTTATCCGGTAATATTTGAAAACTTTTAGTTTCCTTTAAATTAAAACTTTAGTTTGAAATGACTATAAATAACATAATAATATAAAATATAAGTAAATTTAAAAATTGTAAGATTTTCAGAAGGTAAATCAACGTAAGTATAATTTTAATTTCTAAAAATAGACGGCGGTACTGACTGATGCGTTGCGCGTATCCGACCGTTTCTTGTTCAGTTTTTTATTGGTGTAAGAAGTAGTTACTAGTTAGATGCCGCAGTATGAAATGACCAATCGCAGTTATAAAAAAAAAGAAAAAGCGCGGGAACGATTTAACTGTGGCTGCATGGCTTGGGCCTTTGCCTTTGCCTGATGGGATTGTCTGATGGGATAAATGGATTAAAAAAAAAACAAATTAAAAAAATACTTTGTCTCACTGAGTGAAACAAACACGATTTTGCTCACTGATTTCTGACAGCAAAGTCTACTTGTTCAAGCTGCTGAGGTGAAAAAGCATTATATATACCTCGGCCGCAATTGCGATTGCCGGACTCGTACTAATAGAAGGCGTACGTCCGGCAATGCGCTACTTGGCGGCCTCTGCAATAATGTACTATTGTATCGCGTCTCAATGTATCAAAAACTTTACATTGCAGCTTCTTTGCAGCAGATAGGATTACTGTAGTTGCAGATTTAGTCAAAGTATTTATTACTGGGACTTTAACAGAATGTATGCTCAAAACACAGAATAAGACAGTAAAAATCTGTTGTTCATTTTGTTACCTACTGTGATATTCATTTTAGTTGACCTGACAGAAAAAGAATCATCTGACAGCTCATTTTGTCACTATCCATACTAATATTATAAATGCGAAAGTAACTCTGTCTGTCTGTCTGTCTGTCTGTCTGTCTGTCTGTCTGTTACCTCTTCACGCTAAAACGGCTTGACCGATTGACTTGAATTTTGGTATAGATATAGTTAGAGGCCCGAGGAAGGACATAGGATAGTTTTTATCCTGGATTTCTACCCTTAACGGGATGAAATCCGGGATACCACGATAAGTTATGCACTTAAGCAGTAGTAGCAATTACGTGTATTATAATGTTTGCTATTCCAATTTCTGCAGGCGTTTGAATGTTCGGAAGAAATCCATATTATCCATATTAATATTATAAATGGAGTCCCGGGAAAGGACATAGGGTACTTTTTATCCCGGAAAAGCGCATAGTTCCCGCGGGAGCGCGATAACCGAATTCCACGCGGGCGAAGTCGCGGGCAGAAGCTAGTCTAGAAAATAAGACAGACTCGAAGATGCAGCTAGTCCGGGTCACCTTACAGGTTGCTGTGGTTTTTGCTGGATTGGTGTGTGAATTTGTCTGTACTTACTCTACTACGTAGAGATCTTCTACTATCTAAAGTCCCGCGCCTTCACATTTCAAAACTCTTCAATTTTTTATTATTATTTAAAAAGCACCACCAACACTCTCAAGGCATAGTTGATGGCTGTTTCAGCACGAACACATGTGTTGAGAGTGTTGGTGGTGTTTTTTGTGAAGATCTCTAGGTACCTAAGTAATTCAATTTATCTAAGTGCTTGATTTGCACTTAAGATTTATGTATGAATGTGACTATTTTTTTCCCGTGATCTTGATTGTCTTTCTGATTTACGGTCTCGATCCACCCTCGCGTGTCTGCGAGCACGTAACATTGCCTTAATTGTAGCTGCAGTGAGAATCATTATTCCGCTCCCTTTCTATATTTGATTACCTTTACCTTAATAGGTACTTTAGCAAAACGTTAATAGTTTTTACTAGAAGAAAAGTGTAAAGCAGGTTATTGCTCGTCTAAATGAAGAAATTAATTATTTATTTATCATAAATTACATTATTTAGTTACGTAATTTTTGGGTTCGGCATTTTTCGGTTCACTAAAGAAGGATTTTCCAAATCCTATGCTATTTGACCAGAAATCTTTGTAAGTAATAATTATATGTTTGCTAACTGGGTGGATCAAAACAATTTCACGATATTAACCCACATGCAGTATCGGCTATCGATTCTTAGCATGCTTGTATAATTAGGTTTCTTTTATATATATGTCTGGCATGGTAAGAAAAAGATGAAAACGTAAACCAACATGCATATAAGTATTTATAGATTTTTATATTAGTTTAAAGTAAATCTGACCTACATAAACTATATTGTCCAAGTTATTCCCAGAAAGACCGATTCGAACGTTCCGTATACCTACCGACTGAAATTAATTTTGAATCGACGATTAACAAGTGTTTAAATAAAGGATCCCAAATTACCTCGCAATTGGGCGGCTTACCTGGCAGCCGAAGTTTGAATGGCTCCCAACTTATTGAGGGGATGGAAGTTTCGCCAGAGTGACAGGGAGACGAATGTGGGTTGAGGTCCATTCCATTGTCTTTGATGGATTGTCACACTTTCGCGGGTACTTGGTAAATACGATGCCTGTTGTTGCGAGTGTTTCAGTAACTTAAGGCCCTTCCCTGACCCAGCATCGTCAAATTTCTCATTTAAGATCATACTTTTCTAAGAAATGTTAAAAGTTAAAAATATGAAAAAAACATATGTTATATTTGATTATATCATCCTTACATTGACAGCTTTCGATACACGTTTCACGAAACTTCGCTCGATACAATTTAATTCCAAAGTAACCTCTAACTCGGACCGCTAATCCAACTTTACTCCAGTTTATTATATCAAACAGTGTAAAACTAATTATAACACAAAAAATATCCATATTATATGCATACATCGACAGCTTTATAAATGCCATTTTTTTAGACGGTATTTTTATAGAAATGAAAACGTGTTAAAAAGTAACTAAATCGGGCGTTCTGTGCGTAGCGCTTTCTCTTTCACTCGGTGCGCGAGTGACAGTGACGGCTGAGCTGGGTCTATGAACCGCCTTAAACCGGATTGTTAACGCATGGAATAAACTACCCGCCGACACAGTGAACTCTACAAGTGTTAACCAGTTCAAAGACAGACTCTCTTACTAACATGAACTCGAAACAGTGAAAATATGATTTAGAATTTAAGGCCGTTCATAGACCCAGCTCAGCCGTCACTGTCACTCGTGGAACGAGTGAAAGAGAAAGCGCTACGCACAGAACGCCCGATTTAGTTAGTATTTAACGCGTTTTAATTTCTATAAAAATACCGTCTAAAAAAATGGCATTTATAAAGCTGTCGATGTATGCATATAATATGGATATTTTTTGTGTTATAATTCGTTTTACACTGTTTGATATAATAAACTGGAGTAGCGGTCCGAGTTAGAGGTTACTTTGAAATTAAATTGTATCGAGCGAAGTTTCGTGAAACGTGTATCGAAAGCTGTCAATGTAAGGATGATATAATCAAATATAACATATGTTTTTTTCATATTTTTAACTTTTAAAATTTCTTAGAAAAGTATGATTTCAAATGAGCAATTTGACAATGCTGGGTCAGGGAAGGGCCTTAAGACCCATCAGCGAATTGCTGCCTCTCTAAAATTAAATAAATAAAAAAACTTTTAGTTCTTACGAGGAACATATCGACGCTGAAATGCGATATTGTCGTAACTCGAAAAAGCCAACTTTGCACCAGAGCCAAAAAACGGTTTGAAAAAACCAACGTCCATATTGGTTACTAGCTTCTGCCCGGGACTTCGTTCTCGTGGAATTCGGCAGCAGCGTTCCCGCGGGAACTATGCGTTTTTCCAGGATAAATAAAACGTGGCCATATATTGACCATTATTATCATCTACCCCCATATTAATTTTTTTGGCAATTTGATCAGTAGTTCCTTAGTTAAACCCGGATATACATGCAAATACATACTTCCGGACACGTGGCTTCTGGCATGGACTCAGGCGTTAAACGGGAACAAGTAAAAAACACATCTTATACCCTGGTATTCCCCTGGGATTATTTATTTATTTTAAAAAGTACATAAACGTACGTTTACGTCTCGTCTCTGAGATGTTCCCAAAACATCCTTCTGTCTGTGCCTCCTTCATCCTCTAAATTTTTTAGTAAATCTTTTACATTCCAAGCTATTCTGCTTTGGAACTCTCTACCTGTTGACCTTAGGCTAGCTAAATCTCTTTCAGTGTTTAAGAACAAGGTTAAGGAGCATTATTTGTCACTTGTCTGAATATGTACTGCTTTTCTTTTCTTGGATAATGGATTACGTATTTTAATTTATTTGGCTGTTATCTATTTATATGTAAGTTTATGTATGTTTATATATAAAAGTATTTAAGTATGTTTATTACTTTTTGTGTTTGTTTCTTCTGCACATCTTAGTACAGAGCACCGCCTACCAACCTAGTTTGTTTTTCTTCATCTCCACTATCCAAAGGTTGTCTGGTAGAGATCGCTATTGAGCGATAAGACCGCCTGCTGTATGCCATACCTTTTTGTGTAATTACATAATGTCTACTGTTCCGTGATTGTGTGGTGTTCAATAAAGTATATTGTATTGTATTGTGTATTGTATAAAACAGATAGCAGTCAAAACGAGCAATAAATACATATAAGTTAAGGCTTATCACTAGATTACATTACAGTCCAAAACTATATTTACAAATCATGGCATTATATTCGCATACTTGTGCACTATTGAAGCGTTTATTAAGTGGATTAGGTACCTAAGTTTACTAGCCGTCTTCTACTGTATAAACCGCTTAGGCCCCATTTTTCCCCGTTCCCGTAGGAATTTCGGAAAATCCTCTCGTAGAAGGTCCCCTACAATCCCGAAGGAACGTCAATGCCAAATTTAAACTTTTTACGACTAACAGTTTCGTATGTGTGCTTAAAGTGCAGCTTCGGATAGGGAACCTCCCTTTCCCTATGTAACGTTTAGTTCTAATAGAGCCCCTGGAAGGTTAGTTTCTTCACGTAAATAATTTCATCATCGTTATTAATAGTGTGTCTCTGTCACATAACTAACTCCGACAGCGTTGAAAGTAACGCGATGTGACAGAAATTGGTGTTAACCTCAACTTGCTCAGTGACGCCTATGGTGACGCGTCAATTAATTTCAATTCGATTCATTTAATCACACCGCGATCAACTGAACCGCGTGTCAATCGCTGTCAAACTGAAAATGTTATCACAAACAAAAATAAACGTTCGTCCAACTGAAATATGAAATAGCTGCGAACTATGCAAAGGTCAAGAAAATGAATACACGTGTCAGTTTGATCTTTACATTTATTGATTGAAACTGTTTGGCTATCTATAAGAAACCGGGTCATGTTCACGATAGAAGTTGCACGTGGATAGAAGATCAACATAATTTAATTTCAATTTTCTACAAGGTAGTAGTTATATATTGTTGGAGTTTATATATTTGTAGAGATACGATCACAACAAACGGTGTCACAACAAAAAGGTATCAATGCCATCTGTCTCTTCTACATGAGTAGCAAAAGATGTTGATATTTCTGCGAGTCACCTATTGTCAACTCTAGTATCTACGAGGCGTATCTTTGCACATACAGAATATCTAACGTTTTAGCTGAATAGGCTTCAAAGTAGTTCGGTCCAAAACTTAGTCGCTTGTACCTACCAGGGTATTGTGGAAGACATTTCCGCCTTTCACGTATTGAATATCGGAGGAATGTTCGAGGCACAGAGGTGTGAAATTATCCTGGCGTAGCATGTGACACCACTATGTTATATAGAGAGCACTATGCTATATTGTAAGTACTTTATGGTATTAGGTACCTTCCTAAAGTATTTGAACTGATTTGGAAAATTCACACAGCAGTTGTAACGGTCCATTACGTAAGAGAATGCAACGAACATTGCAAGAATTTCAAGTGCTCATTTAAGTAGGTAGGTAAATCTAATCTTTAAGTAAAATCTAGTCTAGTTACGAGTAAAAGAGTCCAACTGATCGATTCCGTCCCTGTGATCTAGCTTTCTACTCGTAATAGGGTTTTGGTATTGTTTTTAGCCCCAACCATGCCACAACAGAGATCAACATCATTTACACTTTTTTAATTAGATTCTTTCTACTCTTACCAGTATTACACTCATTCGATCGTTTTACTTTCGAATAATTAACAATTAAATTACGCATTAAAAGGGCTCCGAAACGATTTAACTCGATTTATGACTAAAGTTGATTGAGTCTGCCTTTAGGTACCTACTTGCAAGATTCCTTTTCATGTTTAACCTCCATTTTCAATTAAACGTTGGTTTTGACTTTTCGATAGAATTAATCATATTATGTGAGCGTGAGTGTTTGCCCGGATGCCGCTTGGAGGTTAATGCGAATGGACCGCTTTACGTTTACTCTCTGTTTACGCCAGATTTCAGATAACCACGTTTCTGAGTTTTTCGTAAATGATCATTGTAAAAAAAACTGAAAATATTACGACAGACATTAAAGAGGGTAGGTTTGAAGTAGTTACGCATACATAAGGTATAGCGGGGTAAGAACGGACGGATTCAAGACCAATTGAACAAGGGTTGCAAGATTTTTATTTTCTCGACATCTATTTAAGATAAATCAATGAAATAAAAAGCAATCGTTAGTTTAAAAAACGACACATACATGAAAATGTTGTGTATTCTTGTAAACCCAACAGTTTCTGTTTTTAAAGCTTGTAAAAACAGGACTAACTTTTTTTTGGCCATAGTAAAAAAATGACCTTCGGGGGTAAGAACGGACGTATTTTTAAAACCATTTCTATCGCTTTGAGAAGAAGGTGCATAAAAGAGATTTATCCGATGTTTAACTCTCTAAAACATATAAAAAAACCAGCATGAAATAACTTTGAAGACAAATGTTCCAATCGATTTCTTATTTTTGTACTGTTTTGCGTCCGATCTTACCCCAGACCTTAATTTTTTTACATTTTAGGGTTCTCAAACTTTGTCTCGGCATAAAATGAATCATTCGCCTACGAGGGAAAGGTCGGATGGATTCGACTTTTGTGAAAATTAATGATATGGAGTATAAAGTTTAGTGTAAGCATATACTACATACTAGCATCTGCCCGCGACTTCGTCGTGGAATTTGGTTATAAATAGCGTTCCCGCGGGTACTATGCATATTTCCAGGATAAAAAGTAGACTTGCCCAGGACTCCCCATACTCTCGGTTTTACAATATAAAAATATCGAAGTATAGATGTGTAAATGGGCATGGGCGCATTGGCCGAGTTTATGAGATACAGTAATTATGTTGCATAAGTTTAGTAGAAATGATAAAATAGTCCAGAGTGGGTTGAAATAGTATTAGTATACTAGGTGACCCGGCGAACTTCGTACCGCCTTTATGTAGTCATAAACAAGATGTCAAATAATACGTAATGAAGAATGGCATCACAGCTTTTATGTTGGTTTATTATACTTAAATTTCATTAATATTGCGCCATTGTGATGTAGCAAAGGTAAAAAACAGCTTTGACCATTTTTTAAATATCAAATAAGTACAAAGACATAGTATAGTGAATGAAAAATCACTACAAACGAATGTAGTGAGGTTTCTAAACATTTTGCAAATAAAACATTCATGAAGTAAAATGTTTGAGAACCACTGGCTTCTTTTTATTCCGGCAAAGACCGGATGATTTCATTCGATCTTCACCCGTGAGGGGGATCACCGGATATCAGTTAACAGGCGTCTTAAGCGAGTCTTAATTAGATGAATTTAGCCATCACTACGAAAAAATCAGTATCCATATGAGATAATCATATAATAAGCTATATTTTCGCCAAAATAAATTAATAAAAGTACAAGGGAAAGATCGGATGGAAGCAAAAAAGACAAAAAATACGTTGTTCTCTAAAATCCGCCATAGCAGCAAACGGGAACTAGTGAACGATAGAGAACAAAATGACGTCCTAAATCATGTTGCCACCGTTTAAAAATATGGTCGCATTTAGGAGTTTTTTCATGCATACGGTCTTACACCCCCTCCGGTCTTACCCCGCTATACCTTACGTAATGTCTGCCAAAAGAAGGGTTCGTATTCGTTCCGTAATAATTTAATTTGGAGTCAACTGAATAACATAAAATATTTGCCTCCGTATTACATCTCGAATAATATTTCACCGATAAACTTTTCCAAACTTTCATTGCCTTGCTTAACTTTGCCTTTACTAAACACGAGCTAAGTGGAAGCATTATTTGACTAATAAATAACTTAAACTGAGCTCTGGAGGGTAACTGAGATTAATAAGACGCTAAATTATACCCTCGGCGCGGGTCGGGTGTCCAAGAATTGTTCTCAGAATGCGACTGTAATATTTTACTCACCAAAGAGAAAATCTTGGTTTATCGTCGTATTGAGGAGCTTAGACACAGGGCAAACACGGCCTATATTCAAATTCAATTCAAATTCAATCATTTATTCAGCAAATTGGCCACATAGGGGCACTTTTACAGGTCAGAAAAAGAATTTACCAGCGCTTCCTAGACCCATTGCTTGAGAAGAAGCGCCGCAACAAACTCAAGCAGAAGGCCTTTTTTCAAAATTTACATTACATGTATAAAATAAACATATAGGTACGTACTAAAATTACATTGAAGAGATGTATAGTCCCTAACTTAAACTTAAATCTAAGATCTTAGAGATGTATACTCTCCAAGGGTCCAGAAAAAAAATATGGAGGCCTCCATTGTCAAACAAATATAAATTCCATAGATGTCGACAGTCTCAAAATGTCAATAAATAGATAATGCACGTTTTCGAACACAATTCGAATGAAGTGTCAATGTTTGTGTGCGATGACGTCTGTGTGCGTGCGAGGACATCTGCACAGTTGTAAATGTGTGTGTGTACGCGGGCCAATGATTCAGTCACCATCTCAGGATGAAACAAATTACGTTAAGGGCGAGTTAGGTACGAGTGGCGCGCGGGCTGGATTCAGGCGGATGATACCGTGACCATTCTGTATATAGCACTATTAAATATTCTGTGGCTTAGAGGTCGGAAAGTATAGTAAGTTTTCAAAATAGTAAAAATCTTTCTGGTATGATTTTCCGTTTTCAATGTAGGTACAGGTTTTTAACTTTTCATTGCAAATGCCTGCCTTTGATTGATTTTGCTGTGAATAGAAATGACCACCATACACAATTATAATTAGAATTACTCGAAGGTAAATTATTACTCAACGAGTGGGTTTTCGCACTAGTAGCACAGAGGACTGTCATAAATAAACTATGTCTAACAGAGTATGTGACTTACTGCCATGTGGTGTGAGTGTGAGCAGTAGTGACAGCTTCTGTCAAATGTCTGTACAGTCGCATGTAGTGGCGGTGTGCCACCTTAAGGGCCACAATCGCTTGCACGAGTCTCTCGTTCGAAGGCGGACGGGCGTAGACGATTCGCTGCACAGTGCAAGCGAACATTTTTGAAACTGGTCGACCGCCTCTTCATGTGTTTGTACCTCATATTGAATTAAGACACGTGTGTGAAATGACCACATTTCAGGTTTACACCTTAGTGACATTTTCATTCTCGTCTCCGACCATAAAGAACTGAGTGATGGTGTCAGTTTTATAATGGCCTTGATATAATTCCGTAATACCTATGATTCGTGACAATTTTGTTGGAACTCAAACCGTAAATTATGGTTATTACATATTACGGCACGCCGTGTATGAGCGCATTTTGAGGGAAGCATTTTATATTCAATGAAATTTTCTGATAAAGGTCGCTATGTTTTTGTCATTTAAGTGAGACGAGGATTATCTCTTGCTAAGCCAGCTTTATTTTCGGGTTGTAGCGATAGTTGCACCTGCAAAGATTTAGTCTTAAAATGTAAAGAATAACGTTTAAATTTTACGTTACATTTCTATTATCTTCTTCTCTATATAATAAAAAACCGGCCAAGTGCGTGTCGGGCCACGCGCAAATTATAGGGTTCCGAAGTTGAGGATGCCCAGAGTACCTTTCTAAGACTTATTAGCATCTAGCTAGCCTGTGGTATGACGTGCCCGCCCGACGCCCCTGCCGCTCGAGAAAAATCATCATCATAAGTTGGTCGACTATTACTCGAAAGTTTGTATAGCCTACTTAGCTGTGATAGTTTTCCTTTCAACTACGTTATATATGCCACAACCGTGATTTTTTTCAGCCTTCCAAATACCACCATTTAGCTGGCAGGGGGGGGGGGGGGGACACGTGACCCTAACAAAAAATAGCACATTAAAGCCGAATATTTCACAAACGCATAACTTAATCAAAAAATGGTTTTAACAAACCCACAATATTTTTTCAAGACCTATTCAACGATATGCCGCACCATGGGGTACGCAAGAAAAAAAAATTACATCACCACTTAACGAGTAGGGGAGGTACCCTATAAAAAAATATATTTCAAAATTTTATTGTACCACTTTGTCAGCGTAACTAATATGTATATTCATGCCAAATTACAGCTTTCTAGAACTAAGCATCTCCGAGCAATAGTGCGGACAGACGGACGGACGGACGGACGGACGGACATGGCGAAACTATAAGGGTTCCTTGTGGACTTCGTTCCTTGTGGAACCCTAAAAAATAGAGAAAATGTAAAGGAACAGCTAAAAAAAGGAAAATAACATTGTACGGGAATCTCCTTCGGGTGATACGAAGTTCAGTGGGTCAATTACACTCAGCAGCAATGACAACGGGTCACTTTGTATAGAAAATCCTATACAAAGTGACTCCTTTTCATTGTTGAGTTTAGTTTGAAATATTTAGGTTGTTTTTACAAGCTGTTCGATATAACAGAAATGGAACACATTTGTAAGCTCTCGTCAACCGTTCAATGGATGAATTATTCACACGAGTCGGTAGCGATGAATGTACGCCCTAATAACTGGCTGAGCATTTTTTCCTGTTCCTGATGCAATCTGAATTTACATCATGACTTACTGAGTTTCAGCTTCAGGAGATAATCTTTTACACGAGGCACCTTTAGCTACTAAAATGGCAATAGAATCAGATACAAAGTAATTATATAGACTGTCAATCTCCTTACATTACGGCGTAAGTACATCGGCAATAGCCGCCAATTTCATACTTTGCTGTAGCCATCTAGATGTTGCTCATGGAGTTCTGTATGCAGGCTACCTAGGCAGCGACATCTATTATCGCTTTTAATACTTATTTCGGGCGTACGCTGATTAGTTTGAAGGTTGTCATTCTAGGTTTAACTTACTTCTTCTATGAAATAATAGATACATAATATACATGTTTTTGACAGGTACAAGTAAGTAAACTGGTAAAACCTCCAAAACAGTGGATGAGGAAAAAAATACTTCACTAATGGTTCTCAAAGGATATAAACATTAAAACTCCTTTCAAGTTTGTTAATCGATAGAGATTATCCAGGCGGCCGGATATCTCTTTATAAGTTTATATGGCAGGTGGGGAGCGCAAACGACAAAGCATTTCACTGTGGGCCCGATGATTGATTGTTGATTGATTGCTTCTTCAAACCTGCTCTTTATTTGAGGAGGCTCCAGGCAATAAGACTAATGGAAAAGAAGACAATGTAAACTTGAAATCTTAGAATGAAAGAAATATTATTTTTACATTCAAGGGGATCCGAGAAAATATTAACTATAAGTTTTTGTCTCATAATCAAAGCTTGACAACAAAGGGTTACTTAGTCTGGGTTGATTCAAGTACAGTTGACGGACTCCTGGTCGTTAAATATGGCCGCCGAGCTGTCATTCCATACAGAAACGTCATTTTGTCCCATAGTAAAATATTTAACGTTAACGTTAACTTTAACGGATGGTTTGAATCAACTGACCCTTAGTCTTAAGTAATCAAGTGATTATGTGCATATACAAGCGTGTTTACCTTTCATAAATGTGACAAGCACAGTTAGGCCATTTCCGCACAGCCGTTTTTCTTCGCGACGTTTTCCTTATAGCACCATTTTACATTCACGCGTCTGCAATTAATTGAATCTAATTTGGCATTGGTTAATTTATGCCGAAAACCTTTTATCAGGATTATTCTGTTAATAAAAAGCCATTATTCGAAGTGCGGGCTATTAGCATTACGTGTCCCTTCGAGGCATCAAGGTACAAGTCGTATAGTCGAATGCTTTTTGATTTCCAGAGCAATTTTTGTGCTTCTTGTGTCGACAAACGCTCGGCTACCTTGTGGTCTGATGTGGTTGTTGGCATAGAGTCAAGGGCAGAGTAGGCGGCTATTAAATATACGCTATTTATGTGTATATGCTATGAGTACGCTTTACGCAATATGGCTGTAAAATGTTTTCTTGTAAGTGTTGCAACCTACTTATTTTTGAAAAGTTTACTACATCAAAGATTTTTGTTTATCTATAACCCTTGATTTATAAGAGTTTTTATGGACTTTGTTGAAATTAGGCCGATATGTATGCGCATAAAGCAATCTCTTCACCGATCGAGGTTTAATGTTTACGAAATATGAGAAAGTCATCACTTTTATCAGCATTTTCGCATAACACTCGATTATTACCCGAATATGTTTGTTTATTAGCCCTGCCAATATTGATTGATCGGCTTGGCTTCGTATAATTACATTTGCCTTTTTAACGTTGTTTTAACCGACTGCGCCAGAAGGATGGTTATGTTTTTCGATTGTATGTAATGTATGTATGTATATTTCTTTGGCACTTTCTGTAGCCTAAACGGCGTGATGGACTTTCAATCAATCAATAAAATTTATTTCAGTTATAATCCTATTGTTAGTTACAATACTTACTAACTATAGGCTAGTATTAAAAATGAAAAATTGCATTACCTACTTACATTATATTATAAAATATATTTTAGCTTGCGAGGTGTCGTTCGATTCGTCTTGATTATGAGAGTGACAACTATATATCAAAAGTTTGTATTCAGTCAGTTCGATTATTCGAAAATCGAGCTATTGTTCGCAAAGTTTCTGTAAGTACCTACCTACCACACGGATGGAAGATAATAAAAACCGGCCAAGTGCGTGTCGGGCCACACGCAAATTATAGGGTTCCGAAGATGACGATGCCCACAGTACCTTTCTAAGACTTACTAGCATCTATAAGCCTGTGGTATGACGTGCCCGCCCGACGCACCTGCCGCTCGAGAAAAATCATTGGTTTTTTAATCATTTCATAAGTTGGTCGACTATGACTCGTAAGTTTGTACAGCCTACTTAGCTGTGATAGTTTTCCTTTCAACTACGTTATATATGCCATAACCGTGATTTTTTTCAGCCATCCAAATACCACCATTTAGCTGGCAGGGGGGGGGGGACACGTGACTCTAACAAAAAATAGCAGTTTAAAGCTTAATATTTCACAAACGCATCACTTAATCAAAAAATGGTTTTAACATCTTGAATGTTATAATTCTATAGTAAATTCAATATTTAGTAACGTTATTAAATGGCTAAAGGTAAATAAGTTAAAAGCAAACCTGGAGAAAACTAAATTTATAGAATTTCATGCACCGCAAGGTAATTCAAAGAATGTCAAGATCCAATATGAAAATGAATATATTGAAAGTGTAAAAAGCATACGTTTCCTTGGTATCATGCTAGACTGTTATTGCAACTGGGAAGTGCATATAAATCACATTGTAACTAAATTGAACCGGTTTGTTTATGCTTTACGAAGGTTAGCAAAAATTGCTTCTGAAAAATCCGCTCTTTTAGCTTTCCATGGATATATAATGACAAATCTTCGTTATGGAATTATACTATGGAGTAATTCTACCTTTGCAGATCGTGCTTTTAAGATTCAGAAAAAGTGTATCAGAGCAATATGTGGAGCTCAAATAACGGACTCGTGTAGGCCTCTGTTTAAAAGACTAAAGATATTTATTTATAAGTCTGTACATATATGAAATGTCGCTTTTTGTCAAAACACACATAACTAAATTTACAGTGCAGGCATCAAATCCTAGAGCTGCATCCAAGTATCATGGATTTAATTTATGCTATCCAAAATGTAACACAGCGTATTGTAAAAAAAGCATTCTGTACATGTCTGTTAACATTTTCAACAATTTACCAGATGAAATGAAAGTGCTACAACTGTCGAAATTTACAAAAAAATTGTTTGATTGGTGTTTAAATAATATGTTTTATAATGTAAAAGAATTCTTAAATTAGTTTTATAATATTATTTAATAATATGTATAAGCGTGACATTCAAATGTAAAAAATCTGACTTGGTAAATTTTGCATGTTAAATAGAATCTTCTAGGTTAAGTTTAATATTGTATGCCGGACATCGGCTGATTGTGAAGGACAAAGTTATGTGTATGCGACCTTTTTATACTACTCACATTCAGACAATAAATTATTCATTATTCATTATTAAAAACAAACCCACAATATTTTTTTAAGACCTATTCCACGATATGCCGCACCATGGGGTACGCAAGAAAAAAAAAATACATCCCCACTTTACGAGTAGGGGAGGTAACCCTATAAAAACATATATTTCAAAATTTTATTGTACCACTTTGTCAGCGTAACTAATATGTATATTCATGCCAAATTACAGCTTTCTAGAACTAAGCATCTCCGAGCAATAGTGCGGACAGACGGACGGACGGACGGACGGACGGACGGACGGACGGACATGGCGAAACTATAAGGGTTCCTAGTGGACTTCGGAACCCTAAAAATTGGCATTTAAATGCCTATTTTAATAGTTTAAGCCAACCGCTGCTGCTGACGATTAGGGTTGGGCAATCCATAGAAAATTTCATCTAAATCGGTCCAGCAGTTTAAGCGGAAGAAGTACCAGGAAGACAGACAGCTCATATAAAATTAGTATGGATGCACAGTCATCAATCATATTAATAAAAAAAACAGCATCCGCATCAGAGGCATCGTTAGTTACCTCCCTGCTTATTTCCGATAGTTATGTCAGGCAATATTGTGCCCAGAATTGATCTAATATCAATTACCTATGACGTGTACCTAATATACGATTAATAGATCTCATAAATTCATAATTATCACTTCGAGGAAATACTTAGTATATATTTAGGAGCCTATCTGTGAGGAGAATCAATATTCACTTAAATGCTATGTAAAAGTTAGTACCTAATTCGCAGAAACGTGACTACGACTAGTACCTTTTCTTTTTAGTTTTTCGTTTAGCTAACATAAATTCAAAGTTAATTTAGAGGTGCGAGCCGGAATCGAACTCCCGACCCTCTGCATGAGAGGCGGTAGGTCGAACCGTGGTCGAACCACTAGACCCCAGCACGGCTTACTGAGCTTTTCGGCGAAGGAAAACATCGTGAGGGAACCTGCACGCATCTGTGAAAAAGAGGTGTGTGAATGCCCCCAATCCGCACTTGGCCCGCGTGGGGACTATAGCCCAAACCCTCTCGTGATCGTGACGAGAGGAGGCCTGTGCCCAGCAGTGGGACGCAAATAGGCTGCAGTATAGTAGTCTGTAGTAGTTACTAGTTAGCTAACATAAAATTTGCGACGTTCGTGACACAATGGTCATGACTGTATGGGGAATGAACTACGCGAAAAAAGGAATTCTCGCTACAAAGCGGTTTTGTCGTTTCACTGAAATTAATATTTTAATTTCTTGCAATTCACAACGTACTAATTTCATGTGGGCACGAATTAGGAAACAAACGCGTTAGAATAATAAGAACTAATAGAAAGTCGGTAAAAGAATTTCACAATTTGTGAAACGTCTTACCGCTATTCTTATAAATCCTCAGTCACAAACTGTAGCTGTTAGATAAAACTGTACCTGTATTGTAGCCTCATAGCCTGAGGTTTAAGAAATATATTATTTCACTAGAATTTATACGCAGATCTCTCTCGAGTTTGTTCCGGTAGCTGTGGAGACAGGAGAGGAATTCAAAATTCAATAATTTATTCAGCACATATTGCCCACGTATAGCACTTTTAGTGGTCAGAAATGAATTTACAATACCATACTAAACAAATTTGTTGCAGACTGTACTTTAGAGAATAATAGGAGAATTTCTGTAGCCACGTTACGAACCACTAATTCAGTCCATTAACAAGGGTAAACCCTTAATTTTGTTTATTGTCATCAGCCTTGACGAAGATTAGCGCATTTATCCAGATACATTAATTAAAACGTTCCTAACGATAAATTATTTAATTGGACTTATATAAAGTGTCGCGCGAAACATTCTACGGAAATATGTTAATCCGTAAAGCTGGGATTTAGGATATCAATTTGACTACATTTATTAAAGGACTTATGAGTAGACTTGAAGAAGTAACAGCTAAACAGATGGGCAGAATTACTTTACCTAAAATTAAAAAAGAAGAAGATCAAATCGAGGGTTACTATAAATAAACAAAACTGTACATAAAAAAAAAACTTTTTTTGAAAAATATCTGTATTACTAGGAACTCATCGGATTGCCACAAAATATTATGGGGGTTGATTATAACATGGGTCAAAATATTACTTATATGGCCAAGGAAAACTTTGTGACGATATTTTAACCACAGTATCAGTTATCGATTCTAAGCATGTTTTTTAGGGTTTTATTTTTTTTCGAGTTAGTAAAATTTTGTTTTGTTTGAGATACAAGCTTACACCATCAATCCCATACTGGGCCACAGAGTCACTTGTATTTCTTCTGATCTCCGAGGACCCATCGCTACAGAGTGAATGGTTTTCAAGGAACAAATTGCTTGACAGTTCGACAAATCATAATACAAATACTTAGAGTTGTCGTTAGATTCGTCTTGTTTGTGAGAGTGTCGGGGAGTGACTCGGGGTAAATCGAAAGTTTGTATGCAGCTGGTTTTATTTATATATTTGTTGTTTTTAGGGTTCCGAACCTCAAGAGGTAAACACGGAACCCTTATCACTCGTGTGTCTGTCCGTCCGTCTGTCACAGTCGATTTTCTCCGAAACTACTGGACCGATTAAGTTGAAATTTGGTACGTATATGTAAGTTTGTGACCCAAAGATGGACCTGTAACGAAAACAAATGAATTTCAAACATAGACCCTATTTTTGGGGGCTAAATTTGAAAAAAAATAGTAATTAAGTTTTTTAAACTATATCGTGTGACATATCAAATGAAAGTAATTATTATGAGGGTCTCAAATATATATTTTTTAATTTAGTTTTTGGTCAATACTTTTCGAGTTATTTAAGATAATAGGCGAAAAATGACCAACCCCCCCCCCCCCTCTCCTTATCTCCGAAACTACTGGACCTAAAAGTTTGGAAATAATACGGAGGATAGTTATTGACCTATAGATTATAGTAAAATTATTAAGAAGTCCATGGTATTTGAAATCTATCATATAAAAGCTTATCCTGTTAAACGGTTTGAAAATGACGAAAATAATCAAGGGTCGGAACCTCTCCACGCGAGTTTAACTCGCTTCTTGGCCGGTTTTTTTATAACCTACATTTTATTCTGAAAATGTTTCATACACCAGTTTCTCATTCTAGAAGATCCATTACTTATAATACCTAGTTTTATTCCACCTGGCCTTAAGATCAATGCTTTCCATGTAAAGGCGATTTTTACTCATTCCATATGCTTAAAGCTTTTAAATAAAACACTAATAATAAAACATTGTATGCGGTCGTGTGTTACAACGCCATCTAACGTTCGCTAGTGGTTCAAGTATGCCGATGGAAAACGCAAGCTCTAAACATGGAATGTGGTGCAGGAAAATGCCGATAGATGGCGCTAGGAGTCAAAGATTAACGTAGCGGCTGAACATGAATAACAAACAAAGTACATAGGAGTTATCTTTAAGTCGCTCTAGATGTCGCGTATTGTAGCTCCTTAAGACATTACACAGTTAATAGTTATCTCATCTGTGGTTATGCTAATTGGTGTACAATCTATCTTCTTCTTCTATACATACACAGGTCAAGCAAAACTTTGTGACGATATTGTACCCTCAAAATCAGCTATCGATTCTTAGCATGTTTTTTAGGTTCTTGATTTTTTTTCGAGTTGCTTTTATTGGGGACTGTACTTTTCTTTGTAAATCCTTCATCTACCCTTCAAGACGAATCAAACGAGCCCAAATTCGATGGGTTTATGTAGTTTTATTACGGAGTTCCTATGACCACCTTCCAGCTCCATCATCAGCTCAGCTCCACGTCATCCTAATATTGTATTGTCACGCGATTTACATATCCGTGCAAAATTTCAGCTCAATCGGAAATCGGAAAGTGGGTCAACTTGCAAGATTCCATTACATAGTTACATACAGGTCGACCTAATAAAAGCGTGTTAAAAAGATATCTTCATCAATTATAAAAAAAACTACCTTCTGCCCGCGACTTCGTCCGCGTGGAATTCGGTTATAGGGTTCCCGCGGGAATTGAGCGTTAAACTATAACAAATTATATACGAACACCTTCCTCTTGAAACACTATCTATTAAAAAAGGAAACCGCATCAAAATCCATTGCGTAGTTTTAAAGATCTAAGCATACATAGGGGCAGACAAATAGCGAAGTGATCATTTACGCTTTAATTTTTATCCGGGATTTCGTCAAGTCAATAAAATAAGTACCTACGTGGAGAAATATTTTTTAATGCTTAACAGCAAAGTTGGGTAACAGGAAAACATCTTCTACGTCGGCACACGAGCTGACATGGCAACCCACACCTGACAATGTCATAACTCTTCACATTAATAACAACTTCGTAAAATTTCACTTACTTTCATAAGAGTAGGTACTCAAATACCAAATTACCAAATGCACGACCCTGCAGAACTGTCATTGTACCGTCTTGTATGTATTCCAAGCATCAAATTTAATTTTTCGACATATATAAATTGAATTTGTATCTCTTTAATAGGTTATTTTATGCTATTTTTCATTTCAAGATAATACTTACAAATTGAGCAACACTCAGACAAATTTATAGGTAGAGATCTTCTACTATCCAAAGGAGGGGCGGGCCTCCTAAATTCAAAACGCTTCAATGTATTTAAAAAAGGACCACCAACACTCTCAACTCATGTGTGCGTGCTGAGACAGCCGTCAACTATGCGTTGACAGTGTATGGTGGTGCTTTTTAACTATAATGAAAAAAATAAGCGTTTTGAAATGTGAAGGCGCGGGACTTTAGATAGTAGAAGATCTCTAGGTGAGTAGGTATAGTCTCGAAGAAAGCATTTCGAACTGTTTTTAAGGGTTCAGAACCTCTTAAAGTAAAAACGGAAACCTTATAGGAACACTCGTGTGTCTGCCGTCCGTCTGTCACAGCCATTTTTCTCCGAAACTGCTGGACCGATTAACTTGAATTTTGGTACGTATATGTAAGTTTGCGACCCAAAGACGGACGTGTAACGAAAATAAATGAATTTTAAACATGGACCCTATTTTTGGGGAGGCAATTAAAAAAATAATCAAGTTTTTCAAACTCTATCGTGTGACATATCAAATGAACGTACCTACTTTTTGGGGGTTTCTTTATTTATTTTTAAAATTTTATGGAAATTGTTTTTCAAGTTTTATAAGTTCCTACTAAACTCAGTGGTTTAGTTCAGTAGGCTTAAATTTTGAAAAAATACGGGTTTTAGATCTGGATTGAATCGGACCTATAGATTACAGAAAAACCCATGAGAAGTCTATGCTGTTTGAAACAATATAGAAAATCATCACAGAACGGAACCCTCTCCAGGCGAGTCGTACTCGCTTATTGGCCGGTTTTTAGAAATATAAAATACTTAAGCCACCTGGTTCTTACAGACAGACTCTTGTCTCCAGAACTATAATAACGGTGATCTATTTAAATGAATCGTCTATTTAATTTATACATTGACTACTGAAATAGGCGCGGTTGCCATCATTTGCTTAACTTCGATGCAAAGGAATAAAGGTGTAAACGCTTTAGGAATAGTGATTAGAGTTCCACAATAGCGGCGAGACGGTGACTTATTATGTCGAGCCGGAAGGCTTGAAAGATACTTCAGAGCGAGAACCAACACCATTAATCTTACTGATCACTACTTTTATATTTCACGGCTTTTTGCGTCGGCTACAAGTGTTGTGGTTGCTTGTCGCCATTATGTTCGAGCAGATATTGCTGCGTAATTTGTTTTGCGTAATAAAGGCCTTTTCATGCAATGTTGAGTTATGGTGCGGTGCTTTTAGACGCGACATCGATTTACAATTTGCTGTATCATGTTTCATTACTACCGGTTCAGTATATGCTGTGATGTATTTTAAGTAAATAATAGTGAAAAGTAGCGGGCAGAAAATCCCACTTTACGGCCAAGGGTGATGTAATAGTAGATTGTTAACCGAGGGCTGAAAGGCACCCATTTCTGACGAGTCAGTTTGGCGCTCGAACGCCAGTGAGAGCGCTAAATAGTACGAGTCAGAAATACGTCAACACTCTACTTTTCGTTTCGAATATGAGGAAAGTAAAGAAAATGATGTGCGCTACTTACCTACTAAAAAAATACATATTCTAAATCTGCGGTATCACATTTTCCATAGCTGTACAGTTCATTTCATTTCTCGAACATTATAAATAGTCACATTTGCTCTAATATATGTAACTATATTTAGTTCACAACACACATTAGACTAATCAGTAATCACATATTGTGAAGTAAGTTTAGTTTGCCGCCATTTTGTTCATGTGACAAGATCCGTCTGCGCACGCCCGGGTATTAAGGCAGTGTTCCGAATCGCGCTCAGAGCGCGCACTGCACCTTGCATTATGCAATTTGATTGACAAGATCGATAAGATAAATAGATGGATATATAAAACATTTATTTATACTTTAAACACATTTGAATATAAATTATTTGTCAAATTAAGTAAGTTTTCATATTAAATATAACCGTTCTCGTTATAAGTTATAAGAAATGAAAATAATATAGTAAGTACATAATGATTTCTTGGCCCTATTCGTTGTTCCATTGCGGAATTTTCTTGCCAACAAAAAAAAATCTAATTCCCCAAGATTGTCTGTTTGAAACTGAGCGAGAAACAATATAATATGAATAAACCGACTTGATATATATGAATTATTTGTCAAGTTAAGTAAGTTCTAATTTCTTTATACCTATTTTTTTTAAAAGAAATGAAAAATAATATTATACTTAATGATTTCTTGGCTGTATTCGTTGTTCCTTTGCCCGTTTTTTTGCCAACTATATTGCCAAAAAAATCTCAATTCCCCAAGATTGTTTGATTTGAAACTGAGCGAGAGACATGTACCTATTCGTCCTGTTTTGACATATGACTTTGTATATGAGTTTAAAAGAGACGGAGATATGAATGTCAAATCCAATTACTTTACTTTACGACCCTACAGGGTCGCCATGCATCACTTTCAACCCGCTACGCAGATGAACAATGATAAGTATGAGAAATGAAATAGTACATTACACACCTAGGGCGGTCAAGTAAAGAAAGTCTCAGATCGCGGGTAATTGAGGCCCGAGCCGGAGGCGAGGGCTATAATCTAGCGGTCTGAGGATTTCTTTACGACTGCCCGTGGTTAGTATACGATTTTACGTCACCACCTGGCCGTGAAGAGGGATTTTTCGTAGCGCCCAAGGGCGGTAAATCCCGCTTTTCGGCCTGGTGTGACGTAAAAGTATTTACGTTATCGATAATCAATGATTACATATACCTATTATATATAACTCAATTATGACTGGGAAACGTCTATACCTCCTCACCTCACCGTAATTTAAGTTGAAATGATCATTTTATTCTTTTTGCATTGAATCTTAACCTTCAAAATAACTCTGTTGAACTAGAACAATATTCGAGATTACCCAGCAACATTACATATCTTACTTACAGATTACGTTGTCGGTCTTATTACTTCAAAGGGCTTATTTATGGCCTTCACTGTCACAAACCTACCGCTATTTATAATCGACTCGCGTACTTAATACCCTCTTCCTTACACCGCTTACATGACGAGAGTAACTGGATAACGCCGATTCGCATAATAAGGCTAAATAAAGCAGTAAAACTCAAATACATATTAGCTGCGTATGTTCGTAGCTGCGCTTTTCCTCGCGCCGCGCCGACGCGACAGCAGCAGAGCGAATTGAAAAGAAGTGCTTTGTAACGCTGTCGCAGTGAAAACGCAACTATGACGTCGCGCAGTACAATGGTATCCGATTGAACACCGAGACGGTTATTTCAGGAGACATTTACGAGTAGCCCTAAAGCCGCTTTTGTAGCCACGGTAATGCACGTAAATACTGATTTACCTATACTTTAATGTGAGTTGAAGAAAATTCTTGGAAAGGATGGGAAAAATTACCTAGTACGTTAAAAGATGGTTATTAGTTGTTAAAACATAATTATGTGAGTACAAATGTGCTAACCTATTTTATTTATCAATGAGCATGTTTCATAGATAAAGAGGACAAATAAAACGAATAGCATAATAGTTAGTTCTACATAAACAAAATCAGAATTAAGGGAAAATCATATCTCGTCTACGCTACGTAATACGAGTATACTTATGAAGTTTATTGACACAAATGATCGTATTCTCGATGTCAATAACAAACATTTTTCAATCGTTGTGGCATGATTTAGTGTCGAAATTCGGCGGCGAAATATATTTCTATTTATCATGTGACTGGAAAACATATCGCGTTGGCCATTGGCCATCGTTTTGCCTGATACCTTCAATCCTGGCTGTTTAGGTTGTAATTAAAAATTTCATCTTCATCATCATATCAGCCGAAAGACGTCTCCCTGTGCGCGGTCTCTACCTAATCATCAAAATGAGAATTCGCAATCATGTCTACACAAAAGTTCAAAAATGTTTTTACCTGGTTTCTTCTTCGCGAGAGGTCAAACAAGAAACTTCGGTACAAAGAAAAAGGTGAATTATATTCAGTTCCAACGAAAAACTCGAGCAAAATAGTAGTTCAACACTGCCAGTCAACGTGGATAAGTTATTGAATTGTTTCTGCAAACAATTCTTGTTAGAATACTCGAAACTGGACTGGACGCCCGGTTTGTACCTCTATTTGGAGTACATTTCGACCTAGTAATCGAACAAAAGGGTTCGTAGATAAAACTCGACGAATGAACAAAGGATACATTCGGGGTCGGGGCCGTAATGCTTAGTGTCCTGTGCGGGCTAATGTTCGAAATATCGACATTGCACGTTCCTATTTTAAGCACGTGAAAAGTGGTCGGTATGGGGCGACGCACACTGCCATATCATCTGCCCAAGGCAGTTGTGCTTAGTTTAAGAGCAGTTGGTTTCCAAACTTGGGTACAAGAAGACAAAAGTAACACAACTATAACCTTCGAACAAATATTTCAAAATAAATATCGTCAACATACTCGAATGTAACATCGAGAAGTATCCTCGTTTCTTTATGGATGCCATAATTAGAGCTGAACCAAATTAAAATGAGGCTAAAATTCCGACGAATTGAGATGCTCACCCTGTTTCACTAATAGATAGACTTGCTAGAATGCTGTGATCTCGTCAGTTACATCGTCAACACAGTGAGCAGTGTGCGCGTACCGTCTTGGGGAGGCGGGGGGCATTCAACAGGCGGCGGGTCGATACCGACGCGCACCCCACTCGCTGCCCCGCTCAACTTGCCCCGTGGTTTCATGCCTCGACTGATTGCTTAATAACACTGTTTTTGTTGTTACGCGACAGTTCGGGTGTCGTCAGACCCGTGTCATACGTGATGTGAAGGTCGTTCGACCGGAGTTTTGGTACCTTACTGAAAATTTGCTTTTGGAATTATACATGTGTTCTATGTTCGGAATTTTAGAAGTAGGTTTACGAGTCGTTATTTATTGCGGTACCGACTGGTCTAAAAGTAGCGACGATGTTTATTGTTTTTATGAGGTTTATTATAGGAAGAAATTTAATACCCTAATTTATTACTATTATAACAGTAGGTATCATCTTTGATTGATCACACCTCATACATCTCATCTCTTCATAAATGTTGTCAAAGGTGTCGGTACAAGTACCTACTATTTGCTATGTGCAAATTCACCGGTGAGGGATACGAAAACGATCGCAGCGTGTCAAATGGCCAAATTTAAAATTCTCTCTATATATTTATTTGCTTTGCATCAAGAACATCTTGGCCGAGTAGTGTCATCCGAGACTTCTCTTGTCTTTATTTCTCGTTATGAGGTTAGATAAAGAGATATACAAGCCTACGCCACAAATTTTGGTTACAGTGGTAGTCCCACTTATTAGTTACGATTTCCATAGTCGACGAAAGAGTATACTTAGTTGTATTTTGCGCCGTCAAATTCTCATCCGCTAGTTGGCGCTGTCGTCGTGCACACTGCCAATAATATCTGCAGAGTATAATCTCACTTATCATAAGTACGAGTGTGCCCGTTTTTTTTTAAACGAGCATAATTTACAAATCGACGAGACAGATGTTAGTCAATCGAAATCAGAAATGATAATGTTATTAGGTAAAGGACGACGTGGGAGATAGCGCCGCGCGGAGCTAGGTCATGGCCAGGTGAATTATGTATTATGAAGAAGCAATGTTTTTAAAACAGCACCATTATAAGAAAAGACTAATTTTATCCTTGAAAAAGTACTCACCACCACCATCACAGACTATTAACGTCTCTCATCACGAGAGGATAAACAAACCATTTATGCATTGAAATAATGGTGCTCGTAAATTAGGTCCAGATATAGTTCAGCTGTGAGTAAATACTAAAGTAAATAGTAAAGTTTCTCATTAAGTGATTGTTGTTAATTTTATTTCCTCGATCGATGTATGAATCCCTAAACTAACTGAAACGACATAGCTTGGTTAGAAAAAATCAGATTTCTATTGACCATTGGATGTTAGAGAATCTGAAAATTAATACGCAGTCTGTATGAATAGTCTGCCCAACTGACAATCTTACATTGCGGCGTAAATCGGAAAAGCTCTGTATGCGAGCAATATCCTAGTGGCGTTTCAAATTTTCATGCTGGCTACATATGCAGCGACTCCATTATCAAATTTATAACTTATTTCGGGCGTCCGCTTCTTATTTGGATGAAGGTTGTCCTTCCCTTTACCTTTTCTATGGTTCAATTCGGTAAACCTTGTTCATATGTCATCACGGAATTGAATACGACTGTGCATGTGCACTGAACAATTGATGACTAGAGATCATTCATTGTATGTATAGCTAAAGACAAAAGATTGGCGACAAGAGATCGTTCACTAATACGGCATCTAGCGAGCACACTCTGCCTCTAGGAGATGTAAGCCGCAGATTGCAAGTCTCGGTCCTCACCGTATCTCGACCGTCTTTGTGAATCGAGGAAAGATACAAGCCATGTAAACTTCGCTCCTACCATGAAATCTCTCGAGGACTTTTATCGTAGATAAATGTAAAGAAATAACTTTGAACTCGCAGATTTGTTTGGTAAATTGTGTTGTTTTTTTTTATATGAAATGACGCTTCTACGCGGTATGAATACAAAAATATTTAGGTACTTTTTCATGCACTTATTATTTACATGGTTGAGGAATGTTAAAGGTATTAAAATATGTGGAACTGTGCATAGAATGACATACGTCACCGTGCCGATGAGCTTCATTAGTAAATGACGCAATACATCGATGACAACATTAATTGCGATAGCATATCTTAGTCGTAAATTCGCAGATTTGTAATCGCAATTAATATTATTCTCTATGATAATTTACTATTACGACGATCCCGTTTTCCGCGTGAACTGTGACACTAATAGGAAGATGAGACGTGTCACTTCTAATATACATAATTATTTGCATACATATTAAGCCGGAACCCTACAGCTGGACACGGTCGAGCTACGCCACGGGGGTGCACAAAATGAGCTATTGGATACTTCCATAACAGCGCACATACGCACGGAAAATACCTACAATGGGTGCATTGTGCGTATAACGTGTGCGTGCGTAGCGTGCGCCGCGTTGGTTTTCCGGCCTTAATAGGTCACAATTATTCCGCTTGAAAGAGACTCAATTGTGTATTATTGCCAAGACAAGATGCAAATTAATTCGTGGCGCCTCCCAACTCCCAAGGTTCAGAGCCGTCTCGGGAATACCTATCAATGTTCAAACTAATTAAGAGCTCCCAAATAAAGCTGTTAAACCTGATTTTGTAAGAATGAATGAACAGGAGACAAGTAGCAGTTGGGTCTGACAGACACATTAAGCTGTCGTTGGCTGTGATGAATGTACCTATTTGAGGAACGATGTTGCTGAGACGTATTTGCCGACATCCGACGTAACTTGCGAGTTGCGGATACGTACCTGTATTAATCACGGGCAGATGTTTCCTTTTGAAGACGCTGACGATCGATAGATACATCTGCGGACTGCAGCCTTGCCACTGAAGCGTAGTATCAGAGAAATGCTTATAAAGGTCAAAGGGCAAGACCTTGGGAGGCTTTCGCTTCAAACAGAACTAGAAATATCCATCGCACATGTTGAGCTACTTGGCTCATTTATGTTTAGCTCTAAACGACAATAAAATTTAAAAGGCAACAGATTTGCGATTGGCAATCAGTGGTGGCAAAGATTCATAGCGGACTACGGCCTCAATCCAAAAGCTTAGGATGAGGAAAAGTATGGTGACTATCACAGATTGAGTTAATTCTCTCACGGAAAGACGCGTGGACGAACAAACGAAGTTTGGGGTCGCAAGTTGGGCGGAGCAGCCAGATGGCGGCGGGATCAATACCCGCCATGAATAATTATAATGTACGTGCCGCTTTTTTTTTAACTTAACCCCCGAATAAACTGTTTGCACATAATTCTTTAAATATCGCAATGTAAAACGAGGTGTCGCGTCGAATTCGAGAGGAAACCAGCGTTCCCACTTAGCGTTAAATCATTTTAGAACGGCTTAGGTATCGTAATCAATCTTTTACAACAGCGTCTCGTTGCTCATTTTATTTGCCAGATTTTTTTTCCTACGTAATTAACTAGTACTTATCCATATCCTTACTAAAGTTATAAATGTGAAAGTGTGTTTGTTTGGCCTTCCTTAACGTCTCAACGACGTCCAGTTTATAATATATATAATTATTTACCTTTATTAATTAACACCGAGGCAAAAAATGAATTGCCTCTGACTTCATTAAAATACTCATTGAATTTTAGATATGCGACGATAATTTATTAATACCTACTGAAAAATATTGGTTTTCTTCTCTTAGTTAGGGGTTTTTGTTTGGGAGTCCGGTATAAAGTTATTCTATAAGCGACGACTTTCTGATTTTTGGCTTTTTGGGTCGAAGTTTTATTGAATCCGATGAATTACTGAACGAGTTTCATTTGTTTGTTCGAGCAAGGTTGACCGGGGAATTTGTAATGTACTCGTAGGTAACTTAAATTAACTTCAAATGAAGCTTATGAAATTATTGGAGTGATGCGATTACTGAATACTTTCGAGTACAGTACCTATCTAGTATAAGTTGCTATTATTAAGGGACTTGCAACATAAGTTATTGGGGTTAGCCTTGAACGTCAAGTTATCAATGTTATGTTTGTGTTGAGGCTCTGGATTAGAGCTCTAACGCTGGTTAGAAGCGATCCTAGGTCTCATCATTTCAGCCGAAAGACGTCCACTGCTGGACATAGGCCTCCCCCAAGGCTCGCCACTCAGACCGGTCCTGTGCTACTTGCTTCCACCGGTTTCCCGCAACCTTCACGAGGTCGTCGCTCCATCTTGTGGGAGGCCTACCGACAGCTCGTCTCCCGGTTCGCGGGCGCCACTCGAGAACTTTCCGGCCCCATCGGCCATCAGTCCTGCGAGCAATGTGCCCCGCCCACTGCCACTTAAGGCTCGCAATTCTTCGGGCTATGTCGGTGACCCTAGTTCTACTGCGGATATCCTCATTTCTGATTCTATCACGCAGAGAAACCCCGAGCATAGCCCTCTCCATTGCCCTCTGAGTGACTTTGAGCCTTCTTATGAGGCCCATCGTAAGCGCCCACGTCTCGGAACCATAAGTCATCACTGGCAACACACACTGGTCGAAGACTTTCGACTTGAGACACTGCGGTAATTTGGACGAAAAGACACTGCGAAGCTTCCCGAACGCTGCCCAGCCGAGTCGGATTCGACGATTGACCTCTTTCTCGAAGTTGGACCTACCTAACTGGACTGTTTGTCCCAGGTATACATAATGGTCAACAACTTCGAGCGCAGAGCCTCCGATTATTACGGGAGTTGGCACAACATGGACATTAGACATAATTTTCGTCTTGTCCATGTTCATTTTAAGACCAACTCGATCGGAAACTCTGCTGAGGTCAGCGAGCATAATACTGAGGTCCTCCATGGTCTCAGCCATGACTACAATATCGTCGGCAAATCGAAGGTGAGAGATGTACTCGCCATTAACATTGATGCCTCGACCTTTCCAGTCCAGCACCTTGAAAGCATCCTCCAATGCAGCGGTGAACAGCTTCGGAGAGATCACATCTCCTTGTCTGACTCCCCGCTGCAGTGGAATAGGCTTCGTGGTCTGGTCCTGTAGTCGGACGGACATGGTGGCATTTTCGTACAAACACTTCAACACTTCGATGTACCGGTAGTCGACTTGGCACCTCTGGAGAGACTGCAGCACAGCCCAAGTCTCGATCCCAGCAGGTCTACAAACCACGTTTTAAAAAACTTTAGACTCACGATGAACTTATCGTTATAATATTTTGATGACTCTACATAAAATACGACATGATAAATCGCAGCTTTTAATTTGTGTGAAATTGAGACAGGCTAAAAAGTGGGGATAATTAAAATAGGCCCCGACGCCATGTCGTATATCCGATTAAGTCGGCTTAGCTGGTACGAGATACGCGATTTATAATAATTATAATGTAAGCTTGAATTTCTAGTAGGCTTTGCATTTTTAATTCATGTTTTAAGAGTTCTTTTTTTGGGCTTCTTAGACGCCACGTGTAGCTAATACAAGTCCAGTGCTAGTTTCTGATTAAGTGTGCGACTATTTCGGATTAACTGCTTTATTTACATTTATCATCTGAGTAACCTTCATATTTTTGACGTGACGAATAAACATTACGCAATAGTACCGTTGTAGCGTTACGTGACGTTATCACGTATAAAATTATCGTCTGTAAACCGACTTTACAGACAACCAATTTTTGTTAACTTCGCCTATATTTTTTTTAATTTCGCTGAGAGACGAAGCACATTGGGTCTCCTGGCTATTTAGTAAAAATACTTTGTATATTTCATATATAGGAACGTTTATAATATAATACAGAAAATTAAAGCGAATATTGGATTAAATTTACAATAATAGTGGTATTTTGTTTATTCATTGATTTGCAAGTTAATGAGTCTAACGAGGTAGGTGTAGGTAGGGTACAGACTGCCTTATGTAATACTAATTTAGCCAAATGAGTTCGAATACCCCCCTAAAACAATGAGCAGTTATGGCACCTAATTCGAGATTGTCAAGAGCGTGCGTGTCACCGATTTCACTCCGTATAGCCACTTAACCATAGTCACGTATTGCGAATCTTTAAAGGTAATGTTTACACCACAGTATAAGAATAGCTACAGTAGGTGTCGTACATACTTTTATTAAAACCGCTTCTGTTAATTCGGCTGTATGTTTTTTCTGTGTTTGTTACCTCAGATCTCCGTCGTTTTAGGACAGATTTCGAATACTTTTTTTGGTATTCTATACGAAGTTGGTTTTCAATTTTTGATTCTGATGATGAGGGATCTGTGAGGAAATTCGTAAAATAACATAGATCAATTTTGTTGACGATTTCATACATGGATGACACGCGAGATCAGACGATCTTCGTATCAATTTAGAAAATAGTCTTATCTACATACGTCCTAATAAAACAATTATTAGAAGTCGAGTCGAGAAGTCAAGTGAACCGACCCAAGGCTTATTAAGGCATTATATAACTACTAGCTGACCCAGCGGACTTCGTACCGCCTTAGTTTTTTTTTTGGGTGAGTATAAAAATAGCTTATGTCCTATTCTCAGACCTACTGAACATACACACCAAATTTCATAAGAATCGGTCTAGCCGTTTTGGAGGAGTTTGGTTACAAACACTGT
Organism: Aethes cnicana; assembly: GCA_963971205.1. Taxonomy (NCBI): domain Eukaryota; kingdom Metazoa; phylum Arthropoda; class Insecta; order Lepidoptera; family Tortricidae; genus Aethes; species Aethes cnicana. The sequence goes on along the minus strand of OZ020276.1, from coordinate 5,626,542 downwards.
GACACGAGAATTTTATATATTAGATTTTTTTTTTGTTGCGTAGACGTTTTGATCTCGTGAAAAATGCCCGGACGAGAATGGGGAGAGCGGTGGTCGCTAGCTAGCTACATACGCTTCTCTTCTCACGATTGCTCTGTTAAGATGGCTTCAGCGACCGACTGTAAGGGTTATTATTTAAATGACTCTGATGTGACACGTTTGTGGACACGTTAGTAGACACTCAATTTAACCCTTTGATCGCTAGGTACCCCAATTGGCTATTATTATTATATCTTATTGGTGCTATTTAGGATGGATACCGTGACACGGCACATTTTCTTATTCATATTATTTTTTGTTACATTATATATACCTAGCTTTCGTCAATACAGACGAATTATTCATTGATTAAAATTATTGGGAAGGGTCTCTAAGTTAGTAAATAAAATATCTGTTTTTCTTTTGCAAACGTCCTACAAGATAAATAATGATAATAGAAAAGTTACGTGTAATACTAAACTTTTTTCCATTCAAATTGGAATCAAGTACCGTTTCCAAAATAGTTTCTACAGAGAGAACATATTTTATTTATGACTTTCAGCACTGCTGAATTAAAGTAACCTTCAAAATTCACGGTTCCTTGAATAAGCAAGCCCGCCGTTTTCCTTTAATTTATTTTATCTACGTAGTTAACAAAGTCCATTTCAATCGCAAACCCTAACGTCTTTATTCCTCGAAGTTAATAAGTAATAACCTTCATCACATAAACCTGGTAAATACTTTGTTTTATTATTAAGAAATTAAGCGACATTCTAACGGACCTTTAATTTTTTGTACAAGTATTCGTTTATTACTTAATAAAAGTAATATTAATACCACTAACCAATAACCAACAAGTTTGACCTATAAGCGTAAGATTATGGAGTATTGTTAGAAATATTGACCTTTCCCGGTTCCCGACCTTCCCTGGTCGAGGTGACGTGGTGGGCGAGGTGATTACTGCCTACACTTGTAAGTAATTAGGAAACGTCTCGAACAAACTTGCGGTTATTGCACAGACGTGATTAACCGACAAACATATCACAACGGATCAAGGAACTGCCGCTACCAAATATCACATGGATCGATAGAGACGGCAATGTTTACTTCACATTGTACATTCTAACTCATCCTGTCATATATGCCATAACGTCAGCTGTATACCATAGAGTAAGTGAAACCATACATTTGTCGAAAACTACAAAAATGACATTGAATAGAATGAATGACAATGATGATAGTCAGGGGTACTAAATGGCAGCTTCCTTGTCCGGCAGCTTGCTGATAGTAGGTACACGGGTACGCGAACCCGGCTTCCCGAGCGACTGTTGTCTCATACTCTTCCTTCCGAGATAATAGTATCCTCACCTACTTCCTGTCCACTGCCCTAACATCCCGTCTGTCAAAGTCAAAGTCAAAGTATCTTTATTGTTTTGCACAGGTAAACAAATACAGGTGATAAAAGTTTTTAAGTCTCACTGTAACATATCTTGACGACATACAATATTTAGCGTTGGTTTGGTTTCTAGGTAAGTAGTATAGAAATTAACATTAAACATGAATTAAAAAAAAAACTTTGCTCGGATATAATTAAGAATTCGAAATGTCATTGTGATATAAATAAATATAATGTAATTAATTAAATTATATATTCTGTATTCTGCCTATATGAATAAACTAGCTTTTCCCCGCAACTTCGTATGCGCAGAAATATTAAAAAGTAAAATCCCGATTTTTCCCGTTCCCGTGGGAATTTTGCAAAATCCTTTCTTAGCGGATGCCTACGTCATAACATCTACCTGCATGCCAAATTTCAGCCCGATCCGTCCAGTGGTTTGGGCTGTGCGTTGATAGATCACTATATCAGTCAGTCAGTCAGTCAGTCACCTTTGAGTTTTATATATTTAGATGATACAATTTTATTAAAATTCACGATATTTATTTAAAGGTCTTCTTATTATGATGGTTATGTACTGCCGAATTGAAAACAATATTATTCTACTAGAAAAATCCATTTTTTTTGAAGATGTATCAGCTCCCCATGATGTATGGCTAGCTTCCATAATTACTAACGATATTTACCACCCATACAACAAGTAAAACACAATTACTCTACAATACACAGGTTTGGCTCTGTTAACAGGGTTGAGTTTAATATTCTCCGTTATTTGTATTATAAAGTAAGAACATAATTTTTCATGCCGGAAATACATAAAAACTCCCGGAAAAGTTCATTACTTCAACTATCAACGTTTCTGTTGAAATTCACATAAAGGTTCATTCATCCATATTAGGAGGATCTCTTTTACGTATGGTATTTATTTATTTATTTCATTAAGACACGTCAACAGCATACATATTCAACTTTAACATAAACACTTAAAGGTAAGATCTATTCCGATATGTATGCTATTCGGGGTATACGTTATTATGGAAAGTTTTATGAATTTCGGAAGCAAACTTTGACGTAGGCTTTGATTAAATTAATTTTGAAATTTCGTTGTTTCTTCGAAGGTATGTAACTTTATGAAGAAGGGAAGATTATGGGTCTGAGCAAAATTGTGGGTCGACCCTTCTGGTGCAAAAACAAAAACCACCTTATTGTCCTGTTGGAGAAAGATCAAGATCGCCTTTTGGTTGCTTGTTTGGTCGAGATTACGAATATCTTTCTGCTTTAAGACCTTTCTGCATTGAGATAAAGTGAAAACGTTTTTTAGGGTTCCGAAGTCCACAAGGAACCCTTATAGTTTCACCATGTCCGTCCGTCCGTCCGTCCGTCTGTCCGCACTATTGCTCGGAGATGCTTAGTTCTAGAAAGCTGTAATTTGGCATGAATATACATATTAGTTATGCTGACAAAGGGGTACAATAAAATTTTGGAATGTATTTTTTTATAGGGTACCTCCCCTACTCGTAAAGTGGGGATGTATTTTTTTTTCTTGCGCACCCCATGGTGCGGCATATCGTTGAATAGGTCTTAAAAAATATTGTGGGTTTGTTTAGACCATTTTTTGATTAAGTGATGCGTTTGTGAAATATTAAGCTTTAAAGTGCTATTTTTGTTAGAGTCACGTGTCCCCCCCCCCCCTCTGCCAGCTAAATGGTGGTATTTGGATGGCTGAAAAAAATCACGGTTATGGCATATATAACGTAGTTGAAAGGAAAAGTGTTACAGCTAAGTAGGCTGTACAAACTTACGAGTCATAGTCGACCAACTTATGAAATGATTAAAAAAACAATGAGTTTTCTCGAGCGGCATTGGCGTCGGGCGGGCACGTCATACCACAGGCTAGTTAGATGCTAATAAGTCTTAGAAAGGTACTGTGGGCATCGTCAACTTCGGAACCCAATACTTTGCGCGTGACCCGACACGCACTTGGCCGGTTTTTAAATATTATAGTCCCTGACTGTAATACCACAAATGCCTCGTGCATTGCCCATTCTGTAGAAAACATTTCCTCTCATTTAGAAAACAACACGATGTATGTACGTACGTACTTATTGATAGCCATTATTAAAATTTCCATAAGCAAAGGAAACATATCCACATTTTATTACCTCTATAAAGTTTGTTTGTATATTGGAATGCCTAACCTTTAAAACATTGAGATCACAACAAAGGTCACAGCTGAACGCTGGTGTATCTTCTACTAGGTACTTACATATAGCGTAGACTAGGTACTTACATGTTTGTTATACAAATAGGTACAGTCAGAAGGTACAAGGCTCAATGCTCGAGCTTCGTCGGTTTTGTCACGGAAGTCCCCATTTCAAAGCCTCGGCTGACTGTCGACATACACGCGAATGGATTCACAAGACCGGATACATAGTTTAAAATCCAATTTAACGTATGAAATTCTTTGACAAGTGTGTGTTTGCCTAAGCACAATTTCAGGAGTTTGACATTTACTCGTATGACATACTTACTAGCTCCTTTCCGCGAACTATGCGTTTTTCCGGGATGAAAAGTAGCCTATGTCCTTTACCGGGACGCCTACGATCTTCATGCCAAATTTCATGTAAATCGGTCAAGCGGTTGAAGCGTGAAGAGATAACAGACAGACAGACAGACAGAGTTACTTTCGCATTTATAATATTACTAGCTTCTGCCCGCGACTTCGCCCGCGTGGAATTCGGTTATCGCGTTCCCGCGGGAACTATACGTTTTTCCAGGATAAAAAGTAGCCTATGTGTTATTCTGATCTATAAGCTACATTACTGTAAAGTTTCATTAAAATCCGTTTAGTAGTTTTTGCGTGAAAGAGGAACAAACATCCATCCATACATCCATCCAAACAAACTTTCGCCTTTATAATATTATATAAGGATAAGGATTATAATATTATAAGGAAGTAAGGATAGTAAGGATAGCTTCTGCCCGCGATTTCGTACGCGTGGAATATAAAATTGCCGATAACTTTTCTTTCCGACATACGATTTTAATCAAACATAGCTTATATGTTGCTCCAAATGATACTCTATCTACCCTTGAAAACTGCATTCAAATCGGTTCAGTAGTTCTGGAGATTAACTCTAACAAACAGACAGACAGACAGACAGACAGAAAAGATTTCTAAAAATCGATGTTTTGTGGTCTACCATACATCTTTAGACTCCCCGTTCCTTTTTTTAGGGTTCCGAAGTCCACAAGGAACCCTTATAGTTTTGCCATGTCCATCCGTCCGTCTGTCCCCACTATTGCTCGGAGATGCTTAGTTCTAGAAAGCTGTAATTTGGCATGAATATGCATATTAGTTACGCTGACAAAGTGGTACAATAGAATGTTGAAATATATTTTTTTATAGGGTACCTCCCCTACTCGGAAAGTGGGGATGTATTTTTTTTTTCTTGCGTACCCCATGGTGCGGCATATCGTTGAATAATAGAAATAGTTCTTAAAAAAATATTGTGGGTTTGTTAAAACCATTTTTTGATTAAGTGATGCGTTTGTGAAATATTAAGCTTTAAAGTGCTATTTTTTGTTAGGGTCACGTGTCCCCCCCCCCCCTGCCAGCTAAATGGTGGTATTTGGATGGCTGAAAAAAATCACGGTTGTGGCATATATAACGTAGTTGAAAGGAAAACTATCACAGATAAGTAGGCTGTACAAACTTACGAGTAATAGTCGACCAACTTATGATGATGATTTTTCTCGAGCGGCAGGGGCGTCGGGCGGGCACGTCATTCATACCACAGGATAGCTAGTAGCCCACCAAAGGAAGCAAAACTTAGGGGAAATAATACATGTGTAAGCGAATTTTGGAATAGTTGTAGGTGAAGGTGCCTTAAACAACATACTAAAAGTACTGATGGGGGGGAGCGCCGCTAACGTGTGGGGGGGGGGGGTCCAAAGGTCCCTTTTTTTGGATTTTCGTAAATATCTCGTAAACGATAACTCACAACAAAAAATGTTCTAAGACATAAATAATTTACATTAAATTTTCTACAAAACGATATACACACTTTTTTGCTAGTGTAAATATTGAAATGGATAATGAAGGGGAAAGTTAACGATAAACGATTTTACGCGTGGGTTCGGGATTTGGTCCGCTGTACCCTGATTCTTTTTAGATAAGCGCTCATACTTGACACAGTTGTACTTTGGATAATTCTGAGTGGATTCATATTGAGGGCCACCGCGGGACACCGCTCGGTTGGTGGGGGGAGAAGGGGAAACTTTGCTTCCGCCGCGCTTCAGTTAGACCTATATATTTCCAAAAATTGTAGGAGTTAAGAGATGCTGTTTATTGCGAAATGATCCTTACTAAATGCTTCATCAAATCTAATCCACAATTATTCATTTTTATTGGTGGTTTTTCTTAACTTTAGATCGATATTACAAAATTCTATATTTAACAATTTCTTTTTGTAAGTTTGATATAAAAATGTATGGTGATGTGCAGTGCCACTTTTTCAAAAGTTGGCGCATGCAATGCAGATCAAGAATCAAGTGGACTAATTCAACATTATTTCTTTAAATGTGATAAACTGGATTCAATTATAAATGAAATTCCTTGAAATTAACCATTTAAATGGCCCATGATATTAGGTCCTTACATATGAAATTGGCGTTTCATATGGCAGAAATGAAAACGATTTTTTTTTATGAAACTATTTTTTTATTTAGTCAAAGTATGTACCATGGCTATCTATGCACTTTTGCCATCTCGAAGGTAGTTCATTGATTCCTTTACTAAAAAAAGTGTGTGAGCGAGAATCAATAAAATCTTTGAAGGCCGTTTGGACAGCCTCGTGAGAATTGAATTTTTTTCCTTGCATGAAGTTGTCCAAATTCCGAAAAAAATGGTAATCAGTTGGAGCAAGGTCCGGGGAGTATGGTGGGTGTCGAAGACATTCCAGTCGCAGCTCCCGTAGTTTTGCGGCCGTCAAACGTGCCGTATGTGGTCGAGCGTTGTCCTGAAGCAGCAGTGGGCTAGATCGATTGACCAGTCTGGGTTGTTTAATGGCTAGCTTTTCCATCATCGTTTGCAATTGTTGACAATACACATCAGCCGTGATTGTTTGCCCAGATCTTAAGAAACTGTAATGGATGACACCGGCACTAGTCCACCAGACACTTACCAGTACCTTTTTCTGAGTCAACTTTCGTTTCGGGCAGAATTTGGCTGGTTCACCTGGGTTCAACCATTGTGAAGAACGTTTCCGGTTGTCGTACAAGATCCATTTTTCATCACAAGTAACGATACGATTCAAAATGCCTTCATTATTGTGCCGGTTGAGAAGTGAAACGCAACACTCGACGCGTGTTTCTTTGTTTGCGTCGCTCAATTCATGCGGTACCCATTTTTCAAGTTTTTTCACTTTTCCAATTTGTTTCAAGTGAATCAAAATGGTTTTATCACTCACACCGAAGCCTGCCGCTAACTCTGACGTGGTTTGCGATGGATCTGCTTCCACAATTGCTTTTAATTCTTCGTTATCAACTTGTGTCTCCGGCCGTCCACGAGGCTTGTTCTGTAGGTCATAATTTCCAGAACGGAAACGTTGGAACCAATAACGTACCGTATTTTCTTTTGCAGTAGCTTCCCCATACGCATTGTTAATCCTACGAGCCGTTTCTGCAGCACTAGTGCCGAGGTGAAACTCATATTCGTAAATATAGCGATATTTTAAGTTCTCCATATTGTGAACAGAACGATGTGAAAGAAAAACAAATGACGCGATAACAAATAAATTTCGTAATTCGAACACAGAAATACATGGTCTTAAATTTGAAATAAATTTGAATTTGGAATTCCTAGCCGAACGCCACATATTTTGAATCAAAGTTGCCAGTTCGCCAAACGCCAATTTCATATGTAAGGACCTAATAATTAGAAAATATCAGAGTAGTTGGTTAATATTCTCAATATTTTCTTTATTATTTAAAGTAGACAGTATTGTTATACCATGTTCAAATCTGCATTACATGCGCCAACTTTTGAAAAAGTGGCACTGCACACCACCATACATTTTTGATATCAAACTTACTAAAAGAAATTGTTAAATATAGAATTTTGTAATATCGATCTAAAGTTAAGAAAAACCACCAATAAAAATGAATAATTGTGGATTAGATTTGATGAAGCATTTAGTAAGGATCATTTCGCAATAAACAGCATCTCTTAACTCCTACAATTTTTGGAAATATATAGGTCTAACTGAAGCGCGGCGGAAGCAAAATTTCCCCTTCTCCCCCCACCAACCGAGCGGTGTCCCGCGGTGGCCCTCAGTATGAATCCACTCAGAATTATCCAAAGTACAACTGTGTCAAGTATGAGCGCTTATCTAAAAAGAATCAGGGTACAGCGGACCAAATCCCGAACCCACGCGTAAAATCGTTTATCGTTAACTTTCCCCTTTATTATCTATTTCAATATTCACACTAGCAAAAAAGTATGTATATCGTTTTGTAGAAAATTTAATGTAAATTATTTATGTCTTAGAACATTTTTTGTTGCGGGTTATTGTTTACGAGATATTTACGAAAAACCAAAAAAAGGGACCTTTGGACCCCCCCCACACGTTAGCGGCGCTCCCCCTCATCAGTACTTTTAGTATGTTGTTTAAGGCACCTTCACCTACAACTATTCCAAAATTCGCTTACACATGTATTATTTCCCCTATGAGCGCAATTAGTGTCTTCCTTTGGTGAGCTATAGATGCTAATAAGTCTTAGAAAGGTACTGTGGGCATCGTCAACTTCGGAACCCTATACTTTGCGCGTGGCCCGACACGCACTTGGCCGGTTTTTTGAACATTTCTTTCTATGTACAGACACGCCGGGTTCTGCTCTTTTATTATAGTATAGAGAATATGGATTATCTCTTCTACAGGTCGCATTGTTTATCGTAAAAATGAACATTTTGGGAACAGTTTCGAAGATTAAGTATAATTTATATCGATTATCTTTTTTTTCAAAATGACGGAGATATGGCTTACGGGATTTCTAATGTGTTAAAATGATTAGTATACAAAAGTAGACTAGCGAGGTCAACTACTCCCAGAGCCACTAGTTAAGTAAATTTGAAATTTAGTAATTGAAACTCAGAGTTTCATGGCTTATTATAATTAACCATTCATTTAATTTGATGAATTTCAACCACTACAGCCGTCTTAACTGCTAATGAAATAAGTTCGTGTTCATTAACATAAAGGATACCAAAACTATGAGAGCCATTATAGAATATCTCGCGGCTATGTTAATTGATCATTTTATTGTAAGTAAAATTTTGATACTACCTTTTACAATTAGTACTTAATTCATGTTTTGGAAGTTCGGATAATGTACTCGTTGTCACGTTACAATCCTACAATCGTTTGATGATCAAATACGCCATAATCAATTCACAGTAATAGGTAAGTCACTGAGTAATATTCCGGGACTTTTCTTTTGCATTTAAGTGAAATCTAAAGCTTTCTTTGAAATTATCTAACGTATTTTTACTATTTTAACTCACGCTATATTTTATTTTCACATGCTATATTTGAATAAAAGAAATGTTAAAATTATTTTAAAGATCTATTACAACGATTAACAATATGAATACCTACCTACGTGAAGTTATTTCAAATCATTTCTGTTTCTGAAGCGGATGTATGACATATACTTACACTGGGTACCTAGTGATATATTATAAATTTTATTTAACAAGATAATCACTCCTCAAAGACCATAAAGTTATTTATTAAACCCATGTATGAACTAGTAAATTTGTTAGTTTGTTTGGCCGGCACCGACGTCACGTGACGTCATCTTAATCCACTTTGCGAGCCGCGCCGATCTTGATTGCATAACGAACGCGGAAAACCTTTTCTCGCCTCGCGATTCTTGGTTCCTTTTAAGACATTCGTAAAAAAAGACCTATTTTAGACGACTTCTACGTACACATTTTCAATTTCAATATCACATTATTTTTAATTTGAGCACACCTTTACTTAGTAAATTGTCTTGAGAGTTTTATGGCATTGCAGTATTGATTATTTACAGGACCTTGATGCTTAATTAAACATCCATGCTAACCAAGGTACTACGGTCACGCTATAGAATTTTAATATCATTACAACATGGTAAATTTCAATTTTTAAAATTTCGCTACCATCCTTACTATTTTTTGCCCTCAAAATCGTACTACATCACTTTGTAGCGGTTCATAGAACACAACTTGTACCTTCCGAATTTCACCATACAGTCCCCATAGTCTCTATCGGACTAATGTGTCAATTACAGGGCTTGTAACCGGTTAATTAAAAAAACCCCGAAATAGCCAAATATTTAGAATTATTTTATACTCTTTATGTGGAACTCCATAGTGTATTTAGGTTATTACTTCGTATTATTTTATAGCTTTATTAAACATGAAATAATAAACGAAAGAACGATAAGCAAACCGGTTTATTTGTATGGGGGCATAAACCGGTTTCAAGCCCTGGTCAATTATTATAGAACTACATTCTCATCTACTAGGCTAGTGGTGGGCAAATTTTCTTAATGGGGGGCCAGAAAGTTCAAGAAATTTCAAAGGAGGGCCAGAATTATAGAAAAAATGCATTTTGTGTTCAAACTTTTTAATCATATAAAAGCATTACACCTTTCCACAAAGTAACCAATTAAGTAGAATTTAATTTTTATTCAAAGGACCTGTACCATAGACGCGTGTGAGACGTATGCAGTTGCTTTTGAACTGCATCGAGAAAATCATTTTACTAAGTAGAATCAACTTTATACTTTTGGACCGTCAAAATATAATTATCGCGGGCCATATACTATTCATGTCGAACAATCTTCGGCGGGCCGGATTAAATGCTTTCGCGGGCCCGAGTTGGCCTGCGGGCCGTACTTTGCCCATCACTGTACTAGGCTCTCATCCGTTTCCCTTCGTAGAGTTCTAGAATTATTTGCCCATTATAGTTATTAAATCATGTGATGAACTGGAAAAGTTAATCAGCACCGGCAAAATAGGGGTACGAGAGCCAGAGGTCATAGCCCGATGCGTTGGTCCAACCAAGTAGGAAACCATTTTGGGTGTAGGGATTTTTCGTTTTGCCAATTATAACCAAAGTTTGATTAGTGCTTACACAAAAAAGTTATTTGCGAACTATGTCTTATTAGTAACCAACCAGTCTTATTAGTAGGTACTGAATTCGTTTTGTAAGTTTTTTATCAAGTTTTATTTATTCGTAACGAAAGCTTGTTTATTTTTAATTTTACTCAAGTTAACTCAACTAGTTCGGCTAATCCTTATTTTCAGTGTATATTTGTACGAGAATTTCTAGAGATTATACTACTACTACTACTACTACAGCCTATTTGCGTCCCACTGCTGGGCAGGGCACAGGCCTCCTCACATCACGAGAGGGCCCAGTGCTGATTGGGGACTTCATAAACATCTTCATCGAAAAACTCAGTGGTAAATTCAAATTGAATTTCGCACATAAGTAAACTTAGAGGTGCGAGCCGGAATCGAACCCCCGACCCTCTGCATGAGAGGCGGTAGGTCGAACCACTAGGCCACCACGGCTTTTTTATAATTTAAGTAAATTGTAAGAAATACCAAAGAGAGGGGCGCTCATTACGGACCGCCGAGGGAGCCCTAAGCGCCGGTCGGACGACCCGGGCTTTATTTAGTAATAGATAAACTAAGCGTCCTTCCGCTTAAGATCTTAAATTAAAATGGCATTATAAGGGGCGGTTAGAATAATTTATCGTCATTGCGGTGTTTACTATAACTCTGTGCTTCTAACCTTGACGTACTAGATGTCGCTCCCTCTTTCCATTATGGAGGGTCAGAGGCCCTAAGTTCCCAATTTAAGGCTGCGTCTTCACCAGAGATGAGCGAGGATGCGTTGCGAGGGATGTGTTTTTCATCAATCAATAGAAACACTTAATTTATTTACAGCGGAGCGAGGATAGATAAATGAAGTGTTTCCATTGGTTCATGAAAAACACATCGCTCGCAACGCATCCTCGCTCATCTCTGGTGGAAATGCAGCTTAAACCAGTTACTTTGTTATCTATACGGGGTCGAGCAAAACGTAGTGACGATATTTTACCCACAGAATCAGCTATCGATTCTAATCATGTTTATTAGGTTTTCTTCTTCTATGGGAAAAAAATGTATGGGATACAGGTATCAATCTAATACTGGGCCATACAACATTTTTTTTACTAACTGGAAAAAAAAACCTAAAAAAACATGCTTAGAATCGATAACTGATGCTGTGGTTAAAATATCGTCATAACGTTTTGCTTGACCCTAAACGTATATAAATCCAGGAAATGAATAGGTAGTTAAGGTTTTCCTATAGGTAAGTAGCTCCCATTTTTATCAAAATTCTAGAAAACCACCTTAAACTTGGACAGATTGCAATGTTGGTGTCAGAACATTGTCATTGCTGGGTCAGTTCACTTAACAAAACGACGGAGGTACGAAGTAACAAACACGAAAATAATCTTGACGTTTAAAATAGTAGAAAAAAAACTAACTACTTGTTTTTTTTGTTTCAGGTACCTATTCATGAGATAGAACAATGATTCGAAAAATCGAAAAAAATCTATTCACATTGAGGTATATACAGTAGGTATTGTAACTGTACCTACAATGTACAATGCACTGGTATTATTATGTAGAAGGATGTATCAGTGTGAGGTAGCAAACAAGTGTGATTGTGTTCGAGGCGTATTTTACTGGTGCAGTGATCACAGGGTGTCGTTTCCTACAATTCCAAGTAGTTGGCACGACTATCTACAGTCGTCTCAACAGGATATATCCGCTTCTAAAACTTATTCCTTTGTGACAAGGTTCAATAGTGGATACAATACATCTATTTGTAGCCGACTGTAAGTAATTAGGTACTAAGTAACAACAGTTCTTACTTATTCTGCCTTGGTTGGATCAGAATTTCACATACACATTTCCTCCAAACTTAATTGCCAAATCCCTCTTCCATCGACAAACACTTTCTTTGCCAGGAGGTTTGATGACTGTTCGTGAGCATTTATTTATAATTCTGTGGCAAAATGTATCAACATTAAAGATTGCTGTGTGAAAAACGCTAAAACACTAATTGAAGAGTGGCTCCCTACTTTAGACTACCACATGACGGAAATTATTGTTAATTTACGTACTTTTTAACTTCATCCTAAAGTTTTAGACCTAATTTCTTCATTATTACCATAATTATTCCTTGGCTATCATAATACGAGAAGAATTGCAAATGTTTATTTTTAGTTAAATTCTGTTGTTTTAATTATCATTGCTTTCCCAAGATACAGGCGAAGCCTAGTTTGGGGACCCCTGTATATTTTTTATACTTATAATCTGTGTGCAGAGAATTGTGTTTTTGTTATCTTATTTTTTATGTTGTGATTGTCTTGGTGCAACAAATAAACATTATTATTATATATTATTTATTAACTGGGGAAAGGTTTCTCTTAAATTGCACGTGTGGTGTTGAGGATATTTATGTAGGTACCTACCTACTTCTACTACTAAACATATTAGTTACAGATTCTTACGTTACATAAGCCTGAAAAGCTCATGTTATTAGGAAATCACAATTATACTTAAGTTTAGAAATTATCAATGTAGGTATAATATAAATGGAAGAAAAATGCGGTCTAAAGTAGGCTTCGTACCAGCACCTCCATTTACCTATTTACTTTCAAGAAATGTTTGCATGAGTACAAACTGAGGTTTGTTATTGTTTTCACATGGGGCTGTTGAATAAGGGTGTCCTTACCCATGAATAAGGATTTTGCCAAGCACATTCAACAATTCGCGTAGCACCTGCGTCTTTTAACGCCGCCATGGCACTTTTGTATCACTCCATTTAATTAAATTTGAGCGTCTTTGTCAAAATGTTTTCTCTGTGTTGCGTTGTTGAGGTGACACAGACGTCTTATAAACGTTTGCAATTAAGTACGAGCGAAGTTTGTCAGCGCCGTATGAGAATTGAGTTGAAATGGGCTGCTACAAATTAAATTGCAGCTACGTTGAAAACAAAGTTGGTAAATTCTGAAAGTTTATTGATTACTTACTGCTCAAATTTTGGTTAGGGAGCGTTCAAGTATTACGTAACGAATTTGAGGGGGGGGGGGGGGGTCTTGTAAAACGTTAAGATGCGTTACAGGGACGGGAGGGGGTGTTTGAACTACGCGTTACGTAACATTGTTTCCGGTACTTTACGCCACATAATTGTGATTTTTAGGTAAAAATGGTCACTTGCTCGTTCGGCCAAGTACCACGGCCTCACAGAATATCACTTGTACGTTGCATCCACTTCATGCCTCTCCATTTATTATTCTTACGGACCAACCACACGTTTCTGATTCACCCAATGGTTAACTGGTAGAGAATGCCTTTGCCTATAACTACCCCTCCCGCATATCTTAATCCATCCGCATCCCTCTGTCCTGCCACACCCTTTCTCCTATTCCCTGGTATGGTTGGCAACGCACTGGTAATTCCATTGGAGCTGCCGGTGTTTACCGGCAGCGCTCCAGCGCTAAATGTTAGCCATCAGCCAAAGATCCTGCTTGTTTGCCCACCAAGTTAATGATGGAGTGCATTGGTATATAATGCTTTCAAGACCCATGGTGCAGGGTAACTGCGGCCAAGGACCTTTCATTCCGAGTCTGACGAGTGCCCCGCATTCTTTATTTTGGAGTTCAAATCGAAGAGAAACCTTCTGGTGTCATATTGTTTTGAACAGATGGAGTTGCATGGTTGTACCAGGCTATCCGGCAAGATTTTGGCCGATTCCTGACCACCTGTCAAGAGAGACCCACTTAAAAGAGTAAATTAGAAGATGACATATGTAACGACAACTCATATTGACCTAACAGGTCTACACTATCTATCTTCTATCTATCTATCTATACTATAATAAAAGAGCAGAACCCGGCGTTTCTGTACATAGAAAGAAAAGTTCAAAAAAAGGAACGGGTGGTCTTAAGATGTATGGTAGACCACAAAATAGCGATTTTTAGAAATCTTTTCTGTCTGTCTGTCTGTCTGTCTGTTTGTTAGCGTTAATTTCCGGAACTACTGAACCGATTTTAATGCAGTTTTCAAGGGTAGATAGAACATTATTTCGAGCAACATATAAGCTATGTTTGATTAAAATCGGATGTCGGAAATAAAAGATATCGGGCACAACTAGTCTATAATAAGGCTTACACTCAACACTAACCTCCAGACAGACATATAAGTATTTTATGTTTACGGTCAGGTTATGATCATTTATACTCGAATGGTTACGGCGAGCGATAACACTCTGGAGAACTAAAACTAGTCCTCAATAGACGTTACGGTCGAGTTATCAAAGGTCACTAAAGAAATCAGCAAATCAACTTTGACATTTTCCTTACATTTCACCGTTTATAGTAAGTAACTATTAGCATAATATTTTGACATGCCGCTACACATAAAGAGGATTTAGCGTCAAAAACTCGGCTTTTCATGTTGAATTTACCTTAAAGTTAAGAATGAGCGATCGCATTATTCAGAAAAAGCGTATTTTGTATGGCATGGCACTATATATAGGGCCGGTTCCTATATTCAACCATCCGTTACCGGTAACGGTAAGTGGCCTCTGGAAGCTACCAGCCGGTATCGGTTAAGCTGGTGTTTCTATATATTGTTTTCGTGACGGACCGTAAGCGATAGGACCCTACCGACCGAACTGTCAAAACCATGGAGGTAATAGTACATAAGTGATAGTTAATAGGTACCTCCATGTCCCCCATGTTACCTCCATGGTCAAAAACATTGTCGTCTGTTGGTAATCTGTATTTCCGTTCCGTTTAAAGCAAAATATGTTAAGTGATTTTCATTTAGTTTAATTATTAAATTCTGATCACATTACTTTTTGCAGTGAAATGATACGGTTTTAATATTAGGTACTATAATTTCATGTTACAATGTTGATTTTAATTACCTAGCAATAACTTTCTCGAAGTTGTAATCTTGTAATGTAACCTGATCAGAATCCAATCAGAGCCAGAGCCGCTGCAAAACTAGACTCGAAAATATAACATAAGTAAACAAAACAAGCATCGTTCGGCACGGCACACGTATCGGTTAGACTCAGCTGAACCACTCCATGAATAAAGCATTGGTGGAGACAATTATTGTCTTCATACACCAACAGTACCAACGCAGTTGCTATTGCTCCGCAACGCGAACGAACAGTGTCTCCGCCGTGAACTGGATAAAATCTAAAGGGATTCACCGTCATGAGTATCAATGCCGGCGACCCGGCGATATACCTTTTACGGGCACACATAGGCTGCATTCCGCCCAGGTAAAAAAACAGAAGCTCATATGGACTATCCAGAAAGCATGCTCCTGATCTCTTCAGACTAAAACCGAGAGAAAGGCCTCCAGGTATGGCTGAACAGTGAATAAACTGACAGAGGACAAATATTGGCAACTCATCGTACTACAGGAGTAAACAGGGCTGCAAGTGCCACCCGCACCCGCATCAAACTTATAACTACACCATATAGTTCTGGAATATCTATGATCCAAATATGATGGCCCCATGGAAGAATGACCTCCAACAGCTGATCAAGAGAGCAATATATTATTTTAAGGAATGCAAACTGAATTGTGAATTTTACTTGCAGTGACATCTTTGCCATATATGATAAATAAAATATTTCTATCTATTTTTGTAATCTGTTATTTTATATATAAACTAACTATACTAGGTGTACCTACCTACTAGATAAACCATCACATTTTTGCTTCCCTTCCCGTTCCCAACACAAGTGTATCTTATTCCTGGATAAAAAGTAACCTATGTCCTTTCCTGGGACGACCCCCATACCAAATTCCATCTAAAGCGGTCCAGCGGTTGAAGTGTGGGTAACAGCCAGACAAAGATACTTTTGCATTTATAATATTAGTATAAACAAACAAATTTATTCCTATTAGTATGGATTTAAATTAAAAATTTAAATCATTTTAGTAAAAGAAAGTATTTTTCACTAATATTTTCCTACCTATATGTATAATGAAAATTTCAAAAATATCTTTATGTAGGGCTGTAGGCACATGAATGCATTAGGTATCCCACTGTGGAGTGGATATTTATAGCCCAGTAGTGGGGAGAAATCCTGCAGTGATAATTATTATATACCACAGCCTTTAACAACTCTTAGAAATGTATTTTGCATCAATACATATTCTAGATTCAGTTAGAGAATATTAAATATCTGTCTCATTGAGAACATCTTATTGAATAATACATTTCTCAAGTCAAAGATTTTTTAAGCTACATTTAAATTTAAAGAAATGAGTTTCATTTTTGATGGTATCTGGAATTTAGTTATAGATATATAATAGTTTGTCTGTTAGTCTATGTTTGCTTCACAAACTGGTGACATATAGGTTGAATCAAAGTAATTTTGGTCAATCCCTGTGTTATAACCTTATGACCTCCCAAATGTACAGAATATTAAAACCCTCCTTTATAAGAATGACAAGTAACATTAATTTCTTTCATTCCATTCATGCCTACTTTTGTGAATCAATCTATTAATACTACTACTTACTACAACTATAGTCTATTTTTGTGTCCCACTGCTGGGCACAGGCCTCGGCCTATAGTCCCCACGCAGGCCCAGTGCGAGTTGGGGGACTTCACACAAATCTTTGAATTACTTTTCAGATGCATGCAGGTTTCCTCATGATATTTCCCTTCACCGAAAAGCTCATAAGTAAACTTAGAGGTGCGAGCTGGAATCAAACCCCCGACCCTCTGCATGAGAGGCAGTTGGTCGAACCACTAAGCCCCACCGCTTTGTGGATCAGTACATGATCTACCCATATTATAAAAAATCTACCTAAGGGTCACAAAGAAGATGAATATGAAACAGATAAAAAAAGACAAATATATATTTAATGATTATTTCAAAACAAATCTGCTTAATACACCTTTATCCATTGTATTGACTAAACTAGACTGTGTAAAATTTCTATCAGTCTGCATTCTTCTGTCTTCTGTTTAATTTAGTAGCTTCTTGACTAGGTATCTCAGGCTCAGGCATTGATAACATCAAGAGCCGGGTTATCGAGTCATTGGTAATATAAGGCCGCAGCTCAGAGACATTTTATTCCTGTTTTCTTCAATAATTTCAGAATCTAAGGACAAAACACACAATGTATTATTCTCTCCTCACAGAACATAACAAGTCAACATAACAAGGCTTGGTTTCTTTTTATGTGTCATTTTATATAAATCTGCCAAAGATTTTATTGAATCTCATTTGTGTAATTTGTGTCATGCATTAGTTCAGATTATTTGATGTGTATTTCTCTTTAAAAAGTATACATGTATACTATTTCTTAGTAGGTAACCAGTGTAAAAACCGTTTCTGACTTTGGAATTAGGAAAATTTACAATATATCCTTAGATATTCAAGCATTTAAGAAGGAAATAAAAACTGGAAGAAAGAACTTTGCAGGGCATTCATTCAAGCCAAGTTTGTCATTAATTTGTCTTCATTTCAGACCGCTACCTCGACATATTGATTTTAAAAATAAAGATTACTAACCTGGCTGTTACTTCATGATTATTTGATCCAATTTCCAATTAAAATTCGCATTGGAATCGCGTGGGAATTGCGCGGCAGCGAGCGATGGTCTCTGTGCTCGTAATATGTAGGGTTTTGCAGGTCTCGTTATAGTGATAATGCATTTTTTTGGTGATTTGGCCTCACGGGATGCGATTATTTCGTCACTAACATCACATACAAATTGCATTTTTATATATTTTATTTTTAACACATCCGTCGGTATCTCCGTAACCGGCCGAAATCGGGCGGTTAAATCCACTAACGAGGCGTTATTGGAGATTCATCTATTTGCCAAAACGTCAAGCTGACAGCTTAACCGACAGTTTTTCTTTTTAATATAGGAACGGTCAAAATTGCTAACGAGCGGTTACCAACTTTACCATCATCCATTAGTAGCAAGGTATCGGTAGCGGATGCGTATATAGGAACGCTTTTTGCCTACGGATGGTAGGAAAACCTACGCCTCGTAAGGCAAAACGAGGCGTTACGTGGATATAGGAACCGGCCCATAATAAATTGCCGTTGGAGATTAATAGTACATTATTGCCGTGGCCGGGAAAGTAGGCCTTTGCAGGCTGAGTATTGGTTTAAAGTGTACGAATTTTATAACTTTAATATATACGAAGCCTGTAAAGCCTTTCACGTGCCGAGGCTTATAATGCGCTTATACCTGCCGCGGAAGTAATTTCATACAAATTTCCGGGGCATGAGTCGAGTTTTTTTTTAAATTTTTGACTGATCGTCAATGACGCACTTCGTGGTCTGAAAGAAAGCAGACAATGACGAGATTCCCGGCCATTTTTGAGAAAAGTAATGGATTTAAACAATTTTAAAAGGATATTAAATATATTATAAAAGACAAATGTTATTACAATGTAAATGACTTCAAAGCAGATAAGTTTATTATTATTCATTCAACTTGTTTTTACTTTTTTTGTTTTAATTATTGTCCTGACTTTTTAAAAATAAAGGAATGTCTTCTTTGGGCCGGTTCCTATATTCAACCATCCGTTACCGGTAACGGTAAGTGGCCTCTGGAAGCTACCAGCCGGTATCGGTTAAGCTGGTGTTTCTATATATTGTTTTCGTGACGGACCGTAAGCGATAGGACCCTACCGACCGAACTGTCAAAACCATGGAGGTAATAGTACATAAGTGATAGTTAATAGGTACCTCCATGTCCCCCATGTTACCTCCATGGTCAAAAACATTGTCGTCTGTTGGTAATCTGTATTTCCGTTCCGTTTAAAGCAAAATATGTTAAGTGATTTTCATTTAGTTTAATTATTAAATTCTGATCACATTACTTTTTGCAGTGAAATGATACGGTTTTAATATTAGGTACTATAATTTCATGTTACAATGTTGATTTTAATTACCTAGCAATAACTTTCTCGAAGTTGTAATCTTGTAATGTAACCTGATCAGAATCCAATCAGAGCCAGAGCCGCTGCAAAACTAGACTCGAAAATATAACATAAGTAAACAAAATAAGCATCGTTCGGCACGGCACACGTATCGGTTAGACTCAGCTGAACCACTCCATGAATAAAGCATTGGTGGAGACAATTATTGTCTTCATACACCAACAGTACCAACGCAGTTGCTATTGCTCCGCGACGCGAACGAACAGTGTCTCCGCCGTGAACTGGATAAAATCTAAAGGGATTCACCGTCATGAGTATCAATGCCGGCGACCCGGCGATATACCTTTTACGGGCACACATAGGCTGCATTCCGCCCAGGTAAAAAAACAGAAGCTCATATGGACTATCCAGAAAGCATGCTCCTGATCTCTTCAGACTAAAACCGAGAGAAAGGCCTCCAGGTATGGCTGAACAGTGAATAAACTGACAGAGGACAAATATTGGCAACTCATCGTACTACAGGAGTAAACAGGGCTGCAAGTGCCACCCGCACCCGCATCAAACTTATAACTACACCATATAGTTCTGGAATATCTATGATCCAAATATGATGGCCCCATGGAAGAATGACCTCCAACAGCTGATCAAGAGAGCAATATATTATTTTAAGGAATGCAAACTGAATTGTGAATTTTACTTGCAGTGACATCTTTGCCATATATGATAAATAAAATATTTCTATCTATTTTTGTAATCTGTTATTTTATATATAAACTAACTATACTAGGTGTACCTACCTACTAGATAAACCATCACATTTTTGCTTCCCTTCCCGTTCCCAACACAAGTGTATCTTATTCCTGGATAAAAAGTAACCTATGTCCTTTCCTGGGACGACCCCCATACCAAATTCCATCTAAAGCGGTCCAGCGGTTGAAGTGTGGGTAACAGCCAGACAAAGATACTTTTGCATTTATAATATTAGTATAAACAAACAAATTTATTCCTATTAGTATGGATTTAAATTAAAAATTTAAATCATTTTAGTAAAAGAAAGTATTTTTCACTAATATTTTCCTACCTATATGTATAATGAAAATTTCAAAAATATCTTTATGTAGGGCTGTAGGCACATGAATGCATTAGGTATCCCACTGTGGAGTGGATATTTATAGCCCAGTAGTGGGGAGAAATCCTGCAGTGATAATTATTATATACCACAGCCTTTAACAACTCTTAGAAATGTATTTTGCATCAATACATATTCTAGATTCAGTTAGAGAATATTAAATATCTGTCTCATTGAGAACATCTTATTGAATAATACATTTCTCAAGTCAAAGATTTTTTAAGCTACATTTAAATTTAAAGAAATGAGTTTCATTTTTGATGGTATCTGGAATTTAGTTATAGATATATAATAGTTTGTCTGTTAGTCTATGTTTGCTTCACAAACTGGTGACATATAGGTTGAATCAAAGTAATTTTGGTCAATCCCTGTGTTATAACCTTATGACCTCCCAAATGTACAGAATATTAAAACCCTCCTTTATAAGAATGACAAGTAACATTAATTTCTTTCATTCCATTCATGCCTACTTTTGTGAATCAGTCTATTAATACTACTACTTACTACAACTATAGTCTATTTTTGTGTCCCACTGCTGGGCACAGGCCTCGGCCTATAGTCCCCACGCAGGCCCAGTGCGAGTTGGGGGACTTCACACAAATCTTTGAATTACTTTTCAGATGCATGCAGGTTTCCTCATGATATTTCCCTTCACCGAAAAGCTCATAAGTAAACTTAGAGGTGCGAGCTGGAATCAAACCCCCGAACCTCTGCATGAGAGGCAGTTGGTCGAACCACTAAGCCCCACCGCTTTGTGGATCAGTACATGATCTACCCATATTATAAAAAATCTACCTAAGGGTCACAAAGAAGATGAATATGAAACAGATAAAAAAAGACAAATATATATTTAATGATTATTTCAAAACAAATCTGCTTTATACACCTTTATCCATTGTATTGACTAAACTAGACTGTGTAAAATTTATATCAGTCTGCATTCTTCTGTCTTCTATTTAATTTAGTAGCTTCTTGACTAGGTATCTCAGGCTCAGGCATTGATAACATCAAGAGCCGGGTTATCGAGTCATTGGTAATATAAGGCCGCAGCTCAGAGACATTTTATTCCTGTTTTCTTCAATAATTTCAGAATCTAAGGACAAAACACACAATGTATTATTCTCTCCTCACAGAACATAACAAGTCAACATAACAAGGCTTGGTTTCTTTTTATGTGTCATTTTATATAAATCTGCCAAAGATTTTATTGAATCTCATTTGTGTAATTTGTGTCATGCATTAGTTCAGATTATTTGATGTGTATTTCTCTTTAAAAAGTATACATGTATACTATTTCTTAGTAGGTAACCAGTGTAAAAACCGTTTCTGACTTTGGAATTAGGAAAATTTACAATATATCCTTAGATATTCAAGCATTTAAGAAGGAAATAAAAACTGGAAGAAAGAACTTTGCAGGGCATTCATTCAAGCCAAGTTTGTCATTAATTTGTCTTCATTTCAGACCGCTACCTCGACATATTGATTTTAAAAATAAAGATTACTAACCTGGCTGTTACTTCATGATTATTTAATCCAATTTCCAAGTAAAATTCGCATTGGAATCGCGTGGGAATTGCGCGGCAGCGAGCGATGGTCTCTGTGCTCGTAATATGTAAGGTTTTGCAGGTCTCGTTATAGTGATAATGCATTTTTTTGGTGATTTGGCCTCACGGGATGCGATTATTTCGTCACTAACATCACATACAAATTGCATTTTTATATATTTTATTTTTAACACATCCGTCGGTATCTCCGTAACCGGCCGAAATCGGGCGGTTAAATCCACTAACGAGGCGTTATTGGAGATTCATCTATTTGCCAAAACGTCAAGCTGACAGCTTAACCGACAGTTTTTCTTTTTAATAAGTTTTTAATATAGGAACGGTCAATCTGTCAAAGTTCATACAAATTGCTAACGAGCGGTTACCAACTTTACCATCATCCGTTAGTAGCAAGGTATCGGTAGCGGATGCGTATATAGGAACGCTTTTTGCCTACGGATGGTAGGAAAACCTACGCCTCGTAAGGCAAAACGAGGCGTTACGTGGATATAGGAACCGGCCCTAAGTAAAATGAGCTAGCTTAAGGATTTAAGGCCCTTCCCTGACCCAGCATCGTCAAATTGCTCATTTAAGATCATACTTTTCTAAGAAATGTTTAAAGTTAAAAATATGAAAAAAACATATGTTATATTTGATTATATCATCCTTACATTGACAGCTTTCGATACACGTTTCACGAAACTTCGCTCGATACAATTTAATTCCAAAGTAACCTCTAACTCGGACCGCTAATCCAACTTTACTCCAGTTTATTATATCAAACAGTGTAAAACTAATTATAATACAAAAAAATATCCATATTATATGCATACATTGACAGCTTTATAAATGCCATGTTTTTAGCCAGTATTTTTATAGAAATTAAAACGCGTTAAATACTAACTAAATCGGGCGTTCTGTGCGTAGCGCTTTCTCTTTCACTCGTCCCACGAGTGACAGTGACGGCTGAGCTGGGTCTATGAACGGCCTTAAGGTAGTTTCCCTCCAGGGCCCGACTTGTCTTTCCACACTGTATGCAATAGCATGTTGTGTTGTGTTTACAGGTAATATATACAGGTAAACAGGTAACCTGTAAACACAAATAAAGGATTTGATTGATTGATTGATTGAGCCTTTGGGGAGGCCGATGACCAGCAGTGGATATCTTTCGGCTGAAATCATAACATGAAAATCGTGAAGCGAAGAAGAAAGTTACGCAAGATATTATAGAGACACTCAAGATGCATTCAAGTACAATCAATCAATCTCATCAATCAATACATTAGGCAATCTATCTCTTATGAAAATGTAAAAAAGTGTACTTATATCGATTGGCATATAGTAACTGTTATTATAAAATATTTCAATGTAAAAGTGTAGAGAAATCGGTAAGTATACGTATGTTACGTGGTATGTTTTATGTTTATGATACATATAAATTCCTAACATAAGGCATTGTGTCCTACGAGTATCCTGAAGATTAATTTCTTGTAGCAGCATGTCGTGGCCCCCTTTGACCCACTCGCCACATTCCCGCGCCGCATTCTGGAAATGTTTATTGCTATCCCGGCTAGTAATGCCTTGACTACATTCCCGGAGTGTAGAGATACTCGTACATTTAAGATTAAAATATTTCTTAAGCAACATTTCCTGTAGAAATATGTAGATACATTTAAGATATCACAAAACATAATAGGTATTATGATTCTACAAATACTCATAAAACGAATTTTACATAAATACGATTATTGACAAAACAAAAGTACCTACCTTCACCATTGTTTATTAATTAATTCAGTGCTTTTCAAATTAAAGCCAAGTAAGCTATGACTTCATTTGTATAGGTGTATAGTTAGCATTTTAAGAGATACGCCATAAACGAAGCATGAAAGCATTTAAGTAAAACTGACAAGAAGAGAAAAAATTTACATTACCCAGCTCAGGCGACGGTAATTTGCTTTATTGTATGAGACGGCCGTGACAAGCTGCGTTAGGATGAAAGAGCAGCCCCGGTGGCTATACGATACTGAAAATCGATTAAAATTTTCTTTTGTTAAAAATAAAAAAAACGCCTTCAAACTTCGACAGACTGCGAGTGAAGTCGGTGTCAAGTGAACCAAGGCGACGAAAAATTCGTTTTTTCAATACAAACATGATTCCGACGAATTAAGTTATTAATTACTTTTCTCTTTAGATTTGTTAAAAAGGACCTTACTAATCTATCAATGCTCAGCATTCACCTATAATAAGTAATAACATGTGGACGAACAGTGCCTAACAGAATATGTCAAAATATATGGAGCAAACTGACATTAGAAAATACGTTCCACTATGCTAATAACGCCTCTTTATAACGAAGGCCAAACGGGCACCCGTTTAGACGGGGACATTTTTCTCCGGCTGATTGTGAATCCTATGATCAGTCAAAACCGCTGGGGATAAAATCATGAAATTAGGCACCGTAACCTGTACCAATAACAACTAAGAAGAAGCTTTTATGAAATACAGATTGCCTTTACTCATCATCACAATCATACGTAACTTGTGATATTTCATATTAAACGCTTAACAATAGCTTCATGATAATCAAACAAACCACAGCAACAATAAAGGTTACACCACAACCGCTTACTCTGAAAACCGGGATTAACAATATTTTACCTAATTATAACGTTTGATTACTGCTTAGACAAAAAAAGTGACTTGCGGACTGTCTTATTAGTAACCAACCAGTCTCATCACGTCATGTGGCTGGGGAATAAGCTTATTTTTATTACGTTTTAGTACAATCATAAAATCGAATCATAATTAACAAAGTACGTATTATTTTAATTCTCATTTTCTAAGACATGCCACTGCTGACTTCACTCCAGTGTAAAAGTAATTAAAAATTGCTATAGCAGGTATGAAAATAGGCATAAAAGGTATTATTACTCGAGTCGTGACGTGGCACTTGTTGAGTGGGGTAGCTTTCAGCTTATCAGACGTAGGCAGGTGCGCCCTTTGCAATTCCGCCCTAGGGATGAGCGCGGGCGGGACATCTGCCCTAGTTTTAATTAAATCTTAGCTAAACTATTACAATGATGATGATGATGAAACAATTAAAATAATATCAAATTAATTTTTGACTGTTAACTTTTCTTACAAATTAAAACATAAAGCATTTTTCTTACCCAGTTCAAAGCCTCTTATTAAATGAACTAGCTTTTCCCCGCAACTTCGTATGCGCAGAAATATTAAATGTAAAATCCCGTTCTTTTCCCGTTCCCGTGGGAATTTCGCAAAATCCAAATTTCAGCCCGATCCGTCCAGTGGTTTGGGCTGTGCGTTGATACATCACTATGTCAGTCAGTCACCTTTGAGTTTTATATATTTAGATGTATTGAATGTTTGTCCGTCCTTCCTTCACGTCAAAACCGTATATTAACTTTTCGAGTTCCACTTTAAAGTTAATAGTTCCGGGCAATTTGATCCGCCGTTGGTTAACGATGTCATAAAAGGTATGTCGCGTGTCTCATACCTTTTATAACCTCTAAGATGTCCTACCACTGGGCAAAGGTCTCTTAATTACTCGGCTGCGCCAGAAGGAGGGTTACGTTTTTCAAGTTTATGTATTGGATATTTCTTTCAAAGTCAAAGTATCTTTATTGTTTTGCACAGGTAAACAAATACAGGTGTTAAAAGTTTTTGAAGTCTCACTGTAACATATCTTGACGACATACAATATTTAGCGTTGGTTTGGTTTCTAGGTAGTACAGAAATTAACATTAAACGTGAATTAAAAAAAAACGAAAAAGAAACATTGCTCGGATATAATTAGCAATTCGAAATGTCATTGTGATATAAATATAATGTAATTAATAAAATTATTATTAGATAGAAATTGGATAATTTTAAAATCTTTGGCCGCTCTGTATACCTAATCTAAACGGCTTGAGGGTTTTAGCTCGGGTGTCGATCAATTCGTCTTGATTCTGATACTGACTCTGGGTAGATGAGCCTGTTCGGAAAAGGTTGTTAAACATTTTGCAAAAAAATAATATTGTGTCCTTTAGTTTTTGTTACAACTTTCAACAATTTTAGTTAAATATATGTATTAACATCATTGCAATCTTAACTTGTAACTAAGATTAGGTATAGTGAGCTCATTAAATCTTAATTGTTAACCATATAAGCATGTTTAAAGTAAAATCATTGAAAAACTGCTCAAAAACCGAGTAAAGAAAAGGGAAAGATACAAGTTAAATGAAACTTCAATTATTTTCTTAATTATTGTACAGACTCAGTACGCCCAACAAAAGTTTGTATGCAGTCGGTTTTTTTTCAAAATTCGAGTTATTTTCTTCACATGTCTCAATTGTCAATCAAATTGTCTTTAGCTTTCTTCAAAGTCGTATATTTTAATAAAACTGTGGTTGCCATATAGCCATGGTTAGTGGATTGACCCACCGCCTCACGGTCCAAGGATATATAGTTAGTTCAAATCTCGGCTTGCATCTCTACATTTACCTGATATGTCCGAAATTTACGAGCTTTTCTAAATCTGCATGCGAACTATAGCCCAAACCCTCCCGTGATGAGAGAAGACCTGCGCCCAGCAGTGGCACGGTAATAGGTTATTGTGGTGTGGTTACCAATTATAATAAAACCTGTGTAAAATTGTTGAACGTCAGATTTTCGAATCAATTTAAATTTATTTGTACCACAACAAAGACGCCCGTAGACAGTGCGGCCCGGCGGCACTGTAAACAAAATTAAGAAATTGAATAGATTCAGCCGTTTAGAGCATTTGTTATTACTATAGCTGTTTTAAGAACACTCGAAACGGAATCTTTATTCTCATTTATAAGATAATCGGTTTAAATTGTATCGTATTTATTCAATCAGTGCAAAGAATCAAGACTACGCGTGAAAATGATTTGAAAAAGCTATAATTTTAGAAGCATGGTTATTGCGCGTGCAATATCGCTGGAATCTAATGACTTAATAAAAAATAACTTATGTGTCTGCTTTATTTAATACGGAAACATTATTTAACCTTCTTCAAAATGAAGTGAATAAATAACAGTTTTCAGTCACTCGTTTCCGTTTGGGCGACCGCCACCGTTCATCTATTTATGTATCATCTCACCCGAATATCATTACAGAAATTATATCTAAGTACCTACCTACTAGCCTAACGCGTAGACTTAGAATTTGCGTACCCGATGATACTATGCATAGAGATATGTAAGTGGATGGTTATAGTTAAACAAGTATTGAAAACTGGCTTAACCCATAGAACACCTGTTCCCGTAGAAATATCGGGATAAAAAGTATCCATTGTTACTTCCCGGGTCTAAAGCCATCTCCGTACGAAATTTCATCCAAATCGGTTGAATCGATGCGACATGAAGGAAGGACAAACATACAAACACACTTTCACTTAAATAATTTAGTAAGGATTTTATTTATTTAAACTTCATTGCACATACAAAACGTATACAGGTGGCGGACTTCATGCCTAAAGGCATTCTCTATACCAGTCAAGTATAAGAGTAGCCTAGTTGTTGCTTTAAAGTAGGCTGATGCAGCCAGCCGACACAGATTCCTCGCAGACTTTCCCTATCACAACCCTAACACTAGCCTTGTGTTAGGGTAGTGATAGGGAAAGTCTGCTACTTTAAAGTCGCTACTTTAAAGCATAATTCCTGGAAAACAATACGAGTCAGACCGCGATGTTTGCGTTCTAAAACTTCATTCGCTTGTACCGTTTTAACAGCATATACTCATAATTTATTTCCCACGCTTGTCATAAACTAGAAAACGGCCCGGCATTAAAAAATGTTACGGTCGGACATATCCTTTGCTATTTAGATACGTCGAATCAATTCATTTGCATATGGGACTAATCTTTTTTGTTAGATATGGAAAGTGGATGCAGATTTACGGAAGCCATTCGAAAATAAACGTTACTGATATTCGAATACTTGTCATTATTCATGGTCGACAGCACAGGTTACATAGTTGTCATCGCTGCCAATGTAAACGGTCTGTCGCCTCGCCGATCATGTCCAGGGAGATCATTATTTACCTTGACAGTTTAAAGCTGCCACAAAAGTTATGTTACATGCCTAATTTCGTACAGCATTTGACACCTGTTTATTTAAAGATGATTGAAATCCAGAACGGATACACCAGAATATATGAGAATGTTGGTGACAGAAATAATAAAATACTCTAAAAATATTTTTAACGAATGTGTTTTCTTTTTAAAGAAAAAGTCCGCTTATTTTAAACCTTATCACGAGACATTAACGAGATTTTGTTGCTGCAAATTAATAAGTGAGATCACTTGAGTTCGAGATAAGTTTGTTCTTCATAACCCTACTTGTGGGGGTTTTATTTAAACGCGTGTTCAGAGTGAAACTAGTTAGCTGTCAATAACACTTTACCGTCTGGATCTTATTTTCCCCTAGAAGATTTAACGTTAAGTGCACTTCGACAGACAGACCGCGCCAAACTTTATGCTTCAAGGACAATAACGTACGTATTACGTGAGGTTGATCTAGCTTCAATACTGCCAAGTACTTTCTGTAGAAGAACCTTTTTTTTTTCAAATCTAAAAATACAGTTCATCCTGTAACAGTGTTGGCTTCATGTTAGTCTAATTAAATTTTAATTATTAAAATGTTGTGATAAGAAGTCGCGTCTATAAGTCCGATTCCAACTCGAAACTACTTAACAAAGTGTCACATAACTTGTACAGTCGAGTACAACATAAATAGGGTTCTTTTTATCGCGGGTAGCAGGAAGCAACAGTACCTAACATAGTGTTTAATAAAGTTAATTATTATTCGGCTCCTAAAGGATCATGCGAAATCGCGGTAGCGCCAGGACCGTCTGCGGGCGATAATTACCTATGATCACCGCGCAAACTTCGAAGCGATGGATGTGCGGACGGCCTGCCTCCCACTGATGTGTAAACTCTACAAACCAATCTCACCCACAAACATTTCGATAAATTGTACCTTGTTTACTACTAGATACTGTCTATTTGCGTCCCACTGCTGGGCACAGGCCTCCTCTCATCACAAGCCTTGTTTATTGGCCCTTAATTGTAAATTCAAAAAGCGATTTAGGTATATCCAAAAACTTTTTATGTTTTATGTTTTGCAAATTAGCTATGTAAGATTATTAAAATGTTTGGCCGTGTGAGCAAAAAGTTGTCGAATGGCGTCCGTGTATAGGAAGACGAGCTGTCGGTAGGCCTCCGACTGGAGCGACGACCTGGTGCAGGTCGCGGGAAGTCGGGGATGCGAGCGGCACAGGACCGGTCGAAGTGGCGAGCCTTGGGGGAGGCTCATGTCCAGAGTTGTCCAGCAGTGGACGTCAATTGGCTGACGATCATCAGATGATGATAAAACGTTTATTTTATATATTTTATTTAAAGTGACTTTTTTCATTATGAAATAGAAAAACACGATTCGGTTTTCATGAAATTGGAACACATTTGAAAAACACTTTCATGAAATTGGAAAGGAGTAATCGTACAGCGTTTGTGGGTTGATAGCTGGACCGCTAATGTGATTGGCGGGCGTACAATACCTTCACGACTGAGTGTATTAAATATTACATATCTAAGCCGGCTGTGCTTGCGTTGCATTCAGCGCATTGAGTGAAAGTAGCTCTGTACCGATCGTGATTCCGATCTTCTATTTATAGTGATCGATTTGGCGTGCGAATTGATATCCACGTTGAGTAGGCCAGTCCGGGATGGGTGGCTCGGGAAATATCGCACTTGTGGTTTTGTTGTGCCAATCCGATGGCGTTTGGCAGATAAACGTTCGATCTGCGCGAATGCGGCGGCATTACAGCGCAGCTTTTAGTTCTACCCACACTGCTTTGTAGCTACTGTCAACTGTACGGGCGGTCGACCAGTTTCAAACAAAATTCCTTGTACGAGACACTCTACGCCCGTCCTACTTTGGGCAAGAAACTCGTGCAAGCTATTCTAGCCCTCAGGTGTCACAACGTCAATACATAATAGGTATGTGACTGTAGGTATATTCTCAATAATCCATCCCTACTCTCGAAAGATTTTAATTAGTAACAGCCAGCAGCAGAAGTAGGTATGCAATCGAAGAGTTCAAAATGACCTAAATATCGAAATGTTCAATCGCGGCTAAAGTTTTAATGTCAATAAAGACATAAAGGCAATCGTCGCTTGCAAGCAAAGTTAACTGAACATCGTTAAAAAGTCCACCTTAAGCTGCCATTTAAATGAGTGCAACTTAGCCTTACTCAAAAGGTCAGGAAACTACTTAGATGAGCACCGCGATTCTGGTCTGGCGGAAATCTTTTGCAGAAACTCTTATGGTTAAGTTTAGAACATTGTTACTTAAAATTCCAAATAAATGCAATTACACATTTTTAAGCGTATTTAAAAATACATTAAGTTCGTGATACCGACGAGTATAGAAGAGTTGAAAACGAAGGAAATAAAAAATGCTACGAATGTGAGATACTTACATAGAAATACACTCAACACCAATGAACTCGGGTCACTTTATATGGAAAATGCTATACAAAGTGACCCGAATTCTTTAATATACATATATGTTATGATTATAAATTTGGCAGTGTTTCATTTAGATTTTTTTATTTTAAATAATAAATCCATCGCGACAAGTTAGTCTTTTACATAACATCAGGTACCTAATTTTCTTGTCTGTGTTTGTGTTTAGTGCTATCGTTACCTACCTAATCATGCGTGAACAATGATTATATACATATGTATCAGATATGTCCATGGAATCATGAAAAAACAGTCAGTAAAATTAATTAGGTCAAGCTGCACATAAATATTAGTAGTATGTAAGTTACTGCTTCTGGCACACGGTTTCAGAACCCTGCGGAGCAGAAAATTTTCATGTTTTTTTTTACTTTGTCTTGAAAAAAACAAAACGATTTTGATTTATGAAGGTTTTTTTTGTATGTTTTTCTAAGTAGATTTTTTTTTAAGTGGACTGTTCTCACAGTTTTTTTAGTTTGTTGATTTATGGCCGTGCACTATACAATGCAGGTAGAGACATGTGTTTTTTATGTGACAGGTGCATTTCATTGGTTCTGTTTTTTTTTTCCCATCGCTTTTTTTTCTAAGTACTACGAATTTTTTGATCGTTTATTTTATTCAATAGCACCGCACGTTTTTTGGTATTTCTCGCAGTAAAGCTATTACGATATATCATTGAAAAATTTATGTGGGTTGGGAGAATGAAAAGAACATAAGTAAAATTGAAAAAATACGTTTGTTGATTTGTGACCACCGGCTATACAATGCAGATACACCTTACGTGTCAGGTGCGTTCTATTGTTGTTTTTATAAGCATTCTTAGAATGTATAATCGGTAGTTTTGGCTTTTTCTCACTGTAAAGGTATTCACACGCTCTGAGAGTATGAAAATACAGATAAATATCCGCATTTATTATCAAATGTCATGTCCTATTGAAGATTATAATTAAAACGAAATAAAGCTAAGCAGATTCAAACTGGTTACTACGTGTCGTTTGGTGCCACAAACAGATGTTTCTTTGCAGGTTGAAACACGTCCCGTTTATTTTATCATATAGGCACTGCGTTATGAAAACTGGTTACGACTTGTCGCTTTATACCACGAGCAGGTGTTGGTGTTCTATTCAACATTTTTTTGTCTTATCTACGACATATATGAGCGTGTAGGGTGTGTATGTGTGAGTGTGTGCGTGTTCTCAATAAAAGCGGAACTCCGACAGACAGCGCCATCATTCGTTCAGATTGCTTCGTCCACATAATAGTAACAACGGTGCTTGAAGTGATTAAATTTATCATAGTACATATTGTACGTGTAGTACATTGTTGTGGGTTTTAAGTTCTAAACGGTGTGTCTACGTCTTAGACTGCTGCGTGCTGCTGCCACGAGTTAAAATGGAGGTAAGTTTCAAAACTATGTACATACACCAAACATTGTCTGTTTTCTATTTGTATAAAACCTCTCATGGATTTTTTTCTGTTTGTTTTAGATATTAAACGAGAACTCTATTGATTACCCAATAAAAAATTATTATTACAGTAATTTGACTGATGATGAAGGCCAAGATATTGAACCACCTAAAATCCAAGCCCAAAAACGAACCAACAACATAGATGTATTTTTTGATAAGCCCAGAAAGAGGCAGGCTACGGAATACTCATCTACTGTTGCTCAATCTGCAAATGGAGGTACAAATTATATATCTTGTCGAGTAGATGATGTCTCAAAGAGCACTCATCTTGTTAAAATCGATGTCTACGATTTGAAAAAGCTACGTGGTATTCCAAATGATCAACACTGGAAATTTGCGGACACTAGAATCAAATACTACACTAAGTGCGAAGACGATGACTATTATTCCAACACAAAAGAATTAATTTACAAGATTACAAAACATATTGCAACTAAAAACGATTGCAAAAAATATTTCATCGACGGAAAGAAAAAAGCCATAACTTAAAACCCAAGCCCACCCACATCGCGCCCTTTCCCCCACCGACTGACAACTGAATTTTATCTATATAAGCAACACAGAACGAGCCACACCGCATCGATATCAAAAACCGTGGAAGTCGTGCAATACCAATATGGATCTTCAAAACTCGCTTTATGACGAAGAGCTGTACAACCGTTGCGAGGACCTCTCGGATCTGAATAACTCATTTTTCGATGAATATTTGTGTGAACTATGCGATTGCATTGAAATGTGGCATCTACAATCAAACGGATATTCACCAGCTACGCAGGCGCCATATTTACCAGTAAATTATTCGGGAAATCCTCTCCTGCTAGAGTGGGAATGTGAAGAAGACGCAGAGATGTATGATATTGAGACAGTTTCTCTTAGTAATGATGTATACGAACCTTTACATCAGCATGATTATCATGAATTGTGTTTTACACCTGTATCACGAGATGACGAATGCATAATGCAGTGGGAAATATAAAGAAATGCTGTACTAAGACTAAGGACTTTCTGTGTAAACAGTCTTAGTGTGTGTGTGTGTACATGTAAACTTCAACTGCTACTACTTTTTATCTTAACTTTTGTTTTCAATATAAGTGTTTGTATGACTTTTGTAAATGTGTTGTCATGTATTTAAAATTCTCAATAAAATCGTTTATCGCTTCTCTTGCATTTTTATTCGGTGTTTATCCATGTATAAGTTAACTAAGGAATATGAAGATAAAGTAAAGACATACGTATTGAAAAACATTCATTTATTTTAAAAAAATCGATCGAAACATGTTTCTTACGATAAAATCATTGCATAGAGTATTTTCAGAAAATATACTCAAATAATCAAACATCGTTTTACCTTTAAACTTAAAATATATATATACTAAACAGTATTCACCACAAACTGAAGTAAAATGGTTCTGAATTGATACATTGTTGTAAACCCATTTCTTTGTATTTCTTTTTAAAAACAACTTGTGATAGCCAGAAGGCTTTCTCCCAAATGAATCAAAGTATTCACCATTACCATTAACATCAATATGAATTGCCACCCAGTGAGAACCAGGTTTTGAGTCAGGATCCAAATTGCTTATGATATAAACTGGAAGATTTACAAAAAAAGGGATTCTGTTTGCTGGGAAAACATTTGATTCAATCCCAGGGTAAATTTGTTTCATACATAATTTCAATTCCTCTGTATCCATTTCAAATTATTGCAGCTAGTCATGAGCCTGTTACTGAGACTTGGAAAACAGTGATACAATGTATCATAAACCTATGTTTATATGCTCAATTTAACTGTTATAATCTACACTTACATCACGATGTTTATTGATTTCGATTATATTATCAAACTCTGCATAAACGATGCAATTTACAGTTGTAGTAAGGGCGCTTTCAAACCGAACTTCTAACCTCACACTGCCATGCCTAACTAGATTCCAGTGAGTAGTAGAACTCGCCGATAAATCAGGTGTTAAATCAAAACACATTAAACAATATCCATTTCCATAATCCTCTCTATTAATTGAGTTACCCTCATTATGAAAATGAATACCGGTTCCAGAAAACAGCGTATGATATGTTGATACCATTAACCCAGTACTGAAAGATGGTTGTAATGTTTTCGAAGGAATTTGATGGCCATCTACATACAAACTAAATAAGTTCATAGTGTGGTGGTGAAAGTTAAAAGGGTTATGTTTTAAATTACCATTAAATGCTGTGTTGTCAACAAAACCTATAATACATCTTTTTGGAACTTGACCAAGAAATATATTGTCAAGTGTTTTTCCTTGCACTCCCGATGGTATAGTAAGTACTTTGACTTCCGCTCTTGTGATGGGATATTTTGCAGTCGTTGAAGCTAAAACCTTTTGATGTGCAAGTAAAACACTTGGATTTATTTTTGTCCTTCTAATTATTAAACTTGCATCTGTTATTCGTACTTTGAGTTTTTTATCTTGACTGCACATGAGATTAAATGACTCTTTTGACCGTACTAATTTAACACGGACTTCGACGCCATTTATTAAAAACTTTTCTTGGTTAAAAATATCACCGTGTAAGTGACCAATCATTTCAACTTCCTTACTATCTTTTATGAATGCTTCTCTTTTGACCCATCCTTTGTTAGTAGTATCGTTTGCATCCATATGACTGGCAGTATCTTCGTACCATAGTCCGCATGTAAGGTGAGAGCCTTTTGCTGCTGGTCCATAATTTAGTAAAGTTTCCATATATGCACGGTAGGCATATGTATTATTGGGTGGTGATACAAGTTTTTGATTTAAATATATATCCAACTGGTTAAAAAGTGAATGTAGCCAATTATTTACTGGAGCAACATGCGTGTCTGCTGATTTGATGTGAGTACCGTCTTGATTCAATATTTTGGCTTTGATATGGAGTAAAGTGTGAGACAAGTCAATATAGTCATCGCCTGAACCCGGAACTTGAAATTCAAGAGGACCATCATCAGTTAATGATGAAATAGGTTTATAATGTATCCACTGTCCATTTTCTATACTTGTTTGTGTTGATGGAAGAGCAAACAAATCTAGTTCTGATTTAGCGCATTCACAAGAATGGTTATGTAAAAAGGACATGGTTTAGTTGGAAAAGATATCGTTAATATTTAATTTCTTTTTTATTCTTTTTGTACCTCTCCCTCGCAAGGCTTTGGGTGCAATGGCACTCTCTAGTCTTTTTCGTTTCATTTTATACCCAGATCCCGACATTAGAGAATCAATTTTTTCATCGGCTTTTCTTTTTAAATTAGCGCTTGCATTCTTAAAACGAGACTTAATGGATTCATCGATAGGGTGTGAGTTCATCATGTCGGACAATAGACCAACACCAGCATTTAAAGCTTCTTTTCCGACTGTTCTAAAACCACTAGATAGTAGAGGAAATACAGATCTAAACAGTCCTCCTAAAAAACTTCCTATACCATGTCCTCGCTGATGAGCAACACCTTTGTAAACAATTCCTACTCCAGAACCAGCTTGATGAGAATAATAATGTTCATATGGACATAAAATATTTCCACGTCTTTGATTCATTTTACGCGTTTAAAATGTAGTTTCACGCATGAGGTTCCAAACTGGAATGGAATCTTTCCACCCGTATGCGTCCTTATATCAATTTCCATAGTATCAAACTCTCTACGCAAAACAGGCATATAATGTGCAGGTGCAAAACCGTGCATTTTGTATGCTCCATATATGTATTTTGTTGGATCAAGTGGTATTATTCTGAGTAGCGAAGTCATAACATCTCCTACCACTTGGGGTTGAACAATATCTGAATATATAAACAATTGCGATGGCAGGCCCAAATATAAATTAGCAGGATATTTTCCAAGTTGACATTGAAGAAGGTTCGTCTGCGGTTTAAAACCGAGTTGTAGGTTTAGTATTGGTGTTGCACGTACGGAGATTATATCTTTATGAAAAGATGTGACCTTGACTAGTTTAGATATTACATCATAACTAAACTTCACTTTGTTTTTTAATAATGGGTTTTCATTAAAAGCAAATATAAACTGATCAATGTCATCATAAGTCGTTGCGGGTATATGCGACTTATATTCAATATTGGAACTCTTTTTTTCGTTTTCCAATGTAACCTTCTTTTTTATGTAGACTACGTTCTCGTGATCTTGGACATTATACATTGAACATGGGTAATGAAACTCTACTAATCCTACAACCCATTCTCCTTCTAATTTTATTGTCTTAGGTAGTTTTGTTAGAAAATTGGCTGTAGTATTTTCAGGATAATATATCATTGAACTGTTGCTCAACAAAGTTAAATAGAAACTATCGTCACTCATATTTCTTCAATAGTAGAAGCAGATATCCAGCTATTAAATTTATTCGGATAACCTTTCCACTTCACAAGTACCTCCTTTCTGTTACCAATTCGTCTCGAACGTATTATTTTATCTATTTTACATGTAGAGGTGGGGTTATAAGTAACTTTCTGTAACTCTTTCGAATAAAACGTGCCAGTGATTGGTTCACCTTCTAAGTCCTTTAAGGTATAGACAATAAGGGGTGATCTGTTGATGATTGACTCGATAACAAATATCTCGTCACTCCAATTCGTTTCATACCCTTTTTGAAATATGTGTTTATATTTGGTTATTCTTACATGATCACCAACATTTAAATTGGTATTTATGAATGTTTTATGACTTTTAAGTCCATTTCTTGGTCTATCATATAAATTAGTCCAAACAGTCATAATATTACTAAAATTAACATCTATCGGACACATTTTTATACTTGAATGGTAACTGTGATTATATGAATACAGGAGGTCTTGTAAAATATCAATGTATTTATAAGTATTTTTATGGGTAAAATAACGCCACATTTTCATTTTTAAAGTTCTTTGAAATCGTTCTACAATACTGGCTTTTATATCAGGATTATTTGTAGTATAGTAGTTTATGTTTTTACCCTTTAAATACTTTCTAACCTCTTTGGAAACAAATTCTGTACCTTTATCAGACTGAATATGACGCGGAGTTGCCCTAGCTTCGGTAAATATATTTTCAAAACATTTTTTTACCGTGTCCGAGTCCTTCTTTTTCATAGGTCTAGCGAAAGCATACTTACTGAAGACATCAATAACACACAGAATGTATTTAAAACCATCATTATATTGACTATAAGTCCGCATATCACTTAAATCTACTTGCCAAAGTTCATTATAATTTGACAGGATATATTTGTTCCGTGTAAAACGTCTTTGAACTGGTTTATGTACTGTATATGTTTCCTGAGACCGTAACCAGTTTTTTACCTGTTCTTTGTTCATTTGACCATCCATTGCCTTAGCTAACTTATCAATACTACTGTAACCCGCTGGATTAGAAACATCATAGTAAATCTTATGGATGTCTAATAAGGGCTCCATCGTTCCCAATCTATTTTCTTTTTGGGTAATTCAGGCGTTTTTCCTGAAATCGGCGTTGATTGTCCTCTTACTTGAATCGATGTTGATCTAGTGTTTTTAGATATTAGAGATTCTCTGGCCCCGTCTGACTTAAGACTATTTATGTATTCAAGGTTAGTTGGGTTACCTATACAATGTGTAGGAACTCCAATGTCTTTTAATACCGAAGCAAATTCTTTCCATCCAGTTGGTTTAGCACGTTTGAGGGGTCTCACAGTGTCACTTATCAAATCAATTATGTTACTTTCTGGGATAACTCGATTATCCACTACTATTTCCCCTCCTTCCTTCCACCAAATCTTCTTTTTATTTTTTACAATATTATCAAGTAAATATTGACCTTTTTTCATGTACGATTTCGGAATTATTTTTATGATGTGAGATGGTGTAAACTGTACAGGGTAAGAATGATTCGAAGAAGCGCTAGTAGCGTCACCTTCATACGATGTTGGATTTAGTAATGTTATATTATTCTCTTTTTCCTCCTTTTTAACCATGGATTTTTCGTAATCATCATGGGAATTATTAATATCCTCAATAATTATTGGTAGCTTAAACGGTTTTCGATCTGTTTCAGTGAAATGCAAAAAACGTTGTAGTGCTTGAGAATACATTGCCCATTTTTCACGATCTTCTACTTTACTATTAAGAATTTTTTGCATTTCTACGTCTAAACGAGTTAAGGAATTCAAAGGTACATTTTCATTGTGTTTGAACTTCTCAATAAAATCTGGTTCTACTAAAATCATCTTTTTCGTGTTCTCCATGTTGATTATGACAATGAGTTTAACAAACTACTTAATACAGCTCCCAGTATAATTGGTAGAAATGCGCCGCCCTTTTGAACTATAATAATCTTCCTTAATTTATGTTTCCCCTTGGAAACTAATTTTCGCAATATATTTTTATGTTTCTTTAATTTAGTTTTTTCTTTATTTTCTAATGGGATTCTTCCCTTTAAAACGTTGTAAATGCATTCACAAATAATATTTATTTCAGCTTCGTCACACGATTTAAGTAAGGCTTTACGATATTTTGGTTTAAGCGTATGTAAAGCTTTAAGTAAATGTTCATGAGTGATCACTCTATCAGGCATCATTTACAACTGACTAAAACCGGATGATTTTTATCGTATTTAAACCCTTTTTTTGGAACGTATATAATACAAAATGTATCAAAGGGAAACACTTTAGTTTTAAAACGACATATATCATCTGTGCTTTGTTTCAAATCGATCATCAGATAACCATGTGCTGACGTAGTTGCATCCTTGTATGCTTCTTCAACAAATTTTGAGTTTTCTGGATAAACTTGTCGAGACAAGTAGCGTATTTGAGTTTTATCTCTGGGATTTTTAAAATAAACAATATAGGTTGTGTTCAAAGATATATCACGTTGTCCTCTCCCTTGATGAAATAAATTTTGTGTTATATAAAAAACACTTAAATTTCTGTGATGACTACCTTTTGTAAATATATCTACAATACGTCCATCTGATTCTCTCATTAAATCATCAATTATAAGAAGTTTGGGTCGCTTCCCATCAAACATATTTAAATCGGGTATACCTTGTACATAATCAATACCACTCAAATTATAAAGTGGTTGCATTTCATCATAACACCACAATACTTGATTAAATTCCACATTACACATTTTTTCTACATTTTTCAAAAAATTTGTCACAAAGTTCGATTTTCCACAACCACTAGGGCCTGCAATAATAGCCGTAAATGGATGAATAAAATGATTCATTGTTAACAATACAACTGTCCTTGCTGTTTAAGGTATGTTTTGAAAATAAAACGAAAATGTTCGAGTACGGATATATATGTATATTATATTATTCCTAATCTAAAAAGATAAAACCATTTAATACTGACATATACATAGGGAATATAAATTGTATGTACGAAATACATTTGTTCCTTTAATTCTAAGGATATAAAACCTAATCATACACATTGATATTGAAGCTATATAAAAACAATATTAACACTACATAGTAAATACCCTAACCATATTCTAAACTCGTAGTTAATCACTGCATATTAAATCTAAACACCTAAAATTAGTAAAAATTTATTAATTTAAACACCTTAATTTATAATGACCCCAAGCGAAAGTATCATTGGAATCTTTACATAGATATCGTTTTGTATCAGAATAAGATAGAGAGACTTTGTTTATTTTTTGAGTAAAAATAGTGTGTTTGATGGAACGAAATCTGTACATTTCAGAAAAAACATTAATTTTTTCATTTAAACAACGCTTGTAGTCACGAATGTGAAACTTGTTAGTGACACATTTATTTACGCCCTTAGCTTTAGCCACTATATTCTCGTCAACGTTTAAGGCATACATTTTTGATCTTAGGCCAACGTATTCTTTCAGGATCAATCCTTTATTTTCATCCTTGAAATAACCTATTTTTTTCTTATTTATACAAGGAAAATCGTAAATATTATTAGGTGCATAATCAGATGTATCAAAGTAATTATTCAAGTCATTTTTTATGTCGCTATAAAAATCCACAGTAAAAATTTGGTATATTAAACTGTCTGTATCTGTATATAATAATTTTACATTATCGACGAATTTATTTTTCATGTATTTGTAGTGGAAGTCATACATCAACGTTTTGGATATGTCCAATATACAGAAACCTAGGTAAATGGGCTTGTTATAAACTAATTTGGTTCTCTTCAACTGTACCGCTGCCAAGCTTTCCGAAAAAATTGAAATGCTGTGGAATTCAGGGCGAGCTATATAACTTTCAATTCCTTTGATTTGTCCTTGATTTGCCCAATGTGTTAATAACTTTACATCAACCCTTTTCTCTATATTTTCCATAGTCTTGCCGAAAACGGCGTTATTCATTAGTTTATAAAAGTCTTTCTCGAAATCCGTTTTTGCACTCGTTCTTAATGTCGTGTTCAAATCAATATACGTTTGAAGCCAGTTACTTTGTTTGAACTTTAGTATTCTATGGATTTTTTTTAAATTTAATCCATTTTCTAAACATTGAATAAGATTTCTGTAGTGTATAATGTATTTTATTTTATCGTTCAAATTCGGGACTAATTTTTTTACTTTACTTTCATCAACTACTATGTGCTCTGCGCAAAATGAAAGATCTGAATGGGAATCGTGCATTAAATCAGGATATTCTAAATCCACTTCTAAAATGTAACCATAATCAGC
This sequence comes from Aethes cnicana, assembly GCA_963971205.1. Classification (NCBI taxonomy): domain Eukaryota; kingdom Metazoa; phylum Arthropoda; class Insecta; order Lepidoptera; family Tortricidae; genus Aethes; species Aethes cnicana. The sequence goes on along the minus strand of OZ020276.1, from coordinate 5,585,718 downwards.
ATCGTTTGAAATTCTGAAATCTGTGGCAGGATCAACCCATTCAAATTCACCAATAGGAAGATGTTGTGACATTGCCCAACCATATAAATTATTGGCATCTAGGTAAATGAGATACGATGACGGTTGATCAGAATCATAATCAGACATGTAATAATTATTTGATTTAGCATATCTATTACTACATTGTGATATACCGCCTCGAAGTCCTTTTTTAATAAATGAAACTTTGTCAAAATCCGTTAAAAGTTCTAGTTCAACTCCAGTTATTTTAAGCATTGCGTCCCAGCTGAGACCAGGTGCAGTAAAATAATTGGCAGCATCGAGACCATAGGTTTCAAGGCACACTGACCGAAAATTCTCAAAGATGTCAGTTAATAGAAGTACGTCTGTTTTTAAATACAAGTTTGAATAGTCCAGCATTGTTTGGCAACCGAAATGATTCCAAACGTTTTGTGCGTGTTGGTAATCCAAATCTGTTATGCAGCTATCTGTTAATGAACTATAAAAATCACTTATACTAGGTAATGATAATGCTTCAAGGCACTCGTACGATTTCATAAACTCATATGGAAATATTCCCTTTTGCTTCAAGAGTTTAAAATCTTCATTACTGGGGTATTGTTTCTTTAGTTCATGAAATTGGTGCTCTTGAAGATTTTTGGCTAAACTATTCAAACTACTCGACATGAACCTGAAGGAATCAACAAATCTTAAAGAAAACCATCTCTTATCAAATTTCAGTTGTTTACTGAATGAAATATATTTTTCTTTATTTTGAGGAATAATATCGATAGCCCCATCCCGGAAATTTAAAGCTTTTACTATGAAATGTGCATCGTAATTGCTGAGATTGTGAAAAAATACTGGAATGTGTGTGGGAGGTGTGAACTTATAATCACAAGATTTATGTGCTACTCCTCGAAATTTTCCCGTATTCCAATCATAACTGAAAACACTTTGAGATCTTAAGTCCTTATCACATATAAAACATTTATTATTGGCTTCAGAAACTTTATCTAAATCGGTCTGATTTAATGGAATTGGATTCTTCCGGAAGCGAATGTATTTATTTAATTTTTCCAAGTCACTATAAAGGTTATCCATAAATACTTTAGCACAATCTGAGCCTGTATATGAACAATACCGAGAAAGACTATCATCAAAAGAACACTTAATGAAATAACCGAAACTGTACATTTCATGTTGCTGAATATTTTTGGTATAAGATTTTGATGGATCTGGATCGCAAGATGCTATTGGATTTAAAAATGCCTCAAAATCTGCATATACAACGAAAGGCAATTTAAGCTTTCGTTGGTATTTATCAAAAATAATTCTATCATTTGAAACTTTCTCACCAAACCAATTTGTTTTTGTCTTATCGTTGTTCGGGAGTTGTACAACCACGTGATTACAATCATTTTTTTGATGATTCGTTAACTCTTCATTTGAATAAAATGCTAATAAACAACCATCGCAAATATGAAAACTATAATTAGTTGTTGAAATTTGACGACTTACTAATCGAGATAAATTTTTAATGTAGCAGTAATGTCCCTGACTACCTTTTGATATATAAAGTAAATTTATATGTTTTGATTTCCTAGCTTTAGTGAAGTGGAGTGGACCAATCACTTCGTGTGATTTAGAGTTTTCAATATAATTTAATCCAAATACATTTATACTAATATCATTTAATTTTTCTACTCTATGTACATCAGTTAATTTAATAGGAAATGGAATGTCACCAAATTTTACTTCATTTTGGTGTTTAAAATATGACGATACTCTCTGTGGATTATCCTTCACCGGATACAATGCTGAAAGAAGTGCCCATTTTAAACACTCGTGGTCATGATTTTGTACGTTTATGATAGCTTTTTTTGTTTTAATATCATGTGGCAGATCAATGAACGATGAACCTCGCAACGGATTGAATTGGTTAACGTTCATGTCTATGTATTTAATATGTCTAAGACTCCAACCACTATCTTTTTTTTCGAAATTTGAAATTTTATTAATGATTGTACTTTTTAAATTTTCAAAAAAAGTTTCACTATCATCACCTCTGCATATGGTCCAACTCAACACATTAAAATCGAAAAAATTGTTGATTCCTTTAGTTTCTTGAACAAATTCCGCATGCAAAATAAAACTAACCTTGAAAATGGTTAACTGATTAATAGTATCGTCTATTAATTTATTTAACGTTTCTTTAATGCCCTCAAAAAATATTTCCGGTGTTTGAAATTTAAAGTCGGTTTCTTTTTCCTGGACTGAATTTATCCTATAAGTTAGCAACCTATTTCCAAACGCAGTTTCTATCAATTCAACATTAGGGTAAGAATGTTCAAATCTCATGCAAGCATTTTTATGGATATTACTCCTTAAATGCTGTGCATAATACCTTCTTGAAACCTCCCGTTGACAAGATGTGCACTCGATGGTGTCCTCAGCAATATAACTCGGTGGTGGTTCATCTGTGTTCCGAGAAGTTGATGGTTGCGGGGTCCCTTCAACTTGTAATTGTTGTGCTGGAGTAGACGAACCACGAGGTTGAAAAACATCTTCAGATACACGTTTTCTCTTGAGTCCGCGTGTAACAGTTCTGAAAATAAAATAAAAAACGTATATAGATGTACCTATTAAAATCCGATAAAAAAACTAATAATTTTCAGCATAGTATTACCTAATTTGATTGACAAATAGAACAATATGCTTCCATGGGTAATACACCATCTATCTCATCGTAATTTGAATTGATCAATTTAATATTAGTAAAGTGTCCACTGCACGGCGTGATATACGGTTTGATATCGGGATCTTGAGCTATTGTTGCATCAAGTTTCCCACTGATAAACCACAATCTTAAATATTTATGAAAACTATTTAATAACACTGATTTGCTGAACATTTTAATATCTTCACTAGTCAACGACATTATATTGACAACTACGGGGCATTTCGCTCAGATTAATGCTTATATTGGGATTTCTCTCCCCACTGTTGGCTAACTTCAAAGTATAACACGTTCAAACGTGTTTCAAATTTTTATACTTACAATTTTTTTGGGGGATTCTCGACTTTTTCGCAGTGTTCATAAAGTTCTTTATCGAAAAATGAGTTATTCAGATCCGAGAGGTCCTCGCAACGGTTGTACAGCTCTTCGTCATAAAGCGAGTTTTGAAGATCCATATTGGTATTGCACGACTTCCACGGTTTTTGATATCGATGCGGTGTGGCTCGTTCTGTGTTGCTTATATAGATAAAATTCAGTTGTCAGTCGGTGGGGGAAAGGGCGCGATGTGGGTGGGCTTGGGTTTTAAGTTATGGCTTTTTTCTTTCCGTCGATGAAATATTTTTTGCAATCGTTTTTAGTTGCAATATGTTTTGTAATCTTGTAAATTAATTCTTTTGTGTTGGAATAATAGTCATCGTCTTCGCACTTAGTGTAGTATTTGATTCTAGTGTCCGCAAATTTCCAGTGTTGATCATTTGGAATACCACGTAGCTTTTTCAAATCGTAGACATCGATTTTAACAAGATGAGTGCTCTTTGAGACATCATCTACTCGACAAGATATATAATTTGTACCTCCATTTGCAGATTGAGCAACAGTAGATGAGTATTCCGTAGCCTGCCTCTTTCTGGGCTTATCAAAAAATACATCTATGTTGTTGGTTCGTTTTTGGGCTTGGATTTTAGGTGGTTCAATATCTTGGCCTTCATCATCAGTCAAATTACTGTAATAATAATTTTTTATTGGGTAATCAATAGAGTTCTCGTTTAATATCTAAAACAAACAGAAAAAAATCCATGAGAGGTTTTATACAAATAGAAAACAGACAATGTTTGGTGTATGTACATAGTTTTGAAACTTACCTCCATTTTAACTCGTGGCAGCAGCACGCAGCAGTCTAAGACGTAGACACACCGTTTAGAACTTAAAACCCACAACAATGTACTACACGTACAATATGTACTATGATAAATTTAATCACTTCAAGCACCGTTGTTACTATTATGTGGACGAAGCAATCTGAACGAATGATGGCGCTGTCTGTCGGAGTTCCGCTTTTATTGAGAACACGCACACACTCACACATACACACCCTACACGCTCATATATGTCGTAGATAAGACAAAAAAATGTTGAATAGAACACCAACACCTGCTCGTGGTATAAAGCGACAAGTCGTAACCAGTTTTCATAACGCAGTGCCTATATGATAAAATAAACGGGACGTGTTTCAACCTGCAAAGAAACATCTGTTTGTGGCACCAAACGACACGTAGTAACCAGTTTGAATCTGCTTAGCTTTATTTCGTTTTAATTATAATCTTCAATAGGACATGACATTTGATAATAAATGCGGATATTTATCTGTATTTTCATACTCTCAGAGCGTGTGAATACCTTTACAGTGAGAAAAAGCCAAAACTACCGATTATACATTCTAAGAATGCTTATAAAAACAACAATAGAACGCACCTGACACGTAAGGTGTATCTGCATTGTATAGCCGGTGGTCACAAATCAACAAACGTATTTTTTCAATTTTACTTATGTTCTTTTCATTCTCCCAACCCACATAAATTTTTCAATGATATATCGTAATAGCTTTACTGCGAGAAATACCAAAAAACGTGCGGTGCTATTGAATAAAATAAACGATCAAAAAATTCGTAGTACTTAGAAAAAAAAGCGATGGGAAAAAAAAAACAGAACCAATGAAATGCACCTGTCACATAAAAAACACATGTCTCTACCTGCATTGTATAGTGCACGGCCATAAATCAACAAACTAAAAAAACTGTGAGAACAGTCCACTTAAAAAAAAATCTACTTAGAAAAACATACAAAAAAAACCTTCATAAATCAAAATCGTTTTGTTTTTTTCAAGACAAAGTAAAAAAAAACATGAAAATTTTCTGCTCCGCAGGGTTCTGAAACCGTGTGCCAGAAGCAGTAACTTACATACTACTAATATTCTGTATCACACAGGGAGTCCGGTGTGGGGTCTCCGAATACTTATGTACTTATGTCGTTGTGGGCACACCTTACTTCCCTGTTTTACGACTACTAAACTCTGTTATTAGTCCTTTGGGCAATATTCATTTGTTATATTACTGAACTCTCTTAGAGGTTTCGACGATTTTTTTTACCTTTGCTTTTACTAACTAATACCTACTAAATGAAGATCATAGTTATTTAATGACATTATTGACAATTCGATAACACTTTATACTGTAAATTTTTACTTATATGCGTATTCTTTCCTTATTTAAACACTTTATTGGACAATCACATTTCAGTAAGTACGGAGCGTTGGCAGTAACGACAATTCAGGACTGAACCAAGTACTATTTCTTATTCTGTGACTGAACTGAAAACCTCGCGTAAGTGCTTAATACGTATTGTACCTATACCATTCCAGTGTTCAAGCAGAGAACGTCACAACACAGAACAACATGAGCCGGCAAATTTGTAAGGCTACAGGTGTACATATACGTCTGACGTGGGAATTCCAGAAATGTAGTCACGGCATAGTCCTCGGTAGACACTAGGACTGGGGAATTATCCAAGTTATTTGAAGAGGCCAGCTTGAACGACGTCGCTATGGTCATCTGATTTTACTAACAAACACGAGAAATCGTTGTTCAGTTTCTTTTTACAGCGAAATAATAGGATTTCTTTATATAGAACTGTGCAAAAACTGTGTTTCGGGGTTAAAATATCCGAAAACGAAAAAGTACACATGAATGTATCTGTATGTATATCTACATATGAACTTACAATAACAATAACAATATGTTGTACTGAAACTATAATTAAATAAATAAATATATAAATAAATATTATCTTAGGATTTCACACAAATTGACCTAGCCCCAAACTAAGCAAAGCTTGTACTATGGGTGCTAGACAACGATATAAATACTGATATAGAGAAATACATACATATATAAATACTAAACATCCATGACTCGGGTACAAACATTCGTGCTCATCACACAAAGTTTGCCCCGAGCGACCGTCGGAACAGAAGGCAGGGTCACTACCAACTGAGCCAAACCTGTCGTCAAATTATTTTTGATTAGATGGCGTCTCGCTAATTGCTGCGACCATCAAGTGAATCCCAGTAGGTAGAATTGCATTCGTAAACCGCGTAATGAACATAACGAGTGCAGGGTTTAAATATGTTCACGGCCAAACAACTCTCCGTTCAATAGTGTCATAACATCGGAACGACCCATAGGAACCACGCAGCATCTCTATCTCCAGCGTCTACGTAACAACGCTACGCCGACGGACGTTTCGCGAGGTGAAAACCCTTTTGCGGTCGCAAAAACATAAGTGACTTTCCCAGGGCAAGGTAAATGGGAATTAATAAGGAAGGTTCAAGGGCTAGAATTGTGGGTCGGCGGAGCTGGAGCGAGTATGTTCGTCCTGCTCTCGCGGCGCCCTAGGCTGCGGCGCGCAGTGGCGCTCCATCCAGTCGCGGTCTGCCGGCCGTCGCGACGCTCGGGGCCCGCCGCCGCGCTGCACGCCCGCCGCGTCATGTGGGACCGTATGGGATGCACCGCTAATTCGCCCAGCGCCCCGGCCCGAGTCCGCGCCGGCTGAGCCCGCCGGCGTCGCCGCCGCCGCCGCCGAGCGATCCGTTCTTGTGTAGAGTGCACTGGGCCATCGGCCCCTTGTTTTGTGTTTGTGTTGCTCTGTGATAATAAATACGTTACAGTGATTCAGGATATCTAAAACCCTTGTCATCAACTGACAATTGTGTATTGTGTGGAGTTCGATTCAGGTTGTTATGGAATCACTTCTGGGCTGATTTTGCTCAACCATTTTATTTAATTGACGTGGAAAAAGCATCAGTTCTGATTTAAGGATAAAGATACCTATCCAAACAATTCGTTGTACGCGACGCGAACACAGTTACACAAGAGATAAGCGTTTAATCTGAAAATCACGCCGTAATAAACATGCATTAGCGCTTACGTTGCGGTAGTGTGGAGAGTAATTCGTAGGTAACAACATACCTGCTGCCCAAATGTTCAGTGAGCCAAGGACTCATCCGGCACGCTCGCCTGAACATACGTTAAATTTGTTCATTGTGAATCACTTCGAAAGCAAATAAGTAGTACCATCTACTTACCTAGCTTATGGATAAGAGAAATACATAGAATAGCTACTTAACTAAATACAATCTTTTTTGTAACACGCCTACGTGAAAGACCATTTCATAGTTTGATTACACTTTTGAAAACAACCTGTGGCATGTTTACGATTCGCGTCGTTCATTTTAATGTTGGGATAAACCAAGAAACTACAGCTAATACACATAAAATTATAATAATAAATCAATCGAGAATACGAAAATACAAAAACATGAACAAGATTATCTAAAAAAAGTTTTGAAAAATTGACGAGTCGTGCGGTTGCATCTTTATCATTATAATTAGACACTTTATTTTTATCCTAACCTACTCTCCGTTTTCATACGTGTGACGTCGTTTCGTTTGTAGGCCGCTACGACACAGAGATGCATAGATAAGGTTGCCTGCCTACTAATACCATCTGTAATTAGTTGTTGTGAATGGAAGTGTAATGTTCGGCGGGCGAGGGATGACAATAGCGCTAATAATCTAATCGCATCAACTCGAAACAATGGTTCGCGTCGCCTTTTAAGGCAATGATACTACTCGTACATCCAACGACTTGAAGCTGTCTTACTGACACGTTACTCGTCATATCGGTAAGACAATACTTTAAAATGGTTGTAGAAGTTCACACGAGCTTCCATCACATAAATAGTGGGATCGGCACGCATATACAATTACCTAGTTAGCATTGCCGGGTACAAAAACTGCTCCACAATTGAACCACCGTCCGTTCAACGAGTAGTAATTGATTGGAATGGTTGCAACGTATCGCGATTCCTTATACAACTCATACATCAATTATACCAAACTATTATACGAAGGTCTACTGAATAAATAAACATTGTACGTGAACAATGAACAGTTTTGTGGTGGTCATGAAAGTTGTTGGAATCCGGCAGACAGTCGCACGCACATGTTTGGTTGATTGATATTACTATTGGATGACCTTGACCGAACTGACATTGGGGCATTCTATAGAAGAATAATTGTATATTTGTTTGTTTATGTCGAATGGCATTGTGACGCCTCAATTGGTGCAGCTGGGCAGATCGTGTCATAAAAGGTCCCAGCGCAAATTATTGATGTTAATGGAAGTGCTCAATTTAGTAAATTACGTTCTATTGTTTCATTTTCTATTTGCAGATAGGCTATTAGTCTGAGCAAAAGTTGTAAGTGAGTTGGATATCAATGGTTCGGAATCCATTGCCTATACTTTTTTTTTTTTTTTTTCTTTTATTTAAGGTTCACCAACGATTATCTATACTAATACATGTTCTTAAAAATAAAAGGTACACCATATAACAAACTTAGTACAATAATCTCTTATAGGTAAACACTGCATGTAATACAATAAAAACCGGCCAAGTGCGTGTCGGGCCACGCGCAAATTATAGGGTTCCGAAGTTGAGGATGCCCACAGTATCTTTCTATTACTCGTAAGTTTGTACAGCCTACTTAGCTCTGATAGTTTTCCTTTCAACTACGTTATATATGCCACAACCGTGATTTTTTTCAGCCATCCAAATACCACTATTTAGTTGGCAGGGCACGTGACTCTAACAAAAAATAGCACTTTAAAGCTTAATATTTCACAAACGCATCACTTAATCAAAAAATGGTTTTAACAAACCCACAATATTTTTTTAAGACCTATTCAACGATATGCCGCACCATGGGGTACGCAAGAAAAAAAAATACATCCCCACTTTACGTGTAGGGGAGGTACCCTATAAAAAAATATATTTCAAAATTTTATTGTACCACTTTGTCAGCGTAACTAATATGCATATTCATGCCAAATTACAGCTCTCTAGACCTAAGCATCTCCGAGCAATAGTGCGGACAGACGGACGGACGGACGGACGGACGGACGGACGGACATGGCGAAACTATAAGGGTTCCTTGTGGACTTCGGAACCCTAAAAAGTAGGTAACTATCGTTATGGAAAAGTTAACTTACAACAAAAGATAATTAGTTGGTATATAAATTTAGTCAGTCTTAAGTGTATTCTATCGATTTGCTATTAATAACAGCACGATAGGAATGAAATCGTTTATTACGTTTATTTATATTTAATTATGTCTGTCAGCCATGATATCATTGCGTGATAGAAGACCAGATTTAAATTGTTACTTCAGATTATTTATTTAGTGTTATGAATTCTCAATCCTTACATAATAACACATAGGTACTACATATACTCGTAGATTAGGTACGTACGGCCTTTGATCTCAACATTATTTAAAATCTGACATTCTGCTAAAATTAAAGGTTACATTTCCTCCTTTTATCTAGGCATTGGAAAAGCTTTCCATTCTTTAAGTAAACAATTGAAAAAATAAAGTCTACCGAGTGATTGCGATCGAGGTACTTTATGCGTTCAGCTGCATTCGCGGCTTTGTTCCATTGTTCTAGAGACACTGGGTTTACTGACGGGCTTAGGGGCTATTTCAATGTATATATTGTACTGGTTGTACCATCGTTCCCTATATGCTACCTATATAGGGAACGATGGTACAGCCAGTACAATCGCCATAGACAATTTTCTCTTTTACAAGCGACCCGCCTAGATCCATGGATGTAGCATCGACTATAACTTTGCCTAAGTATAATCTTTTTATCTTAGGAAGGTTCACGAGAATATGTTTTTTTTTTGCAAAGAAGGGGTGAATAATATTCTTGTCAAGTAAAGAGTCGTGTAACACAGTCCTGTTTACTAGTGCATCAGGATGCGTGCCAATATTGTTATAGAAACTCCATTCTTAACATAAATATACAGAATTTCAAACTACCTATTGCAGCTATCAATTTTTGAAAACAGTTGCGTTTATTTTCGTAATATTGATTTAAGTACCTATTTGCGTACGTAACACGTCGGTTCTTGAGCATATGATAATGATTATGACCTTAGAACTTCAGTCTAAAATTACTAGACCAATAGACCAAAGCAAAAGATTGTTACGGGGACTGAATTTTAAGAAAAAAATACACAATTAACTATGCTAAGTATCGTAAGCATGTATGCCTTGCAATCTTTACAAAGCACTAGTTGAGATTACTGTTTCCAAACACATTTTATGGCATCCCCACTAAAATGGCAAAGTAGGTACCCACATTAATTTATTCGGTTTACAGTTACTAGTTAATATGGTGCTTATTCACCGGAACTTCTCCTAAATAAAGAATAAATAGATAACGTTTAAATATTGTAAATTGTGTAATAAACCAATTTTAATGGTACCTATTTCATTTGTGACTTCAATAATGCGTTGAATGGTCGCGATTATGATCTCACTAGCTTTTGCCCGTGACTTCGCCCGCATGGAATTCATTCGAACTTTAAGTTTTTCCGGGATAAAAAGTTTCCTATGTCCTTTCCCGGGACCTCAAATATTTTCATAACAAATGCAGACGGATAGTAAGAAAGACAGACAGATAGAGTCACTTTCGCATTTATAATATCGTAGGGATTGGTCATTTTATAACGACTTCTTTATTCCTATTTTGCACTCCTGTGTCCCGCCGCTATTTATTTTTTGCAAGCACCCGGTAGTCGTCGGCTTTAGTCTATTTCTGCTTGAGACAAATAAAATAAAATCTTATTTAATTAGTCCTCTCTCCCACGGAAAGTTTAATCCAATTTTTCTCTTAGAATATTCCGCTGCGGCGGGCTAATTCAACAATTGAATTAGATTCTTGCTTCACATTGTTTATTTACAGGGAGGTTTGTAATCATCTTCGTTTTCAGTGTAATTTACGCTTGTCTTTTTATTAAATAGTATTAAATGGAAAAATAAGTGTTAAGAGAACATATATTAAAACTTATTATTAATTAAAGACGTCAGGTAGGTTTTATTATACCACGGGATAAGCAAACGAGCGCTCAGGTCTTGTTTGTAGTTCTTATATTAGTCGTAGTAACGCATGCGATCAAGCCTCTGTCCAAAACTGCCGTTAAAGAAAAATATTGAATAACACTGTCACAATTAATTGCATTTCAGAACCGGTTTGATTTCACCATTAAAATTTCAGACACGGATATTATTGTCCGATAGAGGAAAAACCGGCTTTTGCCCCCGTAACGTACTTACCTATTCGTGTACAGAAATGAGCTAAAAGAGATTTTCCAGAAACGTGCAAATTGGTTTATCCAGGTCTCAAGCTTCGAATCAAAAGATTTATGCACACATAGCTGAAGTGGTTCCGTCACGTGCCGGATTGCCAGAACGAGATTACATGGTCCCGAAGATTTTGCAAAGTTATAATTGTACATGTAGTATGTTTTATCCAAGAGGGTTCATTCTGGAACAGTTCACAGGGACTGCTGCGGGGTACAAATCGGGGAAGTGAAGTCTTAATAACTAAATAATACGAACCATTTTGTTTCGTCATACGGATCTTCCACGCTTTTAACCAAATGTACCTACCTACCTACCTACACACATTGCCGGCTATGCCAAAATAGACGCATGATTCCAAATCTTAACCTCTACATAAATTCGATTCTGTAAGTAATTACTTAGTATTTTCTTGGCTTTAATTTTTTGCACTAACCTAGAACTAAGAAATGATTGTTATTGTTATATGTTCAAATGGTGCTACGTTAAGTTATGAACATTTTACAATTCATTTTTCTTTAATTTCACAAATCGATTGTTGGAATAGGGATGACGACAACTTTTTTTCCTTAGTCTATCAGGAAGATTATTGAAAAGTATTGGACACGTATTTTTTCTTTTTTCACGTAATCAAACTTATACGGAGATATATTGAGTTGAAATGTCGCGTGACGTCACGGTTAGGTACGATTTATACCTAACGGTGACGTAGTTAGCTCCCACTCTCCAACTTTAATGCGTTTTAACTTAGTCATTCTTTGTTAATTTGATAAAACAAAAAATACGTGTCTAATATTTTTTATTACATGACTGACGGACTAATTAGAATTTAGATTTCTTCACCCTGTCGTCATCCCTATTTTCATCCGGTTACTATTTTAGATATTATCAGTACCCAAAGAAACACTGCGGTCAAATATTAAGGACATTATTAACGTTCTATGTTTCGTGGTGTACCTACATGAAATATTTTTTGTCTCTTAAAAAATCAAACCTGGAAGTAACTATTTGCCTTTTGTTCTTAAAATCATTTTTTTATTCGTGGTGGTGGTGTCTGTAAATTATAATTATGCTTGTATACTTTGACTCTTCGATACCTCACTCCGACTGACTTTGTCAATTTCTGCCTATTTCATTGTACGTCAAACAGGAATATCCAAGATTGCTGTTCCGCTGCTGACCGTATATTACTTAGGAAAGGTTTTCATGTACTTAATAAAATAAATTTATATAAAAAAACCAATAAGTCATGTTTCGCGAGCGTCGCGTTTATTGTCTGCCTTGTAAGTAATGGGATTGGAAAGTTTCAGCCACGACTTCGCGCGACCAGGGCGAAGCTCGTAGCTACGAGCGTTTTCGGAATACATTGCGCGGTCGTGACGCTCGCCGCGGATCGGTTCATAACCAACGCGCGCAATTATCAGTTTAGTATTACTGATACAGAATAATACGCTCGGCGCCTGAGTTTGTGGCGTTAGGCGTCACGCCGGGGCTACTTGGCTCCAAGTCACAGCTTTGAGACGGGTCTTGTCAGCCGACGTTAATCGTAAATTAAGAAATATGGAGATAATGATGGATTTCTCATTATTATGGGTATTTTTTAAAGATACCGCCTGCCTTTAAATTCAACCATATGCCTATACCTATATGTATACTGACAATTACATTTTACAAGCAACTTTTACCTATACCTATATTTAAAGCTAGAACTGTGTTAGGTCAGAAATATCTTTAACAGACGGAACTTCGCACAAACAGGATGTTTGGTTCCCTAGAGAAATTGAGCGGAGGCTTTTCCTGTTCTAAGCTTGACATCAGTATTAAATGTAAGGGATAAGGGAACTAACGAACGGTGCCACCTTTATCGAGCGTAATAAAAATCTCGTTGCTTATGACGGCGCGTTGTACCTACATAATAAATACTTACTTCTAAACTCCTTTTTTCTAGGTAAAAATGTTTATGTTAAATGTGTTTTAAATTGAAGATGAAGGAAATGGCGATGATTGAAATATGTAAATTATTTAAAATCTTGTACTTATTGCATAGAGTAAACAGTGAGTTTTTGACTATAATGAACCGAAAATACCGAAAAAAAATGCAAGGTGAAGAATAATTTGTAATATTTTGAGTTTATGTTCGGATTACAAAAAAAGCTCAGAAGTAGACATCAGCGGGCTCGAAGCCTTGTTGAGTTTAGTTGTTTTAAGTTGGCTACGAAAGAGAATCAACAAAGCGTACTCAATAATGCTCTCTTAACTTTATCACCTCATTATTTTACACACTCAAATAAGCCAAACAGATTTTTTCAATGCATTGGATGGCAAGTGTGTATTTAAATTGTGGTAACCATCCCATAACTATAATATTCTTTACTCAAGTGGAAAAACAAAGTTTGAAAATATATAATTTTTCAAATTTATAATATTTACCTCTTTCTGTTGAATGACACAATTCTAAATAAGTATTCATTTGTCTCAAACTTTCGCGATACACACTCATATTAAACACACTATCACCGGGACTTCCGGGTCTTCTCGTGACCACGGCCGTTGCATCGCGGCCGAAACGTCGAGGTAAAATATAAATAGTTTTTACGCGATTAAGTCCCGGTGATAGTGTGTTCAATATAAGTATTCATTTTATTCTCATCATCAGTTTATTGCATAGGTCGTTAATGGCGTTAAGTGTTTCATTGTGGTCGATACAGCAATATCGGCTTTTATGTCATCATAACATAACGTTTAATATTTTCGTATGTCTACACGTGTCTGCTTGTGTCTAATGCATATTTTATATATGATGAACGTATAAAAATACTTCGAAATCAGTTCGGTGAAGCAAATTTACGATGGTTCGTTATGTATTTTCTTCAATTTACCGTTTATTGTGTTTACTGTTGCAGTTATGTAATCACTGATCTCGTAGTGGGACGGTACCCCATTTAATTAAAGTCAATATATTAGCAACGCTGGCGCTTGTCTCAATCAATAACAAGCAAGCAACAAGCTAGTTCAACGCTCGGGTTATTTGTATCAACACCCGATACCTATGCACAATTCGATAAAAACATTATTTACTGTCAGTAACGATTAACAACTTGGTCGTTTGCCAGCAGAAGATACAAATCGTTACATCTGTCTGATTCACGCTCGCGGCATGACGTTTTAATGCAGTTACAAATACTTAATCGAGAATTTTATTAGACACGTACATCAATCTACATTTAAACAAAGCAATGTAAACAAAATCAGTCCAGAGTGATTCGATAATATATATTTCATTTCAGTTAAATAAGGAAAACATGCGCGAAAGATACCTTGAAAAATCAAAGTTGATAACGCTTCCTATTAACATTTCAATGGTAAACAAACGAGTGGTGACAAAGTGAAAGTGATAAGTGTCTTTAAAAACAAACTTTCCTATCCTCAAATCCTAACTGTACCTACCCTAAACCTTGAAACTTCAACTCCCAAAGCTCCGAATGACATATCTGAAGCTAGTAGACTAATTTTCACTGAAGTGCCAAGGCTTGAGCTGGAGGGTGCGTTGATGGTCGCGCTCAGGCTGGGTTTGGTGGGTGCTGGCGCATTGGCTTGGTCACGGCAGCAAGGTGGTGGGCGGCGGGGTGTTCCGTTGCTGCGTGCCCTGGTGCGGGGCGCGCGCGGCGCCCGTCGACGAGGCCGGGCATGCGCTGCGCGGGGACTCGCCACCCACTCCTCCTGAGGAACACGGTCAGTTCACAGATACCACACAAACAGTATACTGTCAGTAGGCCAAGTGCGCCAGGGGTAAATGCACCTATCATAAATAAATCGATTGATACAAATATTACTTGACTAACGATATTTACCTCACATCCATGCAAGGACCTATTCCCAGCAGTCCGCACGCACGATACTGGGAATTTGGTTCCCATTTATTTGCACTGAGGGCTAGTGGGAAAAGAATCCCAATATTCCGCAGTGTGGACTACGGTTTGCAGATTACTGGGAATAGGCCCATGCAACAAATAAAACACAGTGCCACTTTATTAACACAGATGTCTGATTTCACAAGGTGTTAAATTTGTGTAGGCGCACTTGACCGGACTGACCTTATCGGGGTAGAAAGAAGGAGTTTATACGAGTATACACTATGAGAGCTGAGAGTGCAAAATTTTTCATAGAACAAATGGTATTTAGTTAGGTTAATTTACCCTGTTTACCCTGGGTACCCTAAACCAGGGGATTTCAAAGCACTACCATTGCACTCCGTCATTAAGCTATTGGTGAAGGTGGAGGAAGCAATGGATTAGCTGCACGGAGAGGGATAATTACACAAAAGATCCCAATGGGTCGAAGTGTATTCGCAAGGACCCCACAGTCTCAAGATAAGAAAGGTGAATTACTCTTAATTATAAAACAAAAAGCATTTTTTTCAACTTGTAGACGCAATTTAACGCGGGAAATGGCAAGTGGTAGCGAGCGAGTAATGTGGTTCTGAGCTGTTCTATTCACGGGAGGTAGTTACTCGTACTTATTAATGCACTCCTTCCTTCTATCCCGATATAGATACCTTAGCCCTAGCCTAGCCTTAGGTTATAACCCTAGAGTCATAGGTACAAGTTGAATACGAGCTAAAGACAACGAACTTTGTGCGAGTTAGAATCTGCCTGAAAGTTACCAGTATTAACCCTGATCAGTGCAATTAAGCCTTAATTTCATTGTGTATAGTCCTATCCGCCAAGTTTGTACCGACGAAATTTTCTAACTGGGTACAAGGCAAAGAATATTCAGTGGGAAGGTACATGAAACAGAGGGTGAACATGGCGGATTGTAAAATTAAGATACAAGACTTAGGTTCATGAAATGTTAAAATGAAACGAATGCATATTTGCAAGCTTTATTATACTGTTTTTTTTAGTACTATATTAAGAGTACTTAAGAGCAGCTGCGTTTTAATGAACGTAGACTCATGACGCATCTGCAACAATTTGCAACTATGTTTTCGATGACACCTTAGACAGAAGTATTTTAGGTATCTGCATCCTGAATAAAAGTCTAACTATCGAAGTTGAAAGTTCGTCGAAAAAGTGTTCAAATTTAATTAATACCGAGTCGAACTTTTTGACGGTAAAATTTCGAAACCTGGCTTGAGGTTTTACAAGAGTTTGTTTATCCAACTCATTTCAGGGTTGTAATCAAACTCTAATCTAAGGATATATATTGGATTTCAATCAGCCTTCCCCACGTTCAATTTCAGACTTCCTTGATAAAATTGCTATCTTGGCAATTTCTTGCGACCCGAGCGTAGCTTAGAATTTTTACTGGAATTATAATATACCTATCCTATGTACATAATAATATACTTACGGTATAGTTTGATAGATATGCAATAATAATGGCTGATTTCTCTTTCTGTTTATAAGATCTTTATATATAACGTTGTTGACATAGCTAAACTCTTAAAATAATCATTTAATTGAAGAATCTCTGAGAAATCAGCTCGGATTATGGAATAATTCATTTTTAGGTAGTCATTTGCATAATTTAAATATACCCATTAGAATGATGATTACTTAGCGCAAATTAAGGGTCCAGAAGTTTTGCTAAACAACACTTTAACAAACACAATTTAACCGAAGTAGGCACCATTTCGTTCCAATACTTAAATAATTATTGTTATGGACGTCCTGAAAATTAACACTGATATTTACTTATTTAGATACTTTGCTGAAATCCATAACGAGGTGACAACCAGTTTACTTTGCTTTTCCAAATCTGATAATAAATAACCACACCAATGCTGTCAAGTAGATTATACTCATACTCATACTCATTTATTGATAATAATAGGTATTACATGTCAAATTGGTACATTATCACTTACAAGCATAATTATTAATTAATAAACACT
Organism: Aethes cnicana; assembly: GCA_963971205.1. Lineage (NCBI taxonomy): Eukaryota > Metazoa > Arthropoda > Insecta > Lepidoptera > Tortricidae > Aethes > Aethes cnicana. The sequence goes on along the minus strand of OZ020276.1, from coordinate 5,568,536 downwards.
TACTTATATATACTTACTAAATCTAATGTATAAAATTCTCGTGTCACAGTGTTTGAGACTCCTTCGAAACGGCACGACCGATTCTTATGAAATTTGAAGTGTATGTTCAGTAGGTCTGAGAATATGGACGTAAGCTATTTTTAATTCCCAAAATAATAATAATTCTAAGGCGGTGCGAAGTCCGCAGGGTCAGCTAGTATTTTATAGAAGCTTCACACAAAACCAATGGATTCGAACTATCAATCCCGACTAATATTAATAAATGCGAAAGTAACTCTGTCTATCTGTCTGTGACCTCTTTACGCTTCCACCACCGATTTAGATGAGGTATGGAGATAGTTGGAACGGTATAAGTGCGAAGCGATTACAGACAGAGTTATTTCCGTATTACTAATATTAGTATGGATTGCTAAATTCTCCCTAATCAGTCGCTGCGAGCATGCGAGCTTTGTTTACGTTGAACGCTTATTAATACGGAGCAAACTTAGAATAATGAGCGGACAGGCAAGTCAGTCAATATTTGGTGAATAATTGCTCGACAGTTTGGCACTGTCGGGAAAACGCTGTGGATTGAATTGAATATCGGTATTAAACAGCATTATTACCGCATGGCTTTATAAATACGCATTCGCTACCGGAATAATTAAACAAGCCAAGAGGTTGTGTGTGTCCTTTAATTATATTTTCTTATTTTAATAAGCAAGTAGCATTATGAAACAACCTCAATTGATAGAGACTGCCGATTTAGTGTTCATATTAGGTAGGTAATAATTAACTATTCACTCTTCATCGTGAGCAGGTTAACAAGAACACAAATCATCATCTTCACCAACCATTTGTTTTTGTATTTGGCTATCGATGTTCTCATAATAGATTTTGACATGAATATATACACCATATAATACGGATCTATGCATTGATAAACAGCGATGAAATAGCGTGCCATCAATTGGTTTAATTTGCATTTAATGAGCAAATACTGAATTAATGATGACGTCGATTGTAGGGTCGCTTGTTTGGTTTGAAATCTGACACACGTGGCGTAGAAATTGGGCGCTGACGACAACCCCATGACGTGAACGTCTTTGGCGTCAGTACTAACAGTACCTGGGCGACCGAGAGCTTTGCTCGGGTGATAATAGCTAAAACCTAGTTTTCTCAGATATAAGACCTAGCTAGATCGATTTATCGCCCCCGTAAGTCCCTGTATTCCAAATTTCGTCCAAATCGTTAGAGCCGTTTCTGAGAACGCTTGTATAAATAAATAATGAAACAAATAAATAGAGAAATATACAAGTTAAGCGCGTTTAAAGTATAAGATATTTATTTCACAAAATGGTGTCGAAATGTAAAGAAAATCCGAAATTATTCTATTGAATACGAAGAACACCCAAAATTCAATTTAAATTAAATTAAAACAAGTGTTACTTACGCACCTGTCTCGTACCTACATTGAAAATAGTGAGAATTTCCTTGTTATTTTATTTTTATGTTTCATATTTCTTAGTTATTGTTTGAACGTTTCACTTAAAATTATTTCTTTGTTGCAAATAGGTACAATGCAAAGCATTATTTTTATTTTTAATAGGTACCTGAATACTGGTCAATTTAGATAAAAAAAAATATTTGAAGAAGTGTTTATCTCAGTCTCATTTTTCAGTGTTTCGAAGCGTGGTCAGGTATTTTGATCAAAAGCTGAAATTTCAACCCGCTCAGCCTTGCGTACTTAATCGCTCTTCACTTGCAAAGGGGAGAGTCCTTAAACTCTTTGTCTAGTCTTAAATATAGAGAGATTAAAAGAACGTAACTTCTCTTTAATATTGGCTGTGGATGTGAGGTTTTTAACAATTTTACCAAGGTTGTTTTAATAAGCAAAGAGCATTGAATTTATTTGCTTTGTGGTCCCAATAGGTATATAAATTACTTAAATATTTCACGATTTTAAGAAGAGCATGAGCATGACTGGCAATTAGCAGAGTGCGCGGTGGAAAAATAATTGAAATAGTTCTGTTAATGGGATTTCTCTCAACTCTGTTCATAAAATAAGTTTAACAATAAATAATAAAGTCCAAAGACTCATACTTTCACGAAGTTTGCTATGAAGAAGATTTATCAAACACAATCTAACACTTATTTCAACAATGTAAGCAATTAAAAGTTCATGAAATTCGTAGTTTTCACTTGGCTTTTATGTGAATAGTTGTAGGTATAATACAAATAAGACGAAACAAAAATTTGTGTCTCTAAAAGCTTAGAATATAACAAAATTGTTATTAACTTAAGTGTTCCCGCGAGAACTATGCGTTTTTACGGGATAAAAAGTAGCCTATATGTTGACCAGTGTTATAAGCTATGATAGTTTCTTTTAATTTTCAAGTTTCAGACGCGAGTTCTTCAACAGACTTATTATTAGTATATAGACAAGGAAGTGTGCTAAATTTACTGTAGGTATATAGTTATCTAATAATTAAAAAAAAAGTGCTTTGTTCTCAGACTTTGCTGTTAAAAAAAAGAACTTCAAAAGTGGTCGCATTTTGTACTAAGTTACTACTACTACTACAGCCTATTTGCGTTCCACTGCTGGTCACAGGCCTCCTCTCATCACGAGAGGGTTTGTGCTATAATTCCCACGCGGGCCAAGTGCGGATTGGGTCCTTCTCACACATCTTTGAATTACTTCACAGATGCGTGCAGGGTTCCTCACGATGTTTTCCTTCACCGAAAAGCTCAGTGGCAAATTCAAATTGATTTGACATTGCATGTTGTATGTACGAGTATGATATACATATACCTTTTTTATCATTTACTTTAAATTCAGAAAATTTAATAAAATTGTTAATACGTAGCTTTTATTTTCCTGCCCTCAAGGTCACGGTTCAAAACAAACGACTCGGTCGTGTCCTTGACTCGGAGGGAGGGCCCTAATTCTCGTAACGGCACATTGAAACAATATATTTAGTTACTTAATGTATCCTCATAACTAACAATAAAGTTGTGATTATCTTTATGTGCGTGACTGTTACCGTGGCTAAGCGAGATAGATGACCGTCGAGCTTGTTTTTTTTCGGGCCATAACGATGTCCACGTAATAGCTTAGGTACATTATAATCCTATACTAATATGGTAGGAATTATTTTTGTTTGTTTTGATGTTTGGTACGATTAGGTTAGGACATATATGAAACAAAAATGCATAGTTCCCGCGGGAATCTTCCAACCGCAGTCGCGGGCAGAAGTCAATCTGTAAAAAAACAAAAAAAAATTAGAGAGTTATTACAAATCAACCGTAATGATTAACTTCTTGCCTTTGAAAGGATAATAAATAACATCACGCTCCAAACTTATTGTTTTGTACACAATTTGATTAATTGTCTTTCTTGTTTGCTCTCGCTACCTACCTACCCTTTTCGCGTCTGCGTCTGTCGACCATTGAAACTTGTAGGCATTATAGATAGGTAAAGCTTTTAGATAGTTAGAAGGCATATCCATATCCATATTATATTATAAATGCGAAAGTAACTCTGTCTGTCTATTACCTCTTCATGCTTCAACCAATGGACCGATTTAGATAAAATTTGGTATGAAAATAGTTGGAGAGTCCTCGGAAAGATAGGCTACCGGAAAAGCGCAAAAAATGTTATACATGGTGGGTCAGAAAATATGGCAAATAATTAACCCACAGTATCGGCTATCGATTCTAAGTATATTGTATAGGTCTTAATTTTTTTTTGAGTAGTTAAAAAAAATATTTTGTATAGGATTCAGGCGTCGCTCATATACAATTTTTTTTTTACCAACTCGAAAAAAATTAAAGACCTATACAATATACTTAGAATCGATAGCCGATACTGTGGGTTAATTATTTGCCATATTTTCTGACCCTGACCCACCGTGTATATTGGGTGGAAATATAAAGAATTGTGTGAAAGAATGTTCAAAGAATTATTTTATAGCCTATTTTTCTCGGAAACGGTAAGATTTGCATAACAAATTCAGTCCATCCCGAGCTTTTAAACCGCCTACCTTCGGACTTAATTTGAATAACACGCATCTTTTATTAAAATTTCGAAGTGTTTCAATTGTTTTTAATAATTCAAGAGCCTAATATCGAATTCTAACCACGATTTTTTCACCAGGAAGACGGCAATTACTGGTTTAAACTGTACCCTCGCCGAGACGTAGCGCAACGAGCGGCGAATACCTAATTTCAATGGTGCCTACGTACTTAATAATTCTCGGGTCATAATGAGTAATGCCGTAGGGCGCAAGGAGCGTTGTCTAGCAAAACACGTCGGTCGATTACGATTAGCTACGAGCGCAGCGTAGCGTCTCGCTGCTACGACTACTTATGTTGCTCAGTGTTTGTCTTGTTTACAGTTGCTCCAGAGCCAGTGATAAGCTCCCCGAGACCTCTAGGCCAACAATCGCCTCTACCCGGCATCGAGGAGGAGGACGATTCGGACTGGCCACTCGAGGACGGCACAGACGCGACGCTCACACCCTCCTATAAGAGCACAAGAAGCAGCACGGATACCTACACATCGTCTCGTAGTTCGGGGAAGAAGCGCTTCGGTAGTCCTTCGGCCGTGAAGATATGCATCTCAGCAGCGGCTAGGAAGTCGGGGAACGCGCGTAAGCGTGGCTCGGGCGTGGGCAGTGTGTCTCCGTCCGGGCCGCCGGCGCCCGGCGAGGAGCCCCCCAGGATGCAGGCGGAACAGGGCAGCATCGGCGAGCTCCAGAAGTACCACGGTCGGTACCTCAAGAGCCGCCGCCACACGCTCGCGAACGTTCGGTGAGTAATTTACGTCGAAGAGTAGGGTAGGTTGATTCAAGCACACTTGACGGACTTATGGGCGTTAAATATGGCAGCGCGAGCTGACATAATGTAATTACACAAAAAGTTTTTCATACAGCAGGCGGTCTTATCGCTTAATAGCGATCTCTACCAGACAGCCTTTGGATAGTGGTGACTGTACTAAGATGTGCAGAAGAAACAAACACAAAATGTAATAAACATAGGTACTTACTTAAATACATTTATACACAAACTTACATATAAATAGATAACAGCCAAATGAATTAAAATATGTAATCCATTATCCAAGAAAAGAAAAGCAGTAGGTACATATACTACTACTATTAGTACTTCAATGTATTTGGAAAGTATTTAAAAAGCACCACCACACTCTCGACGCATGTCTGTGTGCTGAGACAGCCGTCAAACAGCATGCGTTGAGAGTGTTCGTGGTGCTTTTTAAATACTTTCCAAATATATTGAAACGTTTTGAATTGTGAAGGGACAGGACTTCCTATTAAGGAGATTACTACGCATCGACTGATCCGTCTTATATTGGATTCTTCGCTTCAAATATTCATGAAGAGTGCTGAGTTAGTAATGGGCATACATTATGCGCTACCTACTTATTTCGAATGTAAGCAGCTTTACGTGCACCTCTTATGTCTTTCCGAGTAACATCATGCCATTTTTATTTAAAAAAAAAAAATTAAACGAGGTAAGATATGCTTGGATAGAATCAGTTGGCGTTTTGAGGTCCCTGGTTAGCCCAACGGGAAACAGGCGTGATTTTAGGTACCTAAGTTAGTACATAAATAATAGTAGGTATGTATAACTTGTATTTTATATTATAAAATAATGCCTTGGCTAACTGGTCTAGCCAGTAGGGATATCATATTTGATACCAATAAATAAGATCGCAAGTTTAGTAGGTATAGATTATCATTGCTATTATTTCCCAAAATAATTATTTATTTATTTTAATTACGAAACAATAAATCAAAATTACAATACAATTTTTCTTCCCGTGTACAAAGATGTTGATAAGCTACTCAATACGTTCAGTGGTTTCAGTTTACCTAGGTGTTCCTACTTACATACAAAAAAAATGGTTCGTGGTAAAAATATTAAGTACTTAATTTACAATAATTATAAATTGAAACTAAATAATAATTTGTAAACAGTATATTTTGATATGATGATTATGATTTTATCCGTGCAGCTTAAATTAAAGTAAGTACCTAACAAGTATAGTAATGATTTTATTCCTATTAAAGTAATAAGTATATAACTAGTAACTTTACAAATAATCATCTTTCATATTTTTGTTTAATTTGAATCAGTGAATTGTTAGAACTCTCTGTGTTATATTGATTTTGAATATAGATTATTTACTGAAGTCGACTCACAACAAAAATATTAACTTATCAACCTAAAAAATATATAATGGAGTAAACGTGCGTACTGATTAAGTTTCTGACTAATTTACCCAGCAAACACTATCATGCCATGTAAATATGCCTAAAGAATGCTTCGTTTATAATACCTTGTATTTCTATGATACCAAATTTCAAAAACACCCACAGGGCGGGATGCTTCACACCACAGCTTCACACCGTTGATGCAACAGAAGGTTTTATTCCTAAAGATACTTATTAATTACAACCAACAAGATAGTAAAGAAGCTAATAATAATGGTTTATTACGAGGTGATTATTGCATGTCGGTACGCAATATTTTTACCCACGTTCTCATTGTGAAGGAATGCAGTAAAAACTGTCAACGATTATTTAATTTTGTAGCCACGTTCGTGACGGTTATTATTTAGCGTTGTTCAGCTGCAGATTCAAACAATTTGCAAGAAAAACAGTGGGATGGTTTCGTCGAAATTGAATGATAACATTTCGTTGCAAACAGACTTGGGCCGTGAGTAGGTAGTAGGTAACTAGAAAGAGGGATTGTTTTAAGAAACTAGGAAAAATGTAAGTATTGGCAAGTAGCTGACGGGAATCAAATTCATATCAAAAGACCAAATAATCTTTTTTTGCCATCATCCTGCCTCAACGATTTGTCCGCCTATCCACTCACTTGCTTTTGGCAACTACGGTTGCCAATGCTATGTTCTATGTTCAAAAGTCATAGCGCCATTTTTGCGCACGCGAGCAGCTGAATGGCTGTCAGTATTTTTAAGCAAAAAAAAAAGATGTTTAATCTTATGGTTTCTAAATGGGGGGTCATAGGATTTCAGTGTCAATGGGCCGCAGTGACCACTTACCATCAGGTGGGCTGTGCAATCGTTTGCCTACCAATGCTATAAAAAAATCCAGTCAACAATGTTGCTTACTGCCAATGTGGCATTAAATAATTATCAATAATTTGCAGTTTAATTATGAAACCAATTAAAATGAATGCCTATTCTGTCGATGATTTAGTGCCTTATTTGGTAGGGAATAGTTTGTCTGCGTAGAGTTTTGATTGCTTGACAGAGTTTCTTTATAATTAATTAACATTAGGAAAAATCTTTAATTGAATCATACTTTTTAAGTCAGTACATAAATTATGAGCTTTATCTTTCACTGTTTGGTAAAGTCATAAGGACACATTAATATTATTAATGTGTCCTGGGCATCAGAAATTAGTTATGTAAAAAAACTGCTGAAATTGTGTACAATCCATTTGCTTACAGAAGGTAATCCTGTTGTCATAACACACGGGCATAATTACACAGAACATGCCGAAAAAGCATCGGATGATCAGGTATGAGGCATGATGAGGACAGGATCCTGTTTCATGTTTATTCCTATTTTCCGAATCTGAAATGAAGCGTAATCATTGGAGCAAAAGGTAGCTTTATGCAAATGAGTTGTGGCGGGTATTTTAATATTGAATTGAACGAGGCACCTAGCATTTTACCCGTGCGGCGGCGCGGTCTGCCCATTTCCGTCCTTCTTTAATTTAAAGGAAATCTTGGACGGGATTTTACACTGAAAGAGCTTTAATCTTGGCACTGCCTCCAGCTAAAATAGTTTTAAGAGATTCTATGATTTTAAGACGTACACCTACTGTTTCGTAAACTCTTTATACGGACTTTCATAACGAAATACTCTGTTTCCTTTAATATTTCACGGGATTTCAGCAAATTTTGATAAGTCTGACCTGATCTGACTGACCTCAGAATATTTAAAATGAAAATATTCTTCAATTACATTCTTTGATTTAATAATCACGGTGAAGATTTTAATGAAATTACAGTTTGTGTTTAGATGCAAAACTACCAATCTTTGGAGTATGATTGAAATTGAAACAAACATATCACTTGCCGTATTTCATACATTTGTAAATTACGTTATTATTATAATTATTAAGTAACATAAATATAGATGGGTAAAGTATTTTCCAGCTTCCACCGCGCATCTATTTATGAAATTCGGGTAGGAAATCAATCGAGCTATCGCGACAGCGGTCTCGAACAAAGGTCCCGTTTGCATGCGACCATTCAGTTGTAGGTGATGATTGATCGCGGGCTGCGCGTGATTGATTCTTGAATATTACCTGATGGATTCGTGCCACATTACCCGCTATGCTACGATATATAATATATCGGAGAACATCCGAGGGCGCCGTACGCCCTCGGATGTTCTCCGATGTATTAGGATTTTTGATAGAAACTTCTCCCCGATTTATATCAGATTTACCTAATATTGGCTAAGAAATCCACAATTCCCTCGAGATAATCTGTCGAAACTAATATTAGAAGCATCACATTTAAGAGTGCACGGCATCGACTATCTTTTTATACGTAACATAATTTTATTATTGCCGCTCTGGTAGATAAGATAAAAAAAAAACTTTTGAGGCGGGAGTTCGTCGATGCTCAGTTTGATTTAAATGTTGGCGTCATTCCAAAAATAGACCGTTAACTTTTGTGAAAAAGATGTTAAACCCGGGTAGACTTTGTACATTTAACTTGAAAAATGAAGCACTGAAATAATCTGAACTTTGCTCGAGCCAAGTTGGATAGGACGGACGATGCACCAATCGTGTATTCACAAAGCCGCTTCGCTACATGACTAGTAATTTTGTAAATCTGTCAAACCCTTTTCCATGGGTAAATCCACTATCGAAACGTGCAAACAGATCGTGATTTGTTTCATTTGTAACATGAAGATTAAACTTTAATTAAACTCCCTTTATCTTATACTTTAAACGACCTAAAAATAAGCATAAGTAGGTATATTTATTTCGATCTAGCTAGGTCTCACACCTGGGAATCGAGCTCATTTTTAGCAATTTTCATTAGAGCAAAGCTCGATCACCCGATTACTTTTTAAATTTGCGGAATTCTTTTAGAACACGAAAAGATGAAATAGTATGAAAATTTATCTAAACGACTACAAAGGAGAAGTGACGTCTGAAAAAACCGGCCAAGTGCGTGTCGGGCCACGCGCAAAGTATAGGGTTCCGAAGTTGACGATGCCCACAGTACCTTTCTAAGACTTATTAGCATCTAGCTAGCCTGTGGTATGACGTGCCCGCCCGACGCCCCTGCCGCTCGAGAAAAATCATTGGTTTTTTAATCATTTCATAAGTTGGTCAACTATGACTCGTAAGTTTGTACAGCCTAAACAGCTGTGATAGTTTTTCTTTCAACTTCGTTATATATGCCATAACCGTGTTTTTTTTCAGCCATCCAAATACCACCATTTAGCTGGCAGGGGGGGGGGGGGACACGTGACTCTAACAAAAATAGCACTTTAAAGCTTAATATTTCACAAACGCATCACTTAATCGAAAAATGGTTTTAACAAATCCACACTATTTTTTAAGACATATTCAACGATATGCCGCACCATGGGGTACGCAAGAAAAAAAAATTACAGCCCCACTTTACGAGTAGGGGAGGTACCCTATAAAAAAATAAGTTTCAAAATTTTATTGTACCACTTTGTCAGCGTAACTAATATGTATATTCATGCCAAATTACAACTTCCTAGAACTAAGCATCTCCGAGCAATAGTGTGGACAGACGGACGGACGGACATGGCGAAACTACTTATAAGGGTTCCTTGTGGACTTCGGAACCCTAAAAAGGAAATGAAGTACGAAAAAACATGCATCAAAAGGTTGGTTTACGATCACTGTTCAACAGATCTGATTACAGAAAAATCAATCTTTCAGTTACTACGAGTAAAACTCTCAAAACAGTCTCGGACAGTAAAAGTTCATCTGAAGCAAAGAAATAAAAATCAGAGGAACTTTCATGTTCCTTTAGCACTTGTTGGGATTACGATTCTTTATTGAAATTTTCAACAAACTTGTTGCTTTCATCGGGTTTCTTTTTTATAACATTTTCTTCTTCATTTGAAATTTTACCAAAATTTTTACTTAAAAACAATCAAGAAGATTATCTAGTTTCAAATTACTAGGTAACTAAACCTGCATGATGTCTTTAACATTTATTTTTTCCCTTTAATAGTCAACCCAACCCATGGAGTTTACTGGTTTAGTTACGAGAATGTTCAGTCAATTTAAATATGATAAATGTATATAAACCAGTATGGCATTACCTTGGAAACTACAGTTTCCCAGTTCTTTACAATTCAAGAACAGTAGTCCAGTGTAAAAGGAGCGTGTCAAAGGTCCTCAAACATTGCTGGAGGCATTTCTCTTGGGGCTCGGATGTGGACATGGAATGACTTCCTTGCCTTGGTGGAATGCCCGCGGCGTTTCCGCTGCGGGACGCAACAAGCCCGCAATCATGTCCGTTAAATAGCAAACGGTCATGTGCATTGACGATGGCTCGGCTTTGCTATGATTTGAATGACAAGAAGGCACGAGTTTCTATCTCGCTAACTGTCTATTTGAGTGGACGACTAAGACTAGCTATTTGAACTTCGAAAGAGAACTTTCAACGTATCGGTGGACTATTCTATTAATACTATAAAACCTGTGAAGCCGTGGTGGCCTAGTGGTTCAACCTACCGCCTCTCATGCAGAGGGTCTGGGGTTCGATTCAGGCTCGCACCTCTAAGTTTACTTAAGTGCGAAATTCAATTTGAATTAACCACTGAGCTTTTCGGTGAAGGGAAACATCGTGAGGAAACCTGCACGCTTTTGCGAATTAATTCAAAGATGTGTGTGAAGTCCCCAATCCGCATTGGGGACTATAGCCCAAACCCTTTCGTGGTGAGAGGAGTCCTGTGCCCAGCAGTGGGACGCAAATAGGCTGTAGTAGTATTAGTAGTGTAAAAGCTGAAAGATGGCCTGTGTGCATGGATATTTATTGATCTTTCACGTATTGACTGCTGAATTAATGAGGGTAAAATTTACATTGTCTCAAACTTTCGCGATACACACTCATATTATACAGTTCTTAGTTTTTACGCGATTAAGTCCCGGTGAGAGTGTGTTTAATATGAGGGTAAAATTTAGCGTAGGATTATCAAGGGATTGCTACTTTTTATCCCTACATTCCCTTCGGATAACAATCCAAATACATCGCTGCACTGTTTTAGTAGGGACATTATTTTCTTCTTTATTTTTCCTGCAGGCTCCTCACTTATTCAGTTGTAGGTCTATCTTTAAGCTTATGAACGTTTCCCCGGATTTGCTGGCTTAGGAAAAAAGAATACGATGAACAATTTAAACCTTTGATTCGAACTTAAAAAGACGGCCTATATTTCGGGGGCCTTCTGACAATACTTTGTGTCGCGTAAAAGAAGAAAATATCATTAACGCATTCACTGCCACCGACGCATATCTATGTGCGTTTTGCTGACTTTCCCGCAGTGCCTTGAACGCACATGTGCGTTGCAATGTTCCCTTAATGACAGATGTGGCACCTGACGAAAGTTCGTAAAACAGAAGTGGCAGTGAATGCCTTAAACAAAGCCCCGTGTGGCGATACGTTTCGAAAAGTATGTCAAACTTCTTGTCATACAAACTTAGTCAATTGCTTTTTTGTTTTTTCTATTTATTTTACTCTATATTTTTGCCCTTAATTTTACTGTAAAGCTGTATCAAAACTCGTTTTAAAGAGTTTACGATAACATAGATAACAATAATAACTTAATTTCAGTGACATGAAATACCAAACAACTTTACGTAAGTACCTAAAAGGTAATTAGGTGCCTAACTTGATAGGTACTAAAAAAGCGGTACTGGCTTTACAGACATTAAAATTTTATTCTATCTATACTCGGTTTTATATTATCGCCCTTTACCATTTTCCTGTTCTTATTACTTATTCACTGGCGTTCTAACGTATCAAGTTATAATCACAATCATTCACTTAATTTAGTGCATAAGGGCGGGGCAAATCTACAAATACGGTATTTTCCAAACTGTTGTTTTTTTCAAGAACAACGAAAAGTAGACAACACGTGGCCTATTTTATAAAAAAGCATGCGTCGAAATCGTAAGATCTAAGGCGTGATCGAATAGAGGAAGTGTGGCGTAAACAATCCTACAGCCGTCAGTACACACACAATCTATCTGGCCCTGTTTACGAATTTTAGAACCCAGATTTAGTCTTAGGCCAAGCATTGCACAATATCCGGCTTGTTGGAATAGTAAATGAGACATCTGTGCCGTTAACTGTTTACTATCGATGTTTATTTTATTATTTCAGCTTTGAAACAGTTTCAACTGGTCAAAATTTAATACGACAGCAGTTGTGCGGCTAATCCAAAAGTGATTTGCTAGAACTTTAGATATTTCATTTTAGTTTAATTTGTGTGTTTAGTGTATTTGTATACCTTTAAGCTTGTTTCTAATTTCGAACAAGGTATCGAAATGACGTAATTATTATTTTACTACAATTAGCTAACAATTTTAAATTCTATTTAAATCGGCTGAGAATGTTCAATTCCATCAAGTGTGATAGAATTAATCAGGTAGTGATAAGTGTGATAGGATTAATTGTGGATGCCACTTGCTTTGCGTTCCCCAAGGCAAATGAAACTTCGCGTGCTGTGCGCCACTTGTCTTTTAGTGACAGTCCAAGCAAGGTCCATACCAATTGGCATTCACAATGAGCCCGCTGAAACGAATCACTGACCTTTTATTGCACGAAGGGTATATTTTGAGCCCCAGTAGACGATCAAAAGTGGTAACGATCGATAACCGTTCGGGATTGTAAATAAAATAAGCCGCTGATTCGCAGGCTGTAAAAATAATAATGGCATTCGTTGTTGGGAGAAAAATAGGTAAAGTAACATAGGTACCTACGTACGTATCGTTTTCAAAAAACTAGACAGGTGTTTAATCTCAAAAAGGGGTTAAAGATTTGAGTTTGAAGTAAAAATAGCCCTAATGCTCGCCAAATGTCCGATAGAAAATGACACTATGTATGTTTGTATATACATAGTGCCATTTTCTATCCGATAAGAAAAATAATTACTGTCATTGCCATAGAAACTGTTGTAATGTTCACTCGGAAGTACTAGGAAGATGTAGATTACTACTATAATCCGTATTATACTGGTGACTTCTTAATACAAACAGGTAATAATAGAATATTCTTTAAAGCTAATACACTCAACAGCAATGAAAACGGGTCGCTTTGTATAGGATTTTCCATGCAAAGTGACGCGTTTTGATTGCTGTTGAATGTATTTAAACACGTGGTTAACGTTGACTTTGTCCAATGAAATCCATTTTGCCCTAAGTGATATTTGTGATACACGATTTTTAATCTGAATTATTTTTGATAAAAAACTCATATCAGAATAAAATCGAACTATATTTACATTTCGCTCGCACGTGATTTGAATATTCAATTACTTGTGTTTACGATTTTCAATAGCAAACAATGCATTAAGATTCGCTATAGGTAGTAATTTTGCATATAATAGAGCCTACGTACACATACATTATGTAGAGCTACGTCTTTGAATTGAAGGAATCCTTATTGAGTTTATGATATTAACATACATATCGATATTTATTCAATGCCTAATTATGCAATGCAATCGAAATGAAATCATCTACGTATGTGATCTATGTACTGCGTATGTGTTAATACGCACTAAGCGTATTCGCTAATGCAAGAGGGACAAAAGGATACTTTTAAAATAATAAAAATAAACATCTAAAGCTTGTACGTACATATTTGCGTTCTTACTTGAGAAGTTTCCGAAGTATTCCGCCTCTAGGGATTCTGCGCGGGGTCTCGATTAACCTTAATGGAGATTCCTGATATCAACCACGCATTCCTATTTTCATGTTTTCAAAACTTGGCAACATGCTAGTTGATTATGTAGGAATTCGATTACACGAAGCGGATTTTCTTCTAGTCTTGTGAATTCGTGTTGGCCTAGTGGTTCGACCTACCGCCTCTCATGCAGAGGGTCGGGGGTTCGATTCCGGCTCGCATCTCTAAGTTTAATTATGTGCGAAATTCAATTTGAATTAACCACTGAGCTTTTCGGTGAAGGAAAACATCGTGAGGAAACCTGCACGCATCTGCGAAGTAATTCAAAGATGTGTGTGAAGTCCCCAATCCGCATTGGCCCCCGTGGAGACTATAGCCGAAACCCTCTCGTGATGAGAGGAGGCCTGTGCCTAGCAGTGGGACGCAAATAGGCTGTAGTAGTAGGTAGTCTTCCTGAAACTTCTTCTTGCTGATCTAGTTACTAGATAAAGTGGACTTTAGTTGATGATTCAAGGTTAATCTTTGTTTGTTATATGTACCTATTATTTATTAAATTATTGTCAAAAGCGAAAGCCATTTAGAATGACTTCACACAGTCAACCGTTGTATTTATTGCCAAGATGCAAGTCTGACCCGCGTATTGGATCCAATTCCCATTTGCCGTTATTCAAATAATGTAACGAATTCAGTCTTGAAGTTGTAATATATACGTTAGTTTACCATTCTTAGTATTCTTGATCAAGGCATAGGTAAATATCTTGATCAAGGATTGCATCAAAAAGTTAACATTTGTTAAAGAAGACAGCCGAGATTTTTACTATGGAGAAAATTACTATTTGGAATACTAACTATGTGTTACGAGTGGATTATTAGCTGGCGCCATATTTAATGGACGTTAAATTTCTTAATGCAACCCAGGCTATAAGCGGTAACACACTTTGAGAAGTTCGCTGATGCTCTCGTAAATTTTTCATAGAACCACGGTAGTTTACGAGACTCTTTTTCTTAGGCTGCATATACTCTTTTTAATGAAACCTGTCTAGGGAGGAAACAGGACGCACTGCGCGAGCGGTTTCAAAGGGGCGAGCGATGCAATATGCACCGCTCGCGTTATAAAGCTGTAGCTACTATGTGGTCTTGCTTCAGGCGGTGAGTGCTACGTCCTCTCTTAGTAACTCAAAAATAAAGTGATAACCTTTTTAATTATAAATTAATTTAGAAGCCGCTTTTGTCGACGATAATTATTTAAGATTGCTGTTGGCTTTAGAAATAGTAATTCAATGTTTTAAAAAGCAATATTCACTGGATGCTTACCGAGATTTTTCATATTATAATGACTTATAAATCACTGTAGGTAGTAAAATTATTCACATTTCATCCATAATAATAAGAAAATCCTTTAAAGACCAAAGATGTGATATGGTGGAGTACCTATTCAAGTACTCTGGCGGTTCATAATTAATAAATATGTGATACATGTTTGTTGCTACACAATAAGTAGAGCGCTAAATAAATCTTTAAAAATAAAAATTACAAATCTGAAATGCTTTGAAGAAGTGAATGAAAATAATCTGCTCACTGATTTAACAGCCGTACGTTTTTAGGGTTCCGAAGTCCACAAGGAACCGTTATAGTTTCGCCATGTCCGTCCGTCCGTCTGTCCGCACTATTGCTCGGAGATGCTTAGTTCTAGAAAGCTGTAATTTTGCATGAATATACATATTAGTTACGCTGACAAAGTGGTACAATAAAAGTTAGAAATATTTTTTTTTATAGGAAACCTCCCCTACACGTAAAGGGGGGATGGTTTTTTTTTCTTTTCTTAAAAAAAAATTGTGAAATTGTTACAACCATTTTTTGATTAAGTGATGCGTTTGTGAAATCTTAAGCTTTAAAGTGCTATTTTTTGTTAGACTCACGTGTCCCCCCCCCCCCTTGCCAGCTAAATGGTGGTATTTGGATGGCTGAAAAAAACGGTTGTGGCATATATAACGTAGTTAAAAGGAAAACTATCACAGCTAAGTAGGCTGTACAAACTTACGAGTCATAGTCGACCAACTTATGAAATGATTAAAAAACCAATGATTTTTCTCGAGCGGCAGGGGCGTCGGGCGGGCACGTCATACCACAGGCTAGCTAGATGCTAATAAGTCTTAGAAAGGTACTGTGGGCATCTTCAACTACGGAACCATATACTTTGCGCGTGGCCCGACATGCACTTGGCCGGTTTTTAAATAAAATACAACTTCCTGAAAGTGGACGGCGGAATGAGAATCGAGTAAGATGAACAATGCTATTAATTTTTCACGCTGCGGCTATAATTGCTCAGGCGCCCGTGTATATTCAAAGCTAGGGTTGCCGTGTTCTAAATGATAACTAAATAAAAACCTGTCCTGACTGATATTTCCATTGTCAGATGAAATTTATTCGACTAGTCCATACGAAATCTGAGGTTGTTCCGGAATAACTTAAAATTGTGTAAGAGTTATTCGAAAAATACACTTTATCTGACGATTAGAAAATCATCTTTTAATAGCCAAATCTTGAGAGTTCATTACAGCGGGATCAGATAAAGACTGATTTTCCCGTGGGCGACATGCCGTAAAGGACGGCTACAAAGCCACAATTAGTAAAGCTAGGCCGCCTGGACGGCTACTGTCCCTGGTCTTAAGTACAGTCAAGTTCATCAATATGTGTACACTTCTGGACCTTATTTCAATGGAGTAAAGTGCAAGTGTAGGTACATATGGGCGAGCTCGTCCCTAGTTATATATTTTCTTACTCTGAGCATATGCTACCTGTTGGTGGTAGCTTCCATACACCTCGGGCCTAGATATGCCCTGATATCATCTGCTCATCTTATTGGTCCTACTTACCCTTATTTTCCCCGCCCGCGGTCTCCACCCTAGAACGCTTTTGCTCCATCATCCATCTTTTCGGTGACAGAGGTGGTCAATGCAAATAAAAACTTACTTTAAATAAATCCGGACGAACGTATCACTTTAAAGTTGACTTTCACTCTTACGGCACGCGATGAGGCACAAAAGTCGAACATGTTCCACTATATCCATAAGATGGCAACCCTTATCGCAGCGGGGAGCAGAAATGTTTATTGAAGTCACGTTTCATTTTCATTAGTGGACTAAAGAGCGCACTATGCTCGCGGATTCTCATTTTATACGCTTGATGCGTTGGTTCATGTTTGTTAACACCATCATTAGATTGTTATGCTCAAGGATGGACTTTGAAGATGAAGAGTGACTTGTAGCTGCGAGGAATTTCACTCTTATCTACATTCGTGGGATTATGAAGAACTTTTAAGTAAGTATTTTTAATCTGTCTACCAAGGTAAAATTAATCGTCTCTTTTCAAAATTTTCAATTTTGATTGTAAACATTCGCATTCTCGTATTTTTATTTACTATCGAAAAATATTAGCGACAATTCGAGTTGTTCAAGTCGATGTAATAGAACGTTTCCCACAAAAATACCCAAGTCCACAAGCTTGGAGAATGAACTGAGAAGGCGCATGATGTTTTTAAAAATAGAATGTTGTGTTGTGAATATGTGGATTTATGTCCAGTCGGAGCGGTCAGTGCGTAAACAGGCGAGGCGCGAGCGATGGTAAACACTGGCTAATGGGTCGGGATTGCCTCGCATAACAAGCAAAGTGAGTACACGATACGCTTGCCTTCGACTGCGGATTGATATCGAAGAGTGCGAAGTGCTACAACTGAAAAAAGTTGACGCGCTTTCAAACTAAACGCTCAGCGGTGTGAATCGTCATGTTAGCTCACCAAAGGAAGGAAAACTTAGGGAAAATAATACATGTGTAAGCGAATTTTGGAATAGTTGTAGGTGAAGGTGCCTTAAACAACATACTAAAAGTACTGATGGGTGGGGGCGCCGCTGACGTGTGTGTGTGTGTGTGGGGGGGGGGGGGGATCAAAGGTCCCTTTTTTTGGTTTTTCGTAAATATCTCGTAAACGATAACCCACAACAAAAAATGTTCTAAGACATAAATAATTTACATTAAATTTTCTACAAAAAGATATATACACTTTTTTGGTGAGCTATGTGTGTAGCCATCGGAATTGGGAAAATAATTAAATGACAGCACAACGATCAGGATAACTTATATGCTTATATAATGAAAAAAAAAACTCATTAATCGGTAATTCGGTAGGGAATCCGTAGATTCATTTTATTTTACCTACTCCTGAAATTTCGACGTCGGATCAATTATGTGTGAATTAAAGTCTTTAAAGCTTTTACTCGTAATTATACCTACCTAATTAAATTAATTGAATAATTATGTTTGTATTGTCTCAAAGATAAGGGAAAAGTTGGCTCGACGTTTAAATAATACAATTTTAGGAACACATTCATTCGTAAACACATGTCATCTGCATATCACGAATAAAATTAAATTAGCGTGCCGTGTGTTTAATTCACGGGAGTGCGTGACTGAAATTTCTTCGCAAATTAATGAAATCAACGTATTGAAATCCTGTATTTGGAAATAGAATAATTATTTAGCGTGGCATCGTTTAATTAAGGCAGAATAAAGGACGTAATAGCGCTTGTAACAAGCTTCCCTCGTTTACCCTCGTTTGCCCAGGTGCATCTAACCTATTTATGCCGCGTCGATGCTTCGCACTGCAGCATTCTCTAATATTGTAAATTTACACACCTTATCTAAGAGAATGTAAGCGCGCACCATCCGATCCATTATACAGACAGGCTTTGTCAATGTTGATACAAGATCTCGATGTTCTATGTACACCGGGCAAAGCTCGACTTTCCGATATATTAAGATTGATTAGGAATGAATATTGGGAATCGAGCACGCGCGTGTCTTTTTCGTTAAGTAATACATAGGTATTACTTAACGAAAAATACATTTTTGGGCTCATGTAAGTAAACAATAATATTATGTAAATTTTTCACGACTTTGATAGATATTATTTTGTTAAAGTTAGGTATATTGGGGTAGCCCATAGCAAAATCCATAGATAGGGGTAGAATGTAGATGTACCTATAGAGTAACTAACTAGCTTCTGTCCGCGTGGAATACGGTTATCGCGCTCCCGTGGGAACTATGCGCTTTTCCGTGATAAAAAGTAGCCCTTTCTCGGGACTCCAATTATCTCCATACCAAATTTCATCCAAATCGATCCAGCGGTTGAGGCGTGAAGAGGTAACTGACAGACAGACAGTCAGACAAAACTACTTTCGCATTTGTAATACTAAATATGGATATGGATATTCAATCATATATGATTAATAATGAACATGGTAGGTAGGACTCCGTCAAGGTTTATAAAGAAAGCGTGAGCCATCCTGCGACTCACGCTTTCGTCTGATCCCAGCGCGTCTATATACGCGGACGCCTTACGCTAACATTATAAACTTAAATCTTCAAAACACCTCCAAGTTGGATTCAGCAAAAGTCTAAAAGGGGTCCCAAAAGTGGTCGGGTCCCTTTTAAACCAACAAGTTTAGTGTGATTGTGACTAGCGAGCGGTTAAACAGCACGCGCGACCCGCATCCGCCCTTGTTCTTTTACATTTGTTTCATCTATTTTTCACACGATTCGTGTTTCATGGGTAAATATTCCGCGTTTGTCTGTTATAGGTACTAGGGAATTTCTAACTGAAATCACGGATTTGAAATTTCTTGCAGTGTCCTTTTAGGCGCTAATTCGCAGTTTGTTTAAAGCAAATAATGTTCTATATGTCGACGGGGACTCGGAATAACACAGTAACTCTCACAGCCATCGTACATCTTGGAAATATCAGAGGAAAATAAGAAACGCGACGTTTTCGGCAACTGGGTTTCTTTTCTGGCTATCCCGGAAATTCGCTCCAAAAATCAACTGCCCAAAAGTCAGAATGACAGGTCTTGTTCTAAGCGGTCAAACGCTTGTGTTTTAGATTCCAGTTACTGGCCAATCTGCCGAGTCCAGTGCACTCACTAAGCAACATAGCTTTTTCCAATTACCAACCCAGTGCCGACTACGCCCAAGCTATTCGCTTGACGTTTCCTTACCAATGATATTCAAGGTACCATACGGAATCTCAAGGACGTGGATGAAATGACTAATCGAAAAAGGCAATCCAAGGCCTGGCAGGGCGCGATAGTGGCGCCATCGCTGTGACCATACGACACGGCCATCAGACAATCCACACCTCCTGGTGTGAGTCATGAAGCCACCTAGGAATCAGCAATGAAGTTTTTTTTTTTTTTTTTTTTTTTTTCGCTCGGCTTCTCTGACATACATGGTTAGAAAATTCACTAAGGTTCACTACAAATGATACAACTTCAATCAAGTAAGCATAAACTATGAAAGCAGTTTGAGACCAACGCGTGAAGCCCATTTTTTTTTAAGTCGCGGTTCTTCATCCTCTATTACAAAAATCGAAAAGTTAACAAGAACAATAAGACAGCACACACACACACACGCACAGTTTGGATCCTTACGCTTGTAATGATCCAAATGCCAATTTTTTTTAAAACCAAATTTCAATCGGAAACACAATACAAACATCGTACCAACAGGTGCACTATTGAAGAAAATCACTTGCCACAACGAAACCGTCATCCCTCTCAATCATGCTTCATACTAGAAGAACACACAGTCCAGCATACCACTGGAAGCTTAACAACATGGCAGCTATACACATACCAAAACCAGGTTGAAATCAGCGTTGTTCCTACAGAGAACAAGCGATCCAACGTCACTCTAGGCCACCACAAATTAATACACACGCTGAAGGTAAAACTTCACACCGTGTAACCTTGACTACCTAGTCCAAGCTCACACACTACACGCAATTCACTAGATGGTCTCATCTGGCCTCACACCAGGTATTCCCGCTCGATCGACTATCGGCATCACACCGATAGTCTCATCCGGTGTCGAACCGGGTATACTTCCTCGCTCGACTATACCGGCATCGCACCGATAAGCCTCATCCGGTATCGAACCGGGTATACACCCTCGCTCGACTATATCGGCATCGCATCGATAAGTCTCATCCGGTATCGAACCGGGTATACTCCGCTCACCCGTCGACTATCCAGCATCGCACCGGATAGTCGCGACCAATCTAGTAACTTTGAGCCACACACGCTACCAGCGTCACACAAGTAGGTCACTCACTCACAATACTCACATCCACCAGTGTCGCACCAGTAGGTTAAACACACGCAAACGCGCATATCCCGCACCGGCAGGCTAAGCGCTCGCAAGCAGCTTACACACGCTTACCTACCAGCATCGCACGGGCAGGCTAAACATAGACAAACATACACACGCTTACTCGCCAGCATCGCACCGGCAGGCAACACAATCGCGACCCATTGTCGCGTAACACTCAATCATTCACCCAATCACACAAATCACAAAACCACAGCAAACTAGCTGTACAAATTCGACTCCATACTCTTGGTCGAAAGGAGATGAATTCCACCTAGTACGTACATACATCCCGCCGATACGTCCATAAATGAACGGACCTAAATGGCAATTCAGAACAAAACAAGCGCAAATCCTTTTTAGTCAAAGCAGTTGTCATTCGAGTCCCCATTCCAAAGTCGTGTCTTCGATGGTAAAAATGATATTCCGTTTACTCTACTTTTTATTAATCCTTAATGTAAGCATTTGTTATTTTCGTAACCTTTTTTTTTTTTTTTTTTTTTAGTTACAGTTTATGAAACTAATAAGTCGTGAACTAAATCAGTCACCAGGATGACTGATACCCATATCTCTCAGTAAGGATGCTTCCAGATGAAGTCCAACCCAAAACTTTTCACATTAATTTACAAAAAAGTCTAGCCATCTCCATCTCAAGCTCGGCGGACAATACTATTAGAGAGAAAGAGAGACAGAGACTTTTGCCAATCTCTCCCACAAAGAGAGTGTTTTACAATTTGAGCAACTTTGTTTGGCTCAAGAAATAATTCCAAATAATAAAAGCATCATGTATTGCTTGTTTCATATAGGCAGTCTCTGTACAAAGGCCAAAAATAAAAATCATAACAGGTTTGGAACAGAGCCCTTGATCCTTCAAGCAGAAAAGCTTAGTTTCAAAACAATCAAACAACAGAAAATTGTTCTAAATAGAAAGTCTACGGAGAGATGGGTTCCATATAGTGAACTGACAGGCAGTACATTCTGTAGCAGAAATAACAAACCTTAAAAACCAACACATCAAACTCAACATGAACAGCAATGCACCTATGCAATGCAGGGAGCAGGCTCATATGAACTTTAGAACAAAATAAATCCAACTCTTTAGGTTTAGTAATCATAGGAACGCTCTAACTAAAACTCAAAGAATTAAGTTACAATACAATGTACATACCCCAAGGATACCTACATGGGCAACTATAAAGTCCAGGTTGAAATGAAGAAACAAAGATGATTACTAGAATAAACCTTTCATCCAATCCAATCTTGACCTCTTCGGTCAACCACCAAAGAATGTAGAGTGTACTACTCAATTGAAATCACTGAACACTAGAACTCTTCAGATGATATATCAAGACTAATGAAGGTTTAAAAGTCAAAAGACACAAGACATGTTCAGAAACCAGAAGTAACACCAATTTGAAAAGTTTGGTAACATGGGCACGAGTGAGCAGGTACCCTATCCTATATGCGCAATCGCCTATGCACATACCCTATAACTTTGTGTTACCATTTTATTAAATTATTGGATACTGTTCAATCGTACGCCAATCCCCACGAAAATAGAAAACATGGTTAGATAAAATTCAAATATTCAAAGTCAATCGCTATACTACATTCTTGTAAAATTGTTTGACACACACATAACTCTTTTGTATCCCTAATAATAACATTAAGTTTACATGTCCAGAACACATACAAAGGTATCTTGAAAAGTTAAGGCATGTTAAAGCATTTTTCTTTTAATTATTATTTTTACTTCCACCGTAGATGGACCCTATGCGGAAAATCAGCAGCTCTACTACCAGTGCCAATTTAATTTCCTTAAAAAAAATGTTAGTTACCTTTTTTTTTTACCATTTAGAACCATAGTATTTTTTTTAAACAGTTTCATTCACATTAAATTTTCACTAGCTTCTGTCCAAACTCCAAAGATTTAAAAAGCAACATGTTGATTTAGTAAAAATAATAATTTCAATTTTAAACAACATTTTTAGTACAACTTAACCGCATTATCAAAAGGTGTGCACACTCCAGTCCAATTGCTGTGACATGTCACATATAGTGACATTACTATGCCGGCACAGTTGTGACAATAGTAACAAAATAAACTAACCTCGGGTTATCTTCATAGAACTCTGTCTGCCTTGGACAGTTACATCATAAAAATCCATACCTTAATATCTTTCACTTCAGTACCTTCTTGCTCGCTTAGTAGAGTATGAATGCAAGCTTTATTCTATTCAGCATGCCTAGCTCTTAGAGCTAATGTTGCGTTCTAGGCACATTTGAACTCTGCATTTCCTGTAAACCAAAAATCTCTGAAGTATGCATTCTTACTAAACATTTTTAGTTTAATGAAGTGACTACAATCGTTTGAAATTTGAACAATTTCATGTTCAGTTGTCATAAAGGGAGCTGAAATTTGTAATTCATGTGTTTTAAGCACTGGATCTTGAGCGCTTGTAATAGAATAACACATGTTGTGTCCACTTTGTCATTACTTCACAATTTCAGAGATCAATTAATTTTAGTACCAAATAAAGAAATCAAACTAGAGGCTAGAAATCCCAAATTCTAGATTAATCTAGAATGCTGCAAGACCTAGCTTGTTGGTTCTTTGGTCTAGATTGTTATTAAAACATGTGAATGTTGTTTTTCAACACCACAGCCATCAACTTTACCCAGGGTCAATAAAATGAAAAGAACTCACCCGGAACACCAAACATTGTTTTTATTATTTGCTATCAGCAAAATATCTTATCATTTAGTAACTGATGAGTCCAAGCAAAGTGCAAATCGATCTCTTGTTGTTACAACACGGCGACAATGGATCAACCATCTTCGGATAAATCAATGAAAAATCAATATTCGTCGGAGGTTATTGTCAAAGTCAACCTTTGGCACACTGGACCAATTATGAACTTTTGACCAAATTACATCTTCTTGATATTTTTAGTCACTAGAACACGTTACGTGGCACTTTTTCAATAGCTACAATCATTGTTTGATCTATATTGCCGTGTTTATCGGCTAATAATAATGGGTTCTCGCCAAGGTACACAATCGACTTTTCTGTTTGGTAGGCGTCGTCGAATCCCAACTTCTGATGTCGACGGGGACTCGGAATAACACAGTAACTCTCACAGCCATCGTACATCTTGGAAATATCAGAGGAAAATAAGAAACGCGACGTTTTCGGCAACTGGGTTTCTTTTCTGGCTATCCCGGAAATTCGCTCCAAAAATCAACTGCCCAAAAGTCAGAATGACAGGTCTTGTTCTAAGCGGTCAAACGCTTGTGTTTTAGATTCCAGTTACTGGCCAATCTGCCGAGTCCAGTGCACTCACTAAGCAACATAGCTTTTTCCAATTACCAACCCAGTGCCGACTACGCCCAAGCTATTCGCTTGACGTTTCCTTACCAATGATATTCAAGGTACCATACGGAATCTCAAGGACGTGGATGAAATGACTAATCGAAAAAGGCAATCCAAGGCCTGGCAGGGCGCGATAGTGGCGCCATCGCTGTGACCATACGACATATACATGGTGGGTCAGAAAATATGGCAAATAATTAACCCACAGTATCGGCTATCGATTCTAAGTATATTGTATAGGTCTTTAATTTTTTTTGAGTTGGTAAAATAAAATATTTTGTATAGGATTCAGGCGTCGCTCACACAACCAATCCCATATACAATTTTTTTTTTACCAACTCAAAAAAAAATAAAGACCTATACAATATACTTAGAATCGATAGCCGATACGGTGGGTTAATTATTTGCCATATTTTCTGACCCCCCGTGTATAAGTATAGTAAGTAGGTACGTATATAAATAATCACGTGGACGCTGACACAAAAAAGTATTCACCAAATTAAAGCCGCAAAAAGAGCTATGTATAAACTTGCCATGTTAGGTATAACACTGCTTGATTGCGAACGAACACCGAAGTACGGTGCTAAACCAAAGTCGTTGTGTCGATGTGAGTCTAAGAGTAACAACTGAAATAGAGATGGGCAGGACACTGGTTAACTCGGTCAATCAATAGGTCGTAGGTATATTAGTCAATGTCTAAACTAATGTAATGAACTAGGTTCACCGACATAGTCCGAAGAATTGCGAACCTTAAGTGGCAGTGGGAGGCACATCGCTCGCAGGACTGATGGCCGATGGGGCCGGAAAGTTCTGGAGTGGCGTCCGCGAACCGATAAACGAGCCGTCGGTAGGCCTCTAACAAGATGGAGTGACGACCTTGTAAAGGTCGCGGAAACGCGGTGGATGCGAGTGGCACAGGACTGGTCTGAGTGGCGCGCCTTGGGGGAGGCCTATGTCCAGCAGTGGACGTCTATAGGGACAAAGAATGGGAGACCATCAGCTCGCTCGTCGGACGTCATCTGGCAGTTGGCAGGAAAGCTGTGGATGGGGTCTGGCTCTGGACATTGAACGGAGGCGTAAGAATGAAGTGGTCTTTACTCAGCAGTGGGTATGCTGATATGTACATACACATATACATTTAACAAAGCATATTAATGCAAGCTTTGTGAGACGACAGAACACCTGCTGAAGTCTCGAACCATAATATGTCGCATTATATAATCAGATCAAAGATGGGTATAAAAATAGATAAGTATATTTAAACCTGGAACCGTACTAATTTGCTTCATTTCTTTGATGTCGTATCATGTGTGGCGGCAACTCCCTATATTAAGTATGTGCTATTATAACAGGTACCTAGCTAATCACTTCAGGATTAAGGACTATTTAATAAAGATACAATTTTATTACCTTTTGTATACGATGAGCGGATGAGGTACTTAACTTTATATTTTGTAGGAACACTAAAATCTTGCAAGTGTCATTCTACAGCTTCAAATATTGCATCACTATGTGAATTGGCTCACTGCATTTGTATGCGGCAAGGTACTCGCACTGTATCGATTCCTCATTGTTTCTGTATCACGATATCAGGCTGTCCCATTCTATGGAGGATGAAATACTACTACATCTAGACACGCGGGAGCGTTTCAAGCCAAGTTCAAGAAACAGAACTGGCGAGCCGCACCGTGTGTAATATTACACGAACCATTTGGAGCCACTTTTGACCCCCTCATAAATCAGAAACTATTTTACATAAACGTATCAAATTTGGCTCATATATTGAGACTTGCGAGATACATATGTGTTCTAAATTTCATAAGCTTATCTCAAACGGTTATTTAGATATTAATGTCCAAAATTCCTCATTTTTATCATTGACTGACCTATAGACCAAAACTCTAACCCAGTTCCAGATGACCTAGAGAGTTAAAATTTGGTATGCAGATAGGTAATTAGATGAATACAAAGGAATAAATAAAAAAACTGGCAATTTTTAAATAATTAGATTCTATTATGAACGCTTAACATTAATACCTAATATTACTTAGGGTACCTACGTTAATTAACTGGGATTGATTATTATTTTTATATTTAGCGCACATCAATAGTGTAAAATCATTACCTACTCATAAATAATGATAAAATAATAGGCATTTAGATTTTCGGTATATACACGACGCGCGCGCGCCGAGTGACGCCGGAGCGGCGCGGGCGGGGTGGGTGGGGCGCTGTGACAACCGAATCGAACCGTTGACGCGAACGTGGCCGAGCGAGCGGCAGCCGCGCTCATAAGCGCGAGCGCCGTCTTGCTGTTCGGTTGTCTCTCGATATCTGACCTATAAGGTTGCGATTTATGCTGCGAAATTGCTAAGTTTTCTTAAGGAAAACTTATAATTTGTAGTAATATTATTATTACAATTCCTATAATAAAAAGACCCACGGCGTTACGAGGATATGTACTTACCTACAAAAAGTAATGATATCCCACCAAAAACATAAATGTAAAAAAGGAGAGCCAAGTTCAATACAAAAATTATTCTCTGCTGTGGGCTTCGCCGCAAAAAGAATGGAGATCTGAGATTGAGTGCCAAGTTCTATGCAAAATCCAAATATGTAGTCTAAGGGCTGACTTGGCTGGTTTTCCCGGACGAAAATAGGATCCCACCAAAAACATAAATGTAAAAAAGGAGAGCCACCTTTTTTACATTTATGTTTTTGGTGGGATCCTATTTTTGTCCCACTGCTGGGCACAGGCCTCCTCTCAACACGAGAGGATTTGGGCTATAGTCCCCACGCGGGTCCAGTGCGAATTGGGGACTTCACACACATCTTTGAATTACTTCGCAGATGCGTGCAGGTTTCCTCACGATGTTTTCCTTCAGCAAAAAGCTCAGTGATAAATTCAAATTGAATATGTGCAAAATATAAGTAAACTTAGAGGTGAGAGCCGGAATTGAACCGCCGACCCTCTGCATGAGACGCGATAGGTCGAACCACTAGGCCACCACGGCTTTTTTGTGGAGCATGAAATATTTTAGGTTATTAGGAAAGACGACCAAAAACTGCTGCATAGTGATATACTAAACTGTGAGCGTATATAATGGCTATTTCCTTAATCTAGCACAATAAGTATTACCCCACTTTCATTTTCCGCTTTTATTTCACTTTATTTTACCCGAATCAACACATTTCGAGTTTGTAAAAAGGTTGATCGTAACTTTCCTGATAAGTATTTTATTTACTAAGCGCAGTATCTTGTAGACGTAACAGGTATCCGAATCCTTCCAATAAAAAGGGATCTATCGGGAAGGGATTCTCCGCTCGCTCTACATTTAGAAAATATTGGACGTTTATTGGATTACTGCGCAGATCACTCCGTTAGTGTATGTTTCCTCTGTTTCAATGTTTCCGTAAATATTATATAAATTAATCATGAAGTGTTGTTATTACGATTGAAGTCAGTTGAGCCTTTATTGGACGTCGGATGTCTCGGAATTGATAAAAAAACAAGCCAATAAAATCGTTTGGTTGAAGTTGAAGCTCAATGGGCCGTCATGTCGGAACGAGCGCTCGAGGCGCTGCAAGCGGGCTAGTTCTAGATATTTTTGATATTCGAGAGGCAAAGGAGTTGGCGGCGGAAGAAGATCGATCGGCAAATTGGAACGGGATGGAATGGGCGGGCCACGAGAGCCGTAGGAACGGCGACGCGACGCGAGATCGGCGCGGGTCCACGGGCGTCCGTAAACTCGTGGTAGTAGGCGAGCGTTGTTTTGTACCTAATGGCTTGCGAACTGACAGACTAAATTTTCCGTCATCGGAACAGCACTGCAGTTTGAACCATCTTTACATGATTTGTACACGATGTGTACAGTCATGATCGTAGAATATTTAATGAAAAGATGTAATGTTGATGTACATAATCAAGGCCCTTTAATACAATACAATATACTATTATTAAACACCACACATTCAAGGAACTGTACAGAAATAATGTAATTACACAAATGGTATGGCATGCAGCAGGCGGTCCTATAGCTTCATAGCGATCTCTACCAGACAACCTTAGGATAGTGGAGATGAAGAAAAACAAACTAGGTTGGTAGGCGGTGCTCTGTGACTTTAATATTAGGTAATTATAACTAGCTTGCGCCCGTGGTTTCGTGCTCATAAACATAAAAATTAACGTGTAAAATCACGTTTTTCCCCCGTTCCCGTAGGAATTTTAAGAAAACCCCTCTTAGTGCTCCCCTTAACACTTTTCAAGTAACCTACATCCCAAATTGTAGATTGTAACAACCAGTAGTGATTAAATAGATAGAAAATCCTATACAAAGTGACCCGATTTCATTGCTGTTGAGTGTATTACCCTTTCCGCCGTTTTATGGTGATTGAGTAACAAATGTTAGTTGCACTTTAGATGCCCTACGCTAACGAAAATCCGACGCAATTTTCATGAGTAGTTGTAAAGGTCCTTAATTTTTGCATTTATTAGGTTAACGATAAAAATAAAAAGATAATTAGAGCTTGTGTTGTTTAATGTGGTAAACTGTACATACTTACTAAGAATTGGTAAAATATTTGACCTTGGCGGAAAGAGTTGTCGCTGCGAAATTCACCTGATTACTCCAGACGGAGGCACAGACACCGTCCCGAATTGGAACCGAGACATCCAATTATATTTTATGAACATTTCAGTAGATTTACGCCGGCCTTGGCATGAGTTATGTGGAGAGAACTCATCGCTACAACGTAAAACTGCTGAGCGTTTATATTTCAAGGAATGGTATACGCAAATTGATCTAAGAAATGTCCATGGTTTACTGAGGTAATAATGTGATTGGTGAGAGTGTGCGGTTTAGTTTGTAAAATGCTTTTTTGTTTCATGTTCAGTTCGTTACGTGTAAATATTTCTTCAGAGTGATTTAGACCTTAATCTGTTTTTTACAAGCTTTTATTTAGTTCCATCGGTCCCGATGTTTGTTTGTTTGTCTGTCTGTAATCTATTAATCTTGCAAGTTAGATTTGGTTAGATCCACTTCCCGGTTACCGAATTAACTGAAATTTTGCTTTCATGTGTAAATCGGATGACTTTAATGAAAGCTTGTTTTAAAAAATTGCTTGTTGGATGTATCATTGCTCTGGGTAGAAAATAAACCAGCAATTGTATGAGAATGATAGGGAAATGGTTTTTTTATTTAGGTTTTATACCGCTTGTTAATGGCGTCTGGAGAAATAAAAGCATTTGATGGCAGGTCGCGGGCGCGGCAGCTGGCGCGCCTTGCGGGTTCCATTACAATGTGGCATTTGAAAAACTTTATTAAACTTTA
Organism: Aethes cnicana; assembly: GCA_963971205.1. Classification (NCBI taxonomy): domain Eukaryota; kingdom Metazoa; phylum Arthropoda; class Insecta; order Lepidoptera; family Tortricidae; genus Aethes; species Aethes cnicana. The sequence continues at coordinate 5,538,685 of OZ020276.1, read as the reverse complement.
CGAGTACGTTTTGCTTACGTCTGTAGAAGGTATTAGAATTATATCCTGTATATAATTCTAATACCTTAAATTCAGACAGTTAAATTCAAGTTTTATCCAGGAATTTTCCGCGCTTTACATTTATTATCGACCAAATAACACTTGTATCATCTTACTGGACTATTCCTGATAAAGTACACATAAAAAAAACCCAAGCACAAGGGCTGTCTGAGCAAATGTTGCCACATAATATGTTAAAAAATGGGAAAATTCTGAAAAAGTTGAAAATTGGCGATATCTCGAAAACCAAGCAACTTTTACTGAGGTCATGTTAGGTTGGTTCGGTACCACTTAGGCTGACCTACCTCCGGTGTCACTGTGACGCGTTACTTTTGGGACACCCTGTATAACATAGCTAATTGGTATCCAATCCTATCCTATCAAATTGTACCAGTGAAATTGACGTTTGATACTCAATCACGCTATTACATCGGCTAAACCAATACGGGTGAAATTCGCTTTATCCCGAAAAAATCCTGGGAAAATGTATTGAAGGGATTCTGGAAAGAGCTCTGGAAATTTAAAATGAAATTAGCATTGAAAGAAATATGATTCAACAAAAATCATAATTATTTCTTTCAATTGAAACATAATTTCGTGAAACCAATTGTACTTCAGTTTAATCTGAACAAGGACGTCCAAGCCGGGCAATTATAAAACCAATTTCAACAACTTAAGAGGGGAGAATAGTAGGTACTCGGCCGGTACGGTACTCGTCCATACAAAAATAACAAAAAGAGAAAACGTTTTTCCAATTCAATTTTTTTTCCAATCTTTATGATTTTTTATTATGTTATTGACACAATGAAATACCTACAGCTAGGTTTATAGGGATTCCTTTTTTTTTTATTTGTAAGAATAAAACCTAGTATTTCATTGTGTCCATAACATACTAAAAAATGATGGAGATTGGAAAATATTTAGAAGTGGAAAAACGTTTTCTGTTCATGTAGGGTGGCGTAGTATTCTTCCCTCTTATAGATAAAAGATAAAAAACATTTATTCAAGTAGGATTTTACAATGGCTTTTGCATTGTCATTATGTACAATTTGATGTAGTTATCATTTAAAACATACCGTTATCCGCTGCAAGCTTCGTCATTGATTTAGGCCGTGGTGGTCTAATGGTTCGATCTACCGCCTCTCATGCATAGGGTCGGGGGTTCGATTCCGGCTTGCAACCCTAAGTTTACTTATGTGCGAAATTCAATTTGAATTTACCACTGAGCTTTTCGGTGAAGGAAAACATCGTGAGGAAACCTGCACGCATCTGCGAAGTAATTCAAAGATGTGTGTGAAGTCCCCAATCCGCACTGGGCCCGCGTGGGGACTGTAGCCCAAACCCTCTCGTGAGGAGAGGAGGCCTGTGCCCAGCAGTGGGACGCAAATAGGCTGTAGTAGTAGTAGTAGTAGGTACTCATAAGTGGGAATAACAGTTGACGGCTACGGCTCGAAGTTGCAGCGTTGAAACCATTCCTAAAACGCAGACGGGCCAATATTTCGAAGCGTTTGTGTCAATTGCACACATGGCATCGTAACAGTGTAAGTAAATACTGTTCGGAGTACTAACGACCATTCCCAATTACAGTACGACACAACTTAGAAGGCGCGTGGTGAAGCACTTAAGCCGATGACGCAGAGTCTATTTTTGCTTAATACACTCGCCTTAAAAGTTGTGTAAACCTGTACCCAATTGATGACATACCGGCCATATTACAACGAGCGCAATGATCTTTTGGTCCGCTAAGCGTTTGTGCAAAACCAGTGTTATGTTAAGTTAAAACCACGTTAAAACACTATTATACTAGTAGTGAGTATATAAACATTGTCCTTAACGATGGTCCTATCCCATCCACTGAGTTCTGTCTGAGTTCCGAGAAATAATATTGAGATCAGTAAAGAGGGATTCTCGTTAATATGTTTACAAATGTAAACAATCTAATGTTATAGCATTTATCACCTATATAGATTGTTATATATGTATATATTTATTTATCTTTGTTTTATAATATAGGTAGATAAATATAAATAAACATATTATAATATATATCTGGTTTCACAAGCTTGAAGTCATACGACACACATACACTCATTAATATTTACCATCGCATCATACCCTAATTACAGCCTAGTCATTCATACCAATTAGCCATCACATTATACCCTACATAAATTGAAAAAAAAATAGTACACAGCCTACACACACGCGGACACCCACACACGCACACCCACACACGCATACACTCACACGGGTCCTTTGAAAATCAGCGTCGGAACGTTTTGGCGTTTTTCGACGAAAGCTGAGAGGATGCCATTTTCAAAAGCTTCCGTATATTCTTTAGGTATAATATACATTTTGTAATTAGTCTTAAGATATACCTGTGTATGTGGAATTTTGAAATAAATATATCTCATTTCATTCTCATAATAGCATTTACCGCAACGCGTCTCACTCAGGTAATATGTTAATGTAATGTAAAAAGTAATGTAATCGGGCGTTAAAACACTATTAGTGATTGTCCTTGGCGAAGCTTCTAACCCACTGTGAGCTTGGGTAATAAAGAGTTGCGAGACATAACGGGGTGATTAATAAAGAAGTGTTTTCAGGCTAATAGTCGTTTTTCGTACCCGCTGGCGAGTTTACGACGCACTAAAGCGGAAGCGCCCTATTTTGCAGACCTCCACCGCGCGGGGAGCGTTTTCGTGATACATCGCGCGATCGTAATACTTGCCGTACAGCGGTTACTTGACTTAATACGCAATGTATCAGTAAAACGCACACCACTTTTACGGGTCGGTCAATGTTCTGACCGTGAGGATACATTTCCGTCGGTGAATGTTGCACCGTAAAAAAGGCAGGGCTCTCGTTATTGTGCGTTGTAACGGTTGATTTGACCGATTAGGGATGATGTTATATATCTAGAAAGTTGGAGCAAGCGGTGCACATGGTTTGTCTAATACATCAGTATTAATTTTCAATAGCACTGTTATTTGCTTGTATGTAGTGTTAGTGGTCTAGTTTCCTCCTCGTAACTGCGTCTCAAGATCTCATTTGCTCCAATTGCCAACATGCATATCGATATTTTTTACCAATTTACATATAACATTCATCTTATTTCCAGTTTTCGCTTAAGCTTAAATTTTAATTAAAATTAAACACTGGATCAGCGATCTTGTAAAATGATTCCTGTCATAACTTTGCTTCCGAGTAAATTAGCGTCAATTCCCTCAATACCTAATGGTAAACAAATCAATCAAGTGATGAACGTGGCACCTGAGGCGGTTTGCAGCCAATCAATCAAAAGTTTAAATGAGTACATTTAAACTTTTGACGGCCACGCTAATTGAAAATCTAGCGCCAATGTAGAACTCCATTTTAAAATTACCAAAAGTGCCTATCCTTCCCACTGTAGGTAGGCTTTGACGGCATATGCCGCTAAGTTAAACGCGGCTGGTCTACGCAAAAGTAAAGTACTTAGTAATGTATTTTTTTCAACTTAAATTTTAGTTTTCCGGTGTACGTTTCCAAAAGACATACATAAATCAATGTGCCTACCTATTTAAGTACCACATATGTACTAATAAACAAGTACCTAACTCAAATTGAATTTGATAATTAGGGAAGGTACTTTGAAATACGTATTTTATGAAATGGCCCGGCGGGGAAGAACATAGGCTACTTTAAAGCCACCGCCGATAACTTTGTTTCAGATCGGAAATTTTAGCTTGATTTAAATATGAATAATTTAGCTTCATGGACCGAAAATGAAACTTAAACCGACATCTATCAGGTTTTCATGGTTCACAGATCAGAGGGGTCGCGGCAAGGGTTGGCTGTACAATGTTTCCGTAGTCACACGGTTGCATGTCTACAAATTAGAGGCAGGTGTGATGGCATAATATGTAGGACAGACAGTCATAGTTTAACGGGATACTGCGAAGGATTTTTAAAATATACAGGTACTAAACTAAAGCAAATTGCAGTAGGTATTACTGCCAAGTTTTCAATTTTACATATGGCAAGTGATAATCGTTATAATATACGATATACTAACTCGATTATTGAAAAAATAATATAGGTACCCGACTGTAAACACACTTTTGATGTCACAATATATATTTTTGTAATCCGTTCATTAAACCTTTTATTTTGATACAAGTTAGGCTTTGACAAAAAAAATTGGAAACGTTTAAAATGCCTCCCAAAAGTCAGCCATTTTTTTTTGGAAATTTGATATACCCAGTGCTCTCACTATTAAGAAAAATCTAACGGCACCTCGCATGCTAAAATCCATTAAACCATTTAGGCTACAGAGCGTACCAAAGAAATATACATATAAACATACATATACTCGAAAAACATAACCCTCCTTGTAGCGCAGTCGAGTAATAAAAACATTATCCTAATAGCTTGATTAGATACTATAGCTTCTATCAGCGATTAGTGTAGAGATCTTCTACTATCTAAAGTCCCGCGCCTTCACATTTCAAAACGCTTCAATGTATTTAAAAAGCACCACCAATACTCTCAACACATGTCTGCGTGCTGAGACAGCCATCAACTATGCGTTGAGAGTGTTAGTGGTGCTTTTTAAATAATAATAAAAAAAAAATAAGCGTTTTGAAATGTGAAGGCGCGGGACTTTAGATAGTAGAAGATCTCTAGCACCATAGACAGTAGACTTTTAATTGAAACCAGAAATAGGGCGAGGTCCTTTTCAAATTAAAGGTAAGCAATGTAAGGGTCCAAGAAAGTGGAATATGACCAAATGATTTTATTTTCTGTTGATTAAATTATCATTTAGATATTTCAACACTCCGTTGGTTTCAACTGCTACCAATACCGTTACTAGCGTTTGTTCGCGACTTTTTAGATATGCGTAAAAATAACGCACTTTTTGCCAAAGGGTACGCAGAGACCACAATATTGAAATTGTTCCTTTCGAAACTTTGCTAGGTTTTCATTGTTAAAAGAGTTAGATAACTGTAAGAATTAACGCTGTTTTCACCTAGGTATGTCTAATCGGTGAAAGAAAACATCGTGAGGAAACCTATAAGCATCTACGAAATAAATCAAGGATGAGAGCGAAGTCCCCAATCCTCACTGGGGCCGCGTGGGGACTGTAGGACCAACCATCACGTGATGAGAGGGAGCCTGTGCATGGCTGTGGTAGAATACCTAATAGAAACTTCATAATAATATCGCACGAGTGTTTGAAGGTCTAATTATGTATAGTTGCATAGGTACACAACTTTTCGATGTATCTATTCAGCACTAATAACATTTCTACAGATAAGAAATCTGTTCTATCTTAATGCCGATCATAATTTGCGGTTTTTGAACGCATCATAGAGGGTTTATGATATAAGTGTAGATAAATAAGCTTTTTGGTGGTGGTGTGTAATCCATTGCCGTAATGTTTCTCTACTTTTATTTTCCCATTTTGATAACATAGTATTTGTTTTCTTTTCAGGTATGTACACGGCATCAAATTATCTGAACTTAATATCCTCTCTTCATGTAAGTACTTACCTTCTCAGCTCTAACTCATAATAAAGTTAAGGAAGTTCAGTAGTAGTGCCTAACTCTGGGTAACGTAAGCTATTAAACATACACCGATATATCTCATACTTCTTGTATATTTCTCTATTTATTTATCCAAGCGATCTCAGAAACGGCTCTAACGATTTGAACGAAATTTGGAATATGGGGGTTAACGGGGGCGACACATCGATCTAGCTAGGTCTTATATCTGAGAAAACTCGGTTTTAGCTATTTTCACCCGAGCAAACCTCGGTCGCTCATATTCTAGAAATAATGTGCGCATCATTGACCGAGTGAGCGTAGAGTTTCTTTTTTAATTGGGCCAAAAATGCTTTCCTATGTCCGGATGTCTGTTCTCCTCTACAGGTTGCATTCCTCCAACGATTCTCTTGAAATTTACTAGATTGCAAAATTATATCCATGTTAATATTATAAATTATGCGAAAGCAGACAGTGTTAATTTCGCTTTCGTCTGTTTGACTGGTACCTCTTCACGCTTCAACCGCTTGACTGATTTACATGAAATTTGGCACAGAGTTAGTTGAAATCCCGGGAAAGGACATATGCTACTTTCCATCCCGGAAAAACGCGTAGTTCCCACGGGAACGCGATTACCGAATTCCACGCCGGCGAAGTCACGGTCAGAAAGATGATAGTAGATTTATATTCGCTTCATTGTTTATCGTGTTAAAAATACAAGCAATACTGTTTTAAATTGTGCCTTAAATGGACCAGAAAGGTCTACAGCTCTCAATGCCACTAGTTTTAGGTATCATTCAATTGCGATGGTTAGTTTAGGAAACATCCGTAGGTTACCATTTTTCATCTACATATTCCCTTTAAATTTTTATCTGTGAATAGTTTTATTTTTAAGAAATATTTGGCAGTGATCACTGCGCTTGAAACCAGTGATCACTGCGCTTGCAAATAAGATGTATCACTAACACCATCAATCCCATACATTTTTTTACCGCTTCAAAAAAAAAACCTAAATATCGTGCTAAGAACCGATAGCTGATACTGTCGGTAAAATATCATCACAACGTTTTGCTGGACTCTATAATATACTATCTACTTGAGCTGACTTTGTTCAATTTAAATAAAAAATAAATGCATATTTTTCTATTGATACGGGATGTTATCGTACTCAAAATCAAACTATTTTACACCCACCCACTTCATGATCAAGCAATATGGTTCACTACTGATGGACATGTAGGAACACAGTATGTTTGAACTGCTGTACTGCAGTTGTGGTTCTTTATTTGTGCAGTTATTGATACGGTTGTTACTGCTGCCGCTATGTTGGCCTTTTTAGAAACCATGAATATGTTGTAGAAACGATTGGAACGCGTGCATTAAGGATATAGTGATTGTGTTATCACATAGTGCAATTCAAACGCATTGCTGGCTTTTATCGGCATGAAATGCGCGAACTTCCTTTGAACTTAGCGAAACGCCGACTACGGAAATATCGAGTGGTCAAATGAATAAAGCAAATGCACTGTGTTGTAGCGAGCAGGAATCGTGTTAGATTGTTGACGCTTCCATTCGTCGGGTAATAGCTGAAATAATTTATAGCCATTGGTAATGGTTTGACGAATGCCGTAACAACAGGCAATAACATGTAGTCTGCAGCATAAGTAGGTAAGCAGCCGGAGAGTGAAAAATAACATATTATGCTTTTGCTGCCTAAATAATAAGTGTTTAAGTAATGTTGTATGCAGTGAAAGGGCAGCTATGTTTAACGATGATGAATCCGTCAACTTACTTGATGCAACCCAGGCTTAGTGGGCCATGACCCATGACTTTGTTGCACACGTCCGGCCTCGGTGTACGCAATACAGCCTTAGGGATATATGTTATGTCTGGCTCATCTATTTTATCGATTATCAGTAAATGTCTTCGAAGATTCATTCTAAGGGAAAAAAGGGACGAGCGTCAGTACTATTTTTAACTACCCACTTGTTGCCCTAATGTATCCTCGCAAGCTGTTCATCTCTACTGGCTCTCCTTCGGATCTTGACGGCATATCGCCCACTTAATAAAATTACGCTTTTGGATATTTATTTCTTTAACGCATGACACTTCGTATTTATTTTTTTATGATTGTATTGGCGTGTGTGTTATGAAAATGAAAATTTTTATTCAGAAAATAGGCCACATCTGGGCACTTTTCCACGTCACTTTTAAATGAATTTAACAGAAATGAATTTACCAGCGCTTCCTATACCCATTGCTTGAGACGAAGCGCCGCAACAAACTCCGCAGAAGGCCTTTTTTCAAAATTTAAAGGTACAGATTCATATTACATTTACATATGTATAAAAATACATTACTAAAATTACATTTAAAGGATGTATAGTCCCTAACTTAAACTTAAATCTAAGATCTTAGAGATGGTCTCATTTTATGTCATCATCATCATCATCATCATTTCAGCCAAAAGACGTCCACTGCTGGACATAGGCCTCCCCCAAGGCTTGCCACTCAGACCGGTCCTGTGCTACTTGCTTCCACCGGTTTCCCGCGACCTTCACGAGGTCGTCGCTCCATCTTGTTGGAGGCCTACCGACAGCTCGTCTCCCGGTTCGCGGGCGCCACTCGAGAACTTTCCGGCCCCATCGGCCATCAGTCCTGCGAGCAATGTGCCCCGCCCACTGCCACTTAAGGCTCGCAATTCTTCGGGCTATGTCGGTGACCCTAGTTCTACTGCGGATATCCTTATATTATGTACAAAAATTAATTTACTTTGCAAACGCCATATCTTTTTAGAAAGAGTGTGATGTAAGTCGAGATTTAAGTTCTAAAGCAGTACTAATTCACCTGCCGTCGTTAAGCGTTTATTGCGAGAATTCTGAGAATACCTCACGAATAGAGTAACGCGGCGCACTTTACGTCGGAACGTGGAAATTAAGCCTTTCTATTTGAAAATAGATGATTGTCTGCCCCCACCTCCAAGGTCGAAAACTTGGATTTTTATACGTGTAATGATGCATTTGGAATTTTTAGGCAGGTGGCAGTGCGCAATAAAAAAGAAAAAAATACAACCTTCGTTAAAGATGGTGCATTCCATTCTATTAGTACAAACTGTTTTTAGGTTTTCTTAGTTAGTGACACCACGAACTCAGCTGCTTGAGCTGCTTAGCAATAAGGTTATTATTACCCTCTAGTTCAGTAAGTCTTAAGGTTCGGAGATTTAAGCAGGTCGGATAATACAACAACCCATATTATAATGTTCCTCCCGTTTAGCTCCTTTACGTTAGCATCTTGGTCAACATGTTTACTTATTACTTACTCATTTAAATAATCTTACTACTACTACTACTACTACAGCCTATTTGCGTCCCACTGCTGGGCACAGGCCTCCTCTCATTATGAGAGGATTTGGGCTATAGTCCCCACGCGGGCCCAGTGCGGATTGGGGACTTCACACCCATCTTTGAATTACTTCGCAAATGCGTGCAGGTTTCCTCACGATATTTTCCTTCACCGAAAAGCTCAGTGATAGTGGTAGCAGCACATAAGTAAACTTAGAGGTGCGAGCCGGGATCGAAGCCGCATGAGAGGCGATAGGTCGAACCACTAGGGTTGGCCACGGCATTTAAATAATCTTGTAGGGCTGATTTAAATACAAGTCAATCTATAAACTGTTCTTCAAGAATATTAAGAAGTAATAGTCTACATAGTCAACAAAAAATGCGACTGTATTATCTGTGGCTATGACAGATAGAAGTGTCACTAGAGGGCACCTGTGTAGCAACTAAGCAATGGCGGCCTGGCTCATTGAAGAAAGCTTATGTGTGTTTCCTGTAAAATATAAATAATAAAACCAGTGTTCCCGTTCAAAATCTTTTATTTGAACAATACTTCATGGCGCAGCCGGTATAACCATCGCAATAGCTGAAAGAATGTAAACGATTAATATTACCGGGCATTAGGAAGTAAGAGCGTTATTGCTCGTAGCTTTCATCCAATTTTTGATGCTTAGGTACTAATCTCACTATACCAGCTCAGGCTAAATAAGCCCTTCGTAGGCCTCGTAGCGATCATAAGTTGCTACGCACGCACAATATGTCGTCTCAAGACGGACTTCGATGCCTGTTCGTAGTAACTTTCCTCTACGACGTCAACGATGGGATTAGCTACGAATGCTACGATCGTAGCACGTAGCAAATCAAGCACGCAAAAGACTTTTACATCACCCTTGGCCGTAAAGTGGGATTTTCTGCCCGCTACGCGGAGAGAAAATCTCACTTTTTGGCCAAGGCAAGATGTAAAACTTTTGACAAACCACGGGCGGTAATTCGTAAAGCCCCAGATCGCATATTTATGGCCCTCACCTTCGGTTCGGGTCACAGAAACCTGCAATCTGGGACATTTACGAATTCAACACCCTAGGTTTGTAATGTACTATTGAAGGGACACAACAAGATATTTAATGAGAGTTTCAACTAGTTTTTATTTGGAATTTCAAATACATCATGTTAAATCTATATCAATTAACTAGCTTCTGCCCGCGACTTTGCCGCGTGTAATTCGGTTGTCGCGTTCCCGCGGGAACCATGCGTTTTTCCGGGATGAAAAGTTACCTATGTCCTTTCCCGGGACCCCGACTATCTCCATGTCAAACTTCCTCTCAATCGGTCCAGCGGTTGAAGCGTGAAGAGGTAACAGACAGACAGACAGACAGAGTTACTTTCACGTTTATAATATTAGTATGGATATTAACACCTTTTTAGACTGATCCGCCAGTTAACCAAGTCGACTATAAAAATTACTATCCAAAGCAAATGCCATACTTTGTGTAATCACGATTTTTATTGAACTGTACATTGAACGTGTGGTGTATAATAAAGTGTATTGCTATTGTATTTTACTATAATAAATAAGGTAACATTGGGTAAGTAGTAGGTACATATTGGCGAAAAAGTGAGTAGTACTTCAATCTCAGCTGGTTTTCGGAGTAAAATAATTTGTCTTAGAATGTGCAAAATAGGTGTTTGCACATTCAAAGACAAATTATTTTAGAATGAAGGTTGGAGTTGCTTTATGTAGCAGGCCTGTGAAAACATTATTAATAAGACAGAATTAAAACGAGCTTGAATTATGTAATTTTTCAGACAAAATCCATTGCAATTAGCAAACAAATTAGAGTAAAAAAAATCCTTTTTAAGATTTAAAACGTTTTATTTGCAATCTTGATTTGTTTTGAAAATTATTTTCGCTAAAACAAGCAGAGACTATATTTATTCATTTAAATTCAAGTGTAAGTGTAACCCTTCTAATGCACAAAACTGGTAGCGGCTCAACTTTCCTTAGATGTGGGGCAAACTATTTCATGTTTATTTATAGTTTACGACGCGTAAATTTAATTTTGAAGTTTAGACATTTAACTAATGGACGTAGTTTAGGCAGCATCGGATTGAATAGAATCCAGACAAAACTTTTGTACAGAACTTTAAACTTATGTGCTAAACTAGCTTCTGCCCGTGACTACTAACCGACGACCGTGTGGAATTCGTTAATAGCGCGGGAACTATGCATTTTCCGGGATAGAAGTACCCTACATGTTGACCAGTATTATAAACTACCACCATACCAAATTTTGTTGCAATCCGTCCAGTAGTTTTCGAGTTAAAGCCATTTACATACAGGCATTTTTTCTAAATTTGTATATCGTTTATATAGTGCCCTCGCCTTGATAGTTTTTTAATTTTTTTAAGTTTCAGACGCGACTTCTTCTGCCGGCATATTATTAGTATATAGATTGGCAAGTTTATGAAGCATGTAGCAGTAGATACACACCTATAAAACAAATACTTAGGTAAGGCCAAGGCGTAAGCCTCCAGTGCAAGTTTCTAATAAGAGCACATGGTAATCCTGAAGAGTTTGTCGACGAGTATATTTTTTAAAAGATACCTACATACTTTTCCAAATTGTTTTAAAATAGTAGTATTGGATTTTGATAACACAATCTATTCTGTTCTTTATTCTATTCAATCAACTACGAGTCTTTTCTACGAGTGTTCTCAAAGTCCTATCATTATAAAACAGGATGATCAATCAAAATGGGTCAGTATGGAAAAGTCGGAAACTATGAGAGATAGCGAAATCTGTTCTTGGCAACAATGGCGTCGATTTTAGATTCAATAAAAATGGCATTAAAAATGCAATATTCAATTATTGACTCACTTAAGAACGAGGTTCCGTGAAGCCGTGGCCTACCTACTTAGACCTACCGTCTCACATGTAGAGGGTCGGGGTTCGAATTCGGCTCGCACCTCTAAGTTTACTTACGTGCGAAATTCAATTTGAATTTACCATGAGCTTTTCGGTGAAGGAAAACATCGCGAAGAAACCTGCACGCATCTGCGAAGTAATTCAAAAATGTGTGTGAAGTCCCCAATACGCACTGGGCTCGCGTGGGGACTATAGCCCAAACCCTCTCATGATGAGGGGAGGCGCCTGTGCCACTGCTGAGTGGGACGGAAATAGGCTGTAGTAGTAGTAGTAGAAATGTAATTATTCAATTTGAATTTACGACTGAGCCTTTCAGTGATAGCCTGTTGTGGTGGAGATCGAGGTTGAAAGCCAATGTTCTGCTTGACGTTATTTCCAATAGGTTTCTATCAATATAGCCTAGAGGGTAGTTCAAACAGCGGCCGATTCGGCGCGAATCACAATATGCGCGGCAAATATGATTTCACATGGAAATGTACCGGGCTTTGCATCAGTCGCTCATATTTGCTTCGTGAAAGTTTAATAGTATGCAGGCTTAACCATAATAGCTTAGTGGCAATGAAATTCAAGTGTGAATTAAGCCAGTCAGTGGAAAATTTAAGTAAAAAGAAATAGAAGAAAAGAAGAATAAACTAATGAAACAACAGACGTCATCATCATCATCATCATTTCAGCCAAAAGACGTCCACTGCTGGACATAGGCCTCCACCAAGGCTCGCCAATCAGACCGGTCCTGTGCTACTTGCTTCCACCGGTTTCCCGCGACCTTCACGAGGTCGTCGCTCCATCTTGTTGGAGGCCTACCGACAGCTTGTCTCCCGATTCGCGGGCGCCACTCGAGAACTTTCCGGCCCCATCGGCCATCAGTCCTGCGAGCAATGTGCCCCGCCCACTGCCACTCAAGGCTCGCAATTCTTCGGGCTATGTCGGTGACCCTAGTTCTACTGCGGATATCCTCATTTCTGATTCTATCACGCAGAGAAACCCCGAGCATAGCCCTCTCCATTGCCCTCTGAGACACACAGCCAGCCGACGTCAGCTACGTAGTTATTTAAGACAATGCATCTTCGGTGTCGTATAACAGTCGTGTCGTTACAATGCTCCCGTAAAAAGTTTTAGTGTTCACGGCCGTTAATGGCCACTTTTAATACCCGAGAAGTTTCAAGATGGCGTAAAATATAGTGAGAAGGTTTTCGCGAACAATCGACCAACTTTACGAAATTACGAATTCCTTTTTGGCCGGTGAAATACATATTTCAAATCGTCCCTAGGGAGTTGTAACCAGGGACTCCTGGGATTGTTCTAGTTGGTACAGTCTGCAGCAAAGGTAACTCAGTCGAAACTTTCAAAATGATACTTAATAATACTCCCTCTTATTCCCAAGACATTAAACACAAGCGCCAGCGTTGCGATGAGCGTTGGGCGGTGCGTGTAGCGATGTAAAATAATCCATATACACCATCATAATATCGACAAATGTTTAATTTTGTCGCTTGACGTACCAACCAACGCCTCGCGCGTCGCGTATAGCTCTAAGGCACCTGAGCGAGGCCTAAGAGAAAGTAACATTTCGTCTTTTGAGACACTTTGGCTGTTGACTGTACACATGGAATGACACATTAATAATTTAAAAGTTCCATTCCTCCTTACATGAGGGAAACGAATACTTGGTCTCATTGTGATGTATTTGCTGGGAGCAGGTGTTGCGTGCTTTATGTCGATGGAAACCCTTATCCATCAATCGAACGTGTAGCTTGTGTGTTCGTATAGTACCTGGATAGCGGATCAGTGAAGACAAAAACACATATCAGTGAAGAAAAACAAACATTGTCTGAAAACGTTTACGGTTCCGAGATTTAATGCAGCAATTCAAAAAGCAAAGTGTTAGGTAGGTACTAGTCAATGAAAGGACATGTATTAGATTGGTTTAAAAACGCTTAGATGCCCCCTTATCACCATTAAAGCATGAAGGATATACAAAATCCATTATGAATATAATCACGTCACTAATAATTTTCAAATTGCTGGTGTCAGCGATAGCTTAGAAATCTTTGTGATGAATATCTCATGTTGTTAACGTATTTAAGAACTAAGCTGTGATTAAATAAATAATTGATTTGCAGTGGATAACGGATACTGTCGTGCATATAAAACGTCACACGGATATTCATTTACAAGTCACATACTCAAATGTCGCAAGAATGCTTTATTATTATAACTCGTGCCCGTTTGATTATTCGTAGAATATATTACACTATGAATATCAGGCAAACCCGATGAAACAAAATGATGAAGGGTCAAAAGCAAACCCGGAAAATATTCGTATACTTATTTATAGTTTTTCCGCAGCATATTCTTTAGAGTTCGTAGGCTTTATATTATATATATAGCTACGTCTCACAGATCTACTGGTTCATATGTGATTTAGAGGGTAGAACTCAAGTTCGGCCTTGAAATGAAAAAATCTGGACATGATTTCCTTTCGAATAAAATTGAAGGAGTAACAAATTGATTTGTGATAAAACAAAACGCATGCAGAGTGGGTACTTTTTGGCAATATGTACGGTTTCTAAAAAGATATCTATTATTTCTATGTATATAAAAATGTTTGTACGAGTTCGTACGAAAAGCTGCGCACCAATTTGGCTACTTATTTTGTTTGTTAAAAATATCGTTTTTTTTTCAAGATGGACTTATGTGTATGAGTATCAGCACAAACCACTCGGTGATGGTGTGGGCAGCCGTATGAATTAATCACTTCATTCTTTCCCATTGTCTTCTACTTCTGATCCATTTGGCCTGTCGTAGAGGAGTTGCGTTTCTGTTACCTTTTTTGGAATTGGTTGATTATTAATATTTCAGACTGATGTATCGTTCTTCTAGCCAATAGCGGATTCATCAATGTCCACTACAACTGATTTATTCAACCTTACGGCATAATTAAATAAGGTTATCGTGATCGATAGAGCCTCACCCTTACTTGTTTACATTGTTTCAAATTGTTATACTATTTTTGATGGCTCTTTTTTTTCCTTGTCTATTTATTGCTTACTAGCTTCTGCCCGCGACTTAGTCCGCGTGTAAATCGGTTATAGAGTTACTGCGGGATCTATGCGTTTCCATCCGAGAAAAAAAGTAGCCTTTATTTTGACCCGGGTTATTCTATCCTCATAACAAATTTTGTGACAATCCGACAAGTATTTGTCGAGTTAAACCAGGACATACATACATACGGTCACGTGACTGAAATTAGTGCGCAGCAACGTGCACGCTCTCTAATCCGTTGTATAGCATTGATTCTCGTAAGACATGACCATCACCGCTTGCGTAACGAGCACGCGACAAAGTATTGTGTACGTTGCGTGCATAATGCTGCACACGCATTCGGCGTGAACCGGCCTTTATTATTAGTATAGATAAAGATAAAGATGTTTGCTTACAAAAACAGTGAAGGGCGCCGAAAGCCTCAAATAACCGACAAGTGCCATAATCCCCGACTAGTCCGTTCATAACATTTGACAGCTCCATATGAATGGCGAAATATTACTCATTTATCCTACCGCTCCACAACGAAGAACAAAAGCCGACCTTATATTTTTCGGCTCGGAAACAATAAAGTGGTTTGACAGATTCGCATTCAACATTTTTCGATTGCCCCGTGAGGATTCTGATTTATCACCTTGGCTTTGATAATATTTGAAAAGCCGGTTCAATTTTGTTGGTGTAAACGTTGGGGTTTAGTGTGTCAGGTTTTCAAAACAAAATGTTTTGTTTTAACTGACTACGCCAAAAGGGGAGGATGGATCTTAGCTTGTGAGGTGTAGTTAGATTCGTCTTGATTGTGAAAGTGACACTGGGGTATATCAAAAGCTTGTATACGGTCGGTTTTTTTTAATCGAGTTATTTAACCACTGTGCTTTTAGGTGAAGGAAAACATCGTGAGGAAACCTGGACGCATCTGCGAATTAATTCAAAGATGTGTGTGAAGTCCCCAATCCGCACTGGGCCCGCGTGGGGACTATAGCCCAAACCCTCTCGTGATGAGAGGAGGCCTGTGCCCAGCAGTGGGACGCCAATAGGCTGTATTAGTAGTAGTAGTATTTAATCATTTAAATACGTACTGATATTTTCTTTCATCGTGGTCACAGTAAGTACCTACCTTTGCTAAATTTTACACGCTCGGTTACCGTACAAATAAAAACTTTCCTATCCCGATAGTCCTGTAAGGTCACCGGACCGCGAGGGAAGAAACCGCTAGGGTCGCCAGTGGCGTTGGTGTCGGCTAAGACAGGCTTTGGCCATTTTTTGCGGTCTAGCATTGACAGCTATAGCTGTCAATATGTGTACATAACAAGCTTTTACCCGCGACTTCGTCTGCAGGGAATTTACCACTATATTTCCAAAGGCCTTTTCCAGGATACTTTTAAAACCTTTGGTTTCTATCCTCTTCCGGGGTCCCTCTAATGGGTTACCGGCATTTTTCCGGGATTTCCGGAATAATAGGTATCCTATAGCTTATTCCAGGTTACAAACTATCTGTTTGCCAAATTTCATGCAATTTGGTTGAGCCGTTTTAGCGTGATTGAGCAACAAACGTCTAAACATACAAACACACAAACTTTCAGCTTTATTATATTAATAAGATACCTACAACTACATCCCCCAATCACCACCTTGAACGCGGTCTCCAAAGCCAGTGGCGTCCGCTGGTGAGTAAAAATGCGGTGGTCCTTATTGTGGAAAGTCACCAAGACACTACTTTAATGAAGCGGGATGTAGGCACTTAGGCAGGTGACCTATTATCCCGCCGGTTCCCGCCCGCCCGACGAAACAGCCTTGGGCCCGAATATATGCGAGCTTAGGGCTCAGCACAGACACATATTCTAGTACAAATAATAGGTACTGTTTCAAAGGTCACACAATGATATTATCTACTGCCCTCCACCACCACCGAAGCAGCTTCTACATAGGTTCATTTGTCAGTATAAACTAATAGATTCTTCCCGCGACTTCACTCGCATGCGTTTTTCCGGAAAAATAACGCATGCGTTTTTCCGGAAAAATAATTAAGGTAACCTTTCCCGGGACTCCGACTATCTCCATACGAAATTTCATCGAAATCGGTCCAGCGGTTTAAGCGCGAAGACGTGAACGGACAGACATACTAATTCTTCTTGATGCACCTGTGAAGAATTCATTTAAGTCCGCCAATTGTATACATATATTTTGGTAACGCAATAAATTTTACATAAACTACCTAATTCAACACCTGGCAAATGTACAGGAATAAGGTTTGTTGTGTTATATTATTTATCATTACAAATGCGCATACATAACTAATTGCCGAAACTTGCCAACTTCGAGTCGAATAAATATTAGAAATAAGCACATTATTAACAGTCACCATAATTTGGGTGACAATATTTTAAGAGGTGTAACGTTGTCTTCGTAGTTAAGGAGAGTTATATTATGGTGTTATATGGTTTTTGCACACTTCAAGGGAATCGTGGCGAATCACACAGTTGTCGGTCAGATGTCCGCATAGCCATCAATGCCATCATGGTCCAGTTTGTACTGGGCCTTAAAAATGATTTGTGTGGTCGTCTGTATCGACGTGGCGCCGTATACCGTCGCCACTTAAACCCATGTGATGCTATTAATCAGTTGCAATCCAGCGTCGTTAACTGCGACGTTTCGGAACAAATCCAATCACACTGCGCGGCATTCACGTCATAAATCACATTTTGGAAATTGGCTACGATATTGTAGAGAAGTTCGCCGAATAGATGATCGATGTTTTGTGTTTCTTTAAATACCAAACGTTATAAAATTCAACGTTCAACATTTTGGGCAGGATCGTTATCATTATCAAACAGAAGGGTAAGGTAAATGAAATCAATATAGTTATAAATATTCATAAAGTAAACAATCATTGTTGAGGCATGGATCTAATGGGCCCTTATAGTTCGGATTCCAAGCTTTTTCCGAAGCGCATTCACCGTGATTCAGAAGTTCTAGCGCACGAGACCGCCGCCGGCGTCATAAATTGAAGACGCGTTAACAAATTTACGGCGGACGCGTATTATATTAAATCTTATTTATTAATAAATTCAGGATCAGCTTCCATCGCAACAGCGGGACCGATATTAATGTCCGATACGATTTTGTAAACAGCTACTAGCAGCTTTCCTCTTGAGAGCCTGCGTCGCGAAAGCTTTTGTACTCTCAGTGACTTTGCTTAATGGTATAATATATTGTCCTCCACGTTGAGAAGTAATTTATCTCTCCGATAAATATGGTGAGGTGAAAGAAACGGTATTCCATTTCAGGCGGAATCCTTAGAAAAATATTAGGCATTTACGTACGTTATCTGGAGAAATTATTGTTGTTTGAAAACATCGGTTAATATCTTAGATACATTACGTACCTGATTTTAATTAACCGGGGTGATTGTTTTGTGGTATTGTTTGATTGAGTCTTCTTTGAGGTATGAACACGCCACTTATTATCTAAATAGTTTCAGTATTACTCCTTAGGTTTAAATTCTATAAACAAGCGAAAGACCATGCGTTTGTGACCGTTGGGCAGTTATGTTTTGGCTATTAGACTAAGCATTTAACTTGATTTTTTATGAAAAAACTTCACTTTAAAACATAGCGAGGGTTTCATGCTCAAAGCTGATAAGTAGTTGTACTAAAAAAAAAGAAATTTGAATTTCTTATCTAACGTTGAAAGTTTAAAATTGAAAAGAAAACCCAACTTATTTCGATTTTATCGGGTTTGAGCAGGAAACTCGCGATGGCAATAGGTAAGTAAGTTTGCAGCCACTTAATTAGCTCGTATAACTGCGGAATATATTCTAAATCCGACTAGGTATTATGAAAGATTTAATGTTAAGATCCGTATTTGGTTTTCGTGATTTGCTTACGAGTATCATTATTACTAGCGTTAAGCAATATTACGTTAACAGAATAATATTGGCGCACTGTTATGAGTGAGGACACAAAGACTTTTACATTTTTGCGGCTTTTGTCTAAAATCATCTCGTCCAGTTTCGTTCTGTAATAAAATTTTACTGCCCACCGGCCAAGAGTCTCGCAGCTGTATGAGAATAATGAAATATAAATTAATTTTACGATGTAAATACCGTTATCCACGTCTGAAATTCTGAATGACGAACGTTAATACTCGGCCTCAATCGCGCGGAATTTTTCTAAAACACCGCCCAAAATCCACGTCTGAAACGTAATTAATAAGACGATATTTTACGCACTTCAGCGGCATTACGTCTGGTTAATTTATCTTCAGATAAATACGCAGCTTTAGTTTGATTATTCGCATAAATTTAAATGAGGTTTTTGAGTAAATGTTCATAGGTACAGTTAATAGTGGGGAATTTGCAGACATAGTTGCTAATGAATCTGTTTCGAGCCTGGGATCGCGATTAGCGATAGAAATAAACAACATTTGTCCGCGACTGCGTCACAGGTTTAATGGCACCGATCACTCGTAAATAGTGCAAACCGATTTTCAGTCCGATTTCCGGCTGCCTTTCCAATGAGGCAGCGAAGAGCGGAGCTAAGAGGACGTGCGGGAATCAATCATAAAAGCCCCCGTATTCCTGCTCATTAGTTGGCGCCACTATCTATAGGATGTTGGCTGTCATTGTCATAGATTGTCATTTCAAACAATAGTGTCACTGTCACTGTGACGTTTAGAGTTTCGGAGACCTCAGTGTTGCCAATTTAGCGTATTATACGGCCGAGTTGGCAAAACTGCAACTTACAGGTCTCAAGCGCCTCTAGCGGCGAATTCACTCGCGGTGACCCCCATGACGACGGGTCTTTCATTCGGAGCGGATGAGAGATGGATTGTAAATTTGTATCCAGTTTTATTGGTGCATTCCCACACGTTTCTCCGCTCCGTTCCGCTCGTCCCGGCTCCAGTGGAAAAGGCGAAAAGCAGCCTTGAACTTTATTAAAAGTTTTTTCTTAGATATACTCCGCTTTTCTTATATGTAATATAAGACTGTCAATCTCATTTAATTACGGCGTACATCGGAAATAGCCAGGGAGCTTCAAATTTTCGTACTTCGCCTGTACAGCGCCATCTAGATGTATCTCATGGAGTTCAAATTTGTATGCAGGCTACCTAGGCAGCGACAGATTATCGCATTTAATACTTCTTTTGGGCGAACGCTGATTTGTTTGAAGGTTTTCATTCTTAGTTTACCTTACTTCTTCTCTGATCTCACTCAAACACGAGTACGAACCGATGTTTCTGAAACGGAAGCTCTGAAACGGAAGTTCTTAAACTTTAGGACCGCGACTAAGCGGTTTCTGGTGAGAAGCTAATTTTAATCGAACTATATTATACAAAGTTGGGAGTTGCGACGCTCACGTCGTTAAGCGCCGGAGCACTCGCCTCACAGTATGTACATGTAGACGTAAACAAAGCGTGTTACTGCCGCGAATACGATCAATCGTAATGCCCGAAGCAATTACATCGGCAGCCGTAAAATGCTCTTTGTTTCTTTCCATCAATTAACTCCGAATGAAAAACAGGGGTAAGCCATTTGGATTTAATTTAGCCGGGGTTAGGCGGTATTTTAAAAAAGGTTTAAGGATATTTAGTATCAAAAAAACATCGTTCATTCTACGTTTGTAAGGACCGTACCAAAAAATATTCATCATCATCATCATTTCAGTCGAAAGACGTCCACTGCTGGATATAGGCCTCCCCCAAGGCTCGCCACTCAGACCGGTCCTGTGCTACTTGCTTCCACCGGTTTCCCGCGACCTTCACGAGGTCGTCGCTCCTTCTGTTGGAGGCCTACCGACAGCTCGTCTCCCGGTTCGCGGGCGCCACTCGAGAACTTTCCGGCCCCATCGGCCATCAGTCCTGCGAGCAATGTGCCCCGCCCACTGCCACTTAAGGCTTGCAATTCTCAAAAAAAAATTAAACTTACATAAATACTCGACTCCGTTTTTTTTTCCATTATCTTAGCTAAGAAATATTCTACGCGCAATACTTTCAAACAAAAAAACCGGCCAAGTGCGTGTCGGGCCACGCGCAAATTATAGGGTTCCGAAGTTGAGGATGCCCACAGTACCTTTCTAAGACTTATTAGCATCTAGCTAGCCTGTGGTATGACGTGCCCGCCCGACGCCCCTGCCGCTCGAGAAAAATCATCATTATAAGTTGGTCGACTATTACTCGTAAGTTTGTACAGCCTACTTAGCTCTGATAGTTTTTCTTTCAACTACGTTATATATGCCACAACCGTGATTTTTTTCAGCCATCCAAATACCACCATTTAGCTGGCAGGGGGGGGGGGACACGTGACTCTAACAAAAAATATCACTTTAAAGCTTAATATTTCACAAACGCATCACTTAATCAAAAAATGGTTTTAACAAACCCACAATATTTTTTTAAGACCTATTCAACGATATGCCGCAACATGGGGTACGCAAGAAAAAAAAATTACATCCCCACTTTACGAGTAGGGGAGGTACCCTATAAAAAATATATTTCAAAATTTTATTGTACCACTTTGTCAGCGTAACTAATATGCATATTCATGCCAAATTACAGCTCTCTAGACCTAAGCATCTCCGAGCAATAGTGCGGACAGACGGACGGACATGGCGAAACTATAAGGGTTCCTTGTGGACTTCGGAACCCTAAAAATGGACTAGTAGATATGAAACACTTCTTGTGACAAATTGTGGATTCCAGCTACTTTATCACGCTGCTCATGTAAAAAAAGGAAGTGCGCCTTACTTGGAGTTCCTTATGGAAATCAGGAAATAAGCTTTGAGTGCCTTATACTTATTTAAGTTTACCACTGTATACAGGCCAAATCCTATCCTTTGACAATAGTAATCGTTAATTACGTTTTATTTATTTATTTATTTATTTATTTTATTTATTGCATGGAAAACCAACAGCTATACAACCAGAGTATACATTACTTATAACTACACAAAGGCAATTAAAGGTTTTCGCTTATAGAAACAAAATATATCACTGTACATATTCTCAATACCGAACAGCCACACACAAAAATATAAAAAAAAAACAGTACATGATGCATAATACAGTTACAATATACTGAACCATAAAGCCAATAGCAAAATATATGTGAATTTTGAAAGTTACTCTTAATGTTAAGATTATAAAGCCTCTGACACGGACCCCGCACTACTTGATTCACTAAAGAAACTAACTAACCTATTCTTAATCACACCAACACTGTCTCCAAACATATCAAAATCAGTCATTGTTAGAACAACATTCAAATTCTTGCCTGCCCTGCACAAGAAGCTATTTCTTCTGTAGTTAGTAGAAGTGCAAAGGACTGATGTAGAAATAGGCTGATGATGTCTCAATATCATGTTGGGCACACTAAACGATATTTTACTTAATAAGTCAGGACAATCTACGTGACCCTTGATTATATTAATGAAGTAAACAATGTCCGCTATTTCACGACGCTTTACAAGAGGAAGAAGATGGTGTTGTTTACATAAGCTCAAATAATGTTGGGAACTGTAAGTAACTTTCATCTTAAAACACAGAAACTTAAGAAATTTTGACTGTAACCTTTCAATCCTATTGATATACACTTGGTATAGTGGATTCCAAACCTGCGACGCATATTCTAACCTACTTCTAACAAATGCACAATACAATATTTTCAGGGTCTTGGGTCGAGAAAAACAGACAGAACTGCGCATTATAAACCCAAGGGACTTAGAAGCTTTCGATACAATGTTATCAACATGAGCATCAAACATAAGCTTAGAGTCGTGAATGACTCCGAGGTCCCTCATTGCAGTTTTACGCTCAAGAGTGGTATTTTTAAGTGAATATGACGAAATAATGGGATTTAATTTCCGTGAAAAAGTCAACGAAAAACATTTATCAGGATTAAGATCAAGTTTATTCTTCCGACAATAGTCATCCAAACGGCAGAGATCAGATTGGAGGTTCCTCACTTCATCAGATGTGGAAATTTCCGCATATATTTTCATGTCATCTGCAAAGCTAAGCAACTTAGAGAAAAGAAAGCATTCACTTATATCGTTGACAAAAATATTAAAGAGAAGTGGCCCTAGCAGCGATCCCTGAGGGACTTCACTAGGTATAGATACCCAGCTTGACACATAATTACTTATAACTACAGACTGGCATCGACCCTCAATATATGACGTAAGCCACCTCAAGAGATCACCTCGGATACCCATCAAGCCAAGCTTCTGCAGAAGGATCCCGTGATCTATTCGATCGAAGGCCTTACTGTAATCGGTATATATTACATCTACCTGGCGACCGCGGTCCATAGACTGAGAAATAAAGTCATTCATAAGGACAAGGTTAGAAACAGTTGACCTATGCTGAACAAAACCATGTTGGGTAGAGTTTAAGAAGTCCCTAATTGCAGAAGCCACTTGCGTATAAACAACTTTCTCCAAAACTTTAGCCACTATGCACAATTTGGAAATAGGCCTATAATTAGTAACATCAGTTTTAGAGCCTTTCTTTAGCACTGGAGTGATAAAAGCAGACTTCCAGACTGCGGGCACAGTACAATCAGCAAAAGAGCGACGAAAAAGCAAAACTAAAGGCTTAGTAAGAGTTTTGGCACAGTTAATCAAGAATAAGGCTGGTAAAGTGGTCTGGACCTGCCGACTTGCTAGGATCCAGGGCCAACAGGAGCTTGGTAACCGCCTCAGAGTCAACCGTGACATTAGATATGTCGGAAATCGAGTTTAAACTATCGGAATATAACGTTTGACTCTGAGATGTACTACTTGAAGATGCCAAAAATGTTGTCTTAAAATAATCGGAAAAAACATTACAAACATCAGCAAACTTGAACTTTTAGGAACTTGATTGCGGAAATCGTATAGTTACCCCACTAAATGGCGCTCGGCGTAGCACTTGAACCGTTGATAAAGAGTCTATTATCGTTTAAGCCGAGCGCCATATTAATTGATTCAAGTTAATAATTCACGCGACGGCCGTTCCCGGCGTGTCTACCGCCACTCGACTTGAGCCCTGTTCGAGAACTTTTAAATTGCTGCGGGATGGAGATAAACTGGTAGGCTTTTCCTGTCGTTTTTAGGTCACACGACAATTTATAATGGTCGATAGGTATTATTACTTCACTATTTTCGGTTAGGTACCAGATTAATGATCACAAGGGTAGTTTTTTTAATAGGCTAGCTAACAAAATGCAATTTGCAGAAGAAAGTGACTATAACGTACTAACGTTGTTATCCCTACTTTTGTACGGCAAAACGGATTTGTAAAGACAATGCAAACATACGCCCGGTTCCTAAATTCACAAAGCGTCTAATTTTCCCTATACGGACTGTTAAAATTTGACATTTGCCCCATAGACAACAGGTAATTTTTTTACCTTTCGTAGCAAAAACGAGGCCTTAAAAATCATGTAATAAACAGGTCGATGGCTTATGTCCAAGGTTACAGCGATTAAGAGGTTATTTAATTTCTATTTAAGTACATAGTTTTTGTAAGATTAAAAATTCTATCCACTATCTAGCTTGAACGAAGCAATCCGAAGTTGCGATTTCGAGTAAGATCCTCTAAGCGCACTTATTCTCTAAGGAATGTAACTTTACCGCTGGAGTTGCGAAATGCGATAGAAGCTGATGATGGCAATAAAAAAGATAATCCACCGCGTATGTAGGAAATTAAATAAAACTGCGAGTAGATTAAGTGCACAACACAGTGTTTCTCCATAAAACGTCGTCGCCAGACGCAAAATGAAGTTATTATTCATTAGCCTTGATGGAGGTCGTTAAATAATAAAATTGTGCTCGAGTGAGGTGTACTTTATAGAGACCGCGGTAATTAAGCTAGGCACTCCGACCTATGGAATCTTTGCAAAGGTCCACGCACTTGTTCATTAACACAATGAATTGCCTCCGTGCTTTACCCTATTTTATTTTCGGCCATGTCTAAACGCGAAAAGGAAGTTCGGGCAACAATGACCTTTCTCTTTAAATATTTTTCAAAACCTACAAACAATATACCTTTCAATTTGAAGCGGCAGCATTTTAATTCAATCCTTTGTTATTCAAATTACGTAAAATAGAGGTAACATGCGTTCGTTACAAATTGCAACACGGTCTGAAACCCTAGGCTTAGGGGCAAGACTGGAAATGAGAAGGGTTGGAGGAAGCAGATTTTAATAACCTTTCAAACTGTTGCAGAGTGTACCTGCAATATGACTAGAAATTCTGGTTGAATAAGTTTCCGGCGTCCGAATTAATATTCTGATTCGAGGGGTTTATGGAGGCATATGGCAGACGTGCCGCTTAGGGCGTAATGGGGGCGGGATCTCACGACGGCACATTCGGGTCAAATTCTGTCAATGTAATACAAGTGGAATGGAAGAGATATTTATTTAACAGTCAGTCTTTCATTGATTGATGTAAGTTTTACATGGTAAGGTCTAGCTTAGGTACATAAAATCACGCCGCTTGAGCATTCGCTAGATTAAGTTTACACGCCACGTTTTTATTTTATTAATTCAATTCTTCGTAATATCACATAAGTAATATCCAATTTTGAACCCTGTTACGTGTCCTTGAGGTCCAAAAGTGTACTTGTGCTTATTAATTGCCCTTGACTGACTAAATCGTTGTTTTGGATTCTAAGTATAGAAAATTAATAAAGGTACGTATTAAAAAAGTGCTGAATCCATGAACATTTGCCATTTATCACACAAACAGTAAAATTTTAATACTTATGGCTAATATTCTCTCATTAATTATTTCAATTTGATTAAACCTTTTCTCTATCCACTCTTCCTTTATTTCTATCACATTCGACACCACACCATTCTCCTGTGTACAACAGACATTAATACATTATTTAGCAACACGGCTGTAATTTTACAGGGCGCCCAAACAGCTAAAGCAATTACCGGGATAATATCATAAATTCCGGCTGCTGTCTGCATGGAACTCCCAAAAGGACCCAAGTTGACGGCTAGAACAACAAAGGCTCAAAACAAATGGATGAACTCCAACAAAAACAAATTCATATGGCTGCCTTCCTTATCTCAAAGAAGGTATTACGGAAATGAGACTAAGAGTGAAATTCTCATAAAACGCTTTATTCATTTGAATTGTCAATATGGTAAGTTTTGTTCTGCGTAGTGGTTGATTCTTATTCTTACGTTTTTTTGTGTGAGTTGTAAGAATTCAATATATTTTTGAGGAAAATCAGTAAACTTTATATTAATTTACCTAGTAAAGTACCTCTAGTATCATGTATGAATATTTTTTTTATCATAAAATTATTAGACATATATTAAAACAAAATAACAAGTCCAAAATGTCACGGACCGTGTAGTGTGAGATCCCCGGATTTGAAAACAAAATATTTTTTTCTGTACAGATGGCATGTTATTTTCCTAAATATTACTGCAATTATGAAAGAATAATGTATTTTCTATAAGACTACATAAAAATATATATAAATATCAATGACAATTTATGATTTTAAACAATGTGAGTAGTTTTTGTGTCTCGACCATGTGCGATAACATAAATATGCGTTACTCGGTAGAACACTATCTTTGATGTTGACAACCCTTTCTAAGTTTTTTTAGAACAGCAACACTGTCTTCATGTCAGATTTGCAAAGTTCTGAACGTAATGAGTATCTCGCAAAAATTTGTTTTCCATTTTATTTGAAAACGGGTCAACCTTAACACGTCAACGCCGTGTAGTATTTCTGAAGGTAAGTACCAGTGTCACCCTTTTGATTGAAATATAATTTGTACGTCATATAGCGTATTTTAAGATAATTACTTAAGATCTGCGAAATCATGGGTAGATTTTCGGTTACATTGAACACGTTTCAAATTGTCATGGCCATGGTATGGAAAAAATGTCACGACTGCGGACTTTTTGAGTACACGGTCGTGACATAATATTGCGTGGTCGTGACATTATATGTATTTCATTTTAATAAGTGACAACATTTCAAAATTTTTGCAAGGCGTAATTCGAAAACCATTTCGGTATATCAATCTAAAAAAGTTTCAGGTTTTTTCGTTCATTGCTTTTTAGATAAAATCGTGTTTTAGTGGTACCTGGTGCGTGACGTCATCTCACTCAATTCACTCACTCTCGCTAAAGAGCGGGTGTTACGCGCAGAACTATGTATATGCGCAGAAAGAGCTAATTAAGTACCTACTACGTCATTTTTGACTTACGCTCTTTTAGGATGAGGAGTTTTTAAATTTTAATTTTATGCATGAAATTGACGACTTACGAAAAAAAAAGAAAAAAATACGTGTCCTATTAATTTTTTCCTACTTTATAACTAGCTAATAAAATAACCATGTTAAAAAAAAATGTTGTCAATTAAATGGTTTTTCTGGCTCTGCTATACATATATTCTTTGGTTTCATCTGTACTTTTAAAAAACAGTTCTTTTATGAAGTATACTGATTTTTCGCTATTATGATAATGTAGATGCCACGAAAGAAGAAAAACAACAACCCAGAAGAAAAAAAAAGCAAGGCGTGAATACGAAAGAAATAGACGCGCCAAAATAAAAGCAGATCCCGTCAAATCACCTTAATATGAGGAAGCAAAAGAAAAAGAACGTCATACAGTGTCACAGCCTGGTTCAGTAACGTCACGACCGAGGCACAATCTGTCACAGCCATGTTTATGTACCTATTTTTTTTACCTTTCCTGAGGGCTTTAAGGTTGTTCACATGCATCAAAAATATGCTTTTGGTATATAAGTACTTTTGATGCACATCGCTATAAGCCGTAAAAAAAAAATTTTTTTTTTTTACAATATCTGGACAAAATTTAAGAATCACCCAGGTACCAATTCTTGTGTCCATTTTTTCATCAAAATTACACCGAAAGGAATTATATTTATTCCAAGATAATTATAAAAGATAAAAGTAGGTTTAACAAATATGCCTCTTGAGATTCTTGCTCCAGGAAAACTGCGGGCTTAGGTACTTTATTCATATTCTACCTCGGTTAGGCGGCCGAGCTTTGCTCGATGATGAATTTCGTGAAAATCGTTAGAGCCGTTTCTGAGATTGTTCTGTATGAATACGTATGTACAACATTGCAAGGTCGTTTGAAGTATAAGTATAACTAAGTCGATGTTGGTAATGATTCGTCATCATTACTTTTAACGAGTTAACCGTCATTAATTAATTGATTTATTCAGAACTATCTCAAATCTCAAATATCTATATTTGACATGCAATGTGTGACATTACGGGGGCTATAAATGGATCTAGTTAGGTCTCATGTCTGGAAAAACTTATTTTAGCTATTTTCATTTTTTAATATTCAACGTCTCTAGCTGCTGCTAGTTCACATTAAGGCTATTGAATTACTTTTAAAACTGCAAGTGTACTAAAGTACCATCCAAATTTGAATAAAGGTTCTCCCTGGGGCGGTAGCGGTAAAGCGCTTTCGCGGTTTGACAATTATTCAGCAGCTTATTCACGATATTTGATCATTCGATATTACGTGCTTAATCATTTACCTTCAATACAGTGAGCAATCTATGCCTTCGAGATATACTAAATCCAACGTGAGCATTCCTAAAGGGGCGAAGCACCGAGAAATAGGTAAAGTTAATTTAGCGATATTTCGAGCAGCTATGACTTATGAGTATGTATACTAAGAGGCAACTGCCAGCTTAAAACGAAGTAGATTGTCTACAGATTCCAAAATAGTCCTATTTTATAAAAAAACCGGCCAAGTGCGTGTCGGGCCACGCGCAAATTATAGGGTTCCGAAGTTGAGGATGCCCACAGTACCTTTCTAAGACTTATTAGCATCTAGCTAGCCTGTGGTATGACGTGCCCGCCCGACGCCCCTGCCGCTCGAGAAAAATCATCATTATAAGTTGGTCGACTATTACTCGTAAGTTTGTACACCCTACTTAGCTGTGATAGTTTTCCTTTCAACTACGTTATATATGCCACAACCGTGATTTTTTTCAGCCATCCAAATACCACCATTTAGCTGGCAGGGGGGGGGGGGGACGACACGTGACTCTACCAAAAAATAGCACTTTAAAGCTTAATATTTCACAAACGCATCACTTAATCAAAAAATGGTTTTAACAAACCCACAATATTTTTTTAAGACCTATTCAACGATATGCCGCACCATGGGGTACGCAAGAAAAAAAAATTACATCCCCACTTTTCGAGTAGGGGAGGTACCCTATAAAAAAAATTATTTCAAAATTTTATTGTACCACTTTCTCAGCGTAACTAATATGCATATTCATGCCAAATTACAGCTCTCTAGACCTAAGCATCTCCGAGCAATAGTGCGGACAGACGGACGGACGGACGGACGGACGGACGGACGGACGGACGGACGGACATGGCGAAACTATAAGGGTTCCTTGTGGACTTCGGAACCCTAAAAAAAGAAGTATTGGAAAATTTTCACTGAATTATTTATTTAAACTTCATTGCACATAAAAAATGTATACAATTGGCGGACTTAATACCTAAAGGCATTCTCTACCAGTCAAACCAGAGTTAGGTATTAGAATTCTCCGAACACCCATTTGTGCCATTATAGGTAGTTATGCTGATCAAAAGTTCAACCCAAGGTAGGAAACGGATTCGTAAAAATTTCTGCGAGACCATCAAAGTTGGACCCACAGTATAGCATGTTAGGTGACAAACTTTATATTAAGGAGGATATTTATGTAAAAGGGTTTCTAGCCATATGCCATTATAACTTGTATGAGACTTTGCGTCTGCTGCAGAATATTGGAGACTAATTTATTTATAACACCCATCATCGTATCTGTTCCTTGTTCTTTGTGAATAAATGCACATACTTCTGTAATAAAATCATATGGGAATTATATGCCACTAGTAGTCGGACCTGACGCCTCACATGCAATGACGGTTCAAATCACGAACGGCTAAAACTAAATAAATACGTTACCTAACCTTCCACATTTTCTATTTCGAATTACTAAAATATTTTTCTGAATGCGAAATCGGAAATACTTACTACTCTCCTGCTTGGGATTCGTTATCTCAGTGATTCGTCACGTCATCACGATAGTTTATTTTACACTTATTGTGATGTTCCTCTTATGCTCTCGGTCCACTACATTCACCGCTTGACAAAGTTTGCTTTTGAAAGTATTTTATTTTCTTGCTGTCCCATCGGGGCAGTCATCAACTTCGGGCTTTCTAGATTGAAAATTTTACGGAAAACGGAATTTATTTTCTTTCATAATCCTGTGCGAAGCCAGGCGCGGAGAGCTATTTATAAATAAAACTTGTTCGAAATAGCCCAGATGAAGGCGTTTATACTTATCATTTTATTTATTATACATTTCAACCAAATTTTTACTAACATCCACCCACCACAAAGTCATTACTCGCAGCAGTGACCATTCCAATTAGGTAAACATCTATACTGATATTATAAATGTGAAAGTGTGTTTGTTTGTTTGTTTATTTGTTTGTTTGTTTGTCCTTCCTTCACGTCGCAACGACGGGACCGATTTGAATGAAATTTGGTATGGAGATAGTTCGAGACCCTGGGAATAACATAGGATACTTTTTAACCCGATATTACCACGGGAACGCGTTTTCCACGGGTCAAACCAGTTTTTCAATACTTCTATAACTATAAATGTATAGTATCATCGGGAACGCAAATCTACGCGGGACGAATTCGGGGGCATCGGCTAGTAATTTGATAACTATGCGCCTACCACGAGCAGCCTCAATTTCCCGCATCATATTAGATTTTATCCACTTAATGTATCTCTTACGGGAAAGCGAGTGAGTGAGTGCCTATTACAATTTACCTAAATAATGTTTGCCTACAACCTATATACAGAAGCTTATTAATTTACTCTTGGTGTGTTCGGTGTTAGCTGAACTATCATGCGACACGATTCTTGATTGGATTATGAACTTTGAACAATTATTGATTTAAATTGCCTATCTGTATATATAAAAGGCAAAGGTGACTGACTGATGTATAAACGCCCAGGCCAAACCCGTAAAGCTAGAAACTTGAAATTTCGCACACGTATTCCTCTTATGACGTAAGCATCCACTAAGGAAGGATTTTTCAAAATTCAATCCCCAAGGGCGTGAATTAGGGGGTGAAAGTTTTAGATCAACGCAAAGGCCACACCCCTAGGGCTACAAACTCGAAATTTCGCACACGTATTCCTCTTACAACGTTGGCATCCACCAAGGAAGGAATTTTCAAAATTCAACCCCGAAGGGTGTGAATTAAGGGATGAAAATTTAAGATATACGCAAAGGCCAGACCCTTAGGGCTCTACATACTTGAAATTTCGCATACGTATTCCTATTACACGTAGGCATCCACTAAGAAAGGATTTTTCAAAATTCTACCCCCAAGGGGGTGAATTAGGGGGTGAAAGTTTTAGATAAACGCAAAGGCCACACCCCTAGGGCTACAAACTCGAAATTCCGCACACGTATTCCCCTTACGACGTTGGCATCCACGAAGGAAGGAATTTTCAAAATTCAACCCCGAAGGGTGTGAATTAAGGGATGAAAGTTTTAGATATACGCAAAGGCCAGACCCTTAGGGCTACAAACTTGAAATTTCGCACACGTATTCCTCTTATGACGTTGGCATCCACCAAGAAAGGAATTTTCAAAATTCAACCCCCATGGGGGTGAAATAAGGGATGAAAGTTTTCATAAAACTTTTTATTCCTTGGACATATTTGCATGAAATTTCATAACAATTGAGTGCGGCAAAAATAATAAGTAACATAATTCAGAGTTTTCTAAAATTCAACCCTTAAGCGGGTAAAATAGGGGATGAAAGATTTAAATAAACGCACAGGCCAAACCCTTCGGGCTACAAACTTAAAATTTAGTACACGTATTCCTCTTATGACGTAAGCATCCACTAAGGAAGGATTTTTCAAAATTCAACCCCCAAGGGGGTGAAATAGGGGGTGAAAGTTTTAGATAAACGCAAAGGCCACACCCCTAGAGCTACAAACTCGAAATTTCGCACACGTATTCCTCTTACGACGTTGGCATCCACCAAGGAAGGAATTTTCAAAATTCAACCCCGAAGGGTGTGAATTAAGGGATGAAAGTTTAAGATATACGCAAAGGCCAGACCCTTAGGGCTACAAACTTGAAATTTCGCACACGTATTTCTCTTATGACGTAGGCATCCACTAAGAAAGGATTTTTCAAAATTCTACCCCCAAGGGGGTGAATTAGGGGGTGAAAGTTTTAGATAAACGCAAAGGCCACACCCCTAGGGCTACAAACTCGAAATTTCGCACACGTATTCCTCTTACGACGTTGGAATCCACCAAGTAAGGAATTCTCAAAATTCAACCCCCAAGGGTGTGAATTAGGGGGTGAAAGTTTTAGATAAACGCAAAGGCCAGACCCTTAGGGCTAGAAACTTGAAATTTCGCACACATATTCCTCTTATAACGTTGGCATCCACCAAGGAAGGAATTTTCAAAATTCAACCCCCATGGGGGTGAAATAAGGGATGAAAGTTTTCATAAAACTTTTTATTCCTTGGACATATTTGCATGAAATTTCATACGAATTGATTGCGGCAAAAATAATGAGTAACTTATTTCAGAGTTTTCTAAAATTCAACCCTTAAGAGGGTAAAATAGGGGATGAAAGATTTAAATAAACGCACAGGCCAAGCCCTTCGGGCTACAAACTTAAAATTTAGCACATGTATTCCTCTTATGACGTAGGCATCCAATAAGAAATGATTGTTCAAAATTCAAACCACAAGAGGGTGAAATAGGGGAAGAATTTTTTTATTAAACTTTTAATTTCTTCAACATACTTGCATGACATTTCGTATGAATTGAGTGCGGCCAAAATAATGAGAGACGTATTTCAGCGTTTTCTAAAATTGAACACCTAAGAGGGAAAAATAGGGGATGAAAGTTTTAAATAAACGCACAGGCCAAACCCTTAGAGCTAGAAACTTGAAATTTTCTCACGTATTCCTTTAATGACGTAGGCATCAACTAAAGAAGGATTTTTTCAAAATTGCTTCCATGGTATGTTCCGTTAAAAGGCTAACTTAAAATATTTTATAAGAATTCTAATTTTATAGTATTTGTTAGGGTTCCGTACCTCAAAAGTAAAGAATGGAGCCCCTTATAGGATCACTTCTCAGGAACACGTAGCGGTGTCAATTTAGAATTTAAATTAAACTAGCCGTTGCCCGCGGCTTCGCCCGTGTAGACTTTGTCTGTCTGACTGTCTGTCTGTCTGTCTGGATGTTCGCGATAAACTCTAAAACCACTGAACGGATTTTAATGCAGTTTTCACTAACAGATAGAGTGGTTCCTGAGCTGAGGCAGGTTTTAGTATATACTTTGTTATAGTTTTCTGTAAATTCGATGAAATACGACGATGTTAGTTCAAGTTGGCGGATAAAATCAAGCCGGCTGGGAGCTTTCATCGAAAACGCTGCCTAACCCCTTTGAGGTATAACACAACAATGTATGGAAGTATTGTTTCTCTTATTAAGGTCTACAAAAAAGTCCACGATGGTATAGGTCTATCTTCTAAGGATAGCTTACTATACCCATTTTAATTACTAAAAAAATGGTCCCATATAAAGTGTGATTTGGAAAGAAAGCTATTTTAGAGGGATACAGTATTAATCATTTTAAATACAATAGTTACCTTAAGCATTTCATGGACTTTATGATTGCCATTTACACCATGCAATTCAAATGAATATCTTTGGGAGTTATGGAAGAAACAAAAGGTTTCCAGGAGAAAATAAATTCTGCGCCTGCCCGCAGCGGCGCGGGCGAAGCCGCGGGTTAAAGCTAGTACAATATATGTACATATACTAATAATAAGTCTGTAGATGAAGTTGCGTCTGAAACTTGAAAATTAAAAGAAACTATCAAGTCGAGGGGACTATATAAACGATACTGAACACAAAAAACGATTTTTAGAAAAAATGTCTGTACCTATGTATGAATATTATGTATGTATGTATGTCCGGATTTAACTCGAAAACTACGGTATGGGGGTAGTTTATAGCACTGTTCAACATATAGGCTACTTTTTATCCCGGAAAATGCATAGTTCCCGAAATGAGTAGGTAGTTTGAAATAAGTAGGTATAATATCACTTTTCGGACTTTGCTAAAGTAGAGCTGAATGTATTTATGATGATTTAATTGCCAATATTAATTTAGTGTCAGTCCAAATAGAAACGTTTTCTTTGGCGTGTAAGGACCATTTTAAAGTGAGTATTATTCACTTTAAAATGGTAAAACAAAGTAGGACCTGGTAAGTCAATTTTTTTCATTACTTGATAAGGACATAGAATATTACATGATATTACTTACTATCTCGTAGGAGCACATTGGCCAATTATAATTCATACAAAACTGGAAATCCACCAGCACACCACCACCACTACCGCCTATTTATGTCCCACTGCTGGGCATAAGGCTCCTCACGTCATGAGAGGGTTTAGGCTATCGTCACCACGCGAGCCCAGTGTAGATGGGGGACTATTCACACACAACCTTGGGTTAGGTACTTCGCAAATGCGTGCAGGCTTCCTCACGATGTTTCCCTTCACAGATAATCTCAGTGGTAAATTCAAATAGAATTTCGCATATAAATAAACTGAGCCGGATTCGAACCAGGGGCCCTTGCATGTGAGGCGGTAGATTAAACCACTAGGCTAACTACGGCTGTCTTCACGTATAAAATTATCAAAATATTCAACCTCGTGTGTCCCGTACAATATTAGCGTGACCGAGTGACGCGCGGCCAGGCGGCGACAATCTTTAGGCTAATCGCAATTTCTCTTCCAAAATAAATTCTTTCACGCCTGTCATAAATGTTACAAGATGAAAACACGCTTGGCATTGGCACAGAGCTGCTTGCGAATAAAGAGGATATGAAATTATATGCGTAGCGTCTGACTAAATATTGCGGAAAAATGCGATGCGTGTGAATCATGTGTGCATATTGTCGGAAGTACTAATTTACTTACTAAGTATGCTAAGTATTAATTTAGTCAAGCCAGTAACAGAGACAATGTAATTATATAAGACTGTCCAGACTTCAATGGAAAATAATACAAATACAAACAAAGACAAGAAGACAAAAGATCACAAAAACAACATACATTATTTACAACATGCATTATTTATTAGCTTAACAAATCACACAGGTACTCTGTAGAAAAGAAGCCTTGAACTTTATTAAAAGTTTATCCATAGATAGAGACTACGCTCTTCTTATATCTCACCAGAGACAATGTACTTAACTATACATATAAGACTGTCAATTTCCTTACATTACGGCGAGAAATAGCCAGGGAGCTTCAAATTTTCATACTTATCGCATTTTATCGCAGTGTGGAGTTGTTAACAACTTGGTAGGTACTTTAAATCAAACAGAATTCGTTTTGACAAATACTTCGAATGGCTACTAATATTCCATAGGTACTTAGCTGTTGCCCGAATCACCTTCTGTGAACTTAGACCTCGGAGTTTACTTTTCGAAGCTTAAAAATGTTACTTTACACTTTGATTTCTCCCCTCTGCAATTTTGAAAAAGTCCATAAAGTAAATCGCAAAAAGACGATGTACTTGTTTATGTTTGGGACTTTCTCACAACATTTCACCAGAATCGTTTGAGAAATGCGACCTCTAGAGGAAGGAGTACTTACAAAATAATTTTTGCTCAAGATGAAACGGAGACGTTTCGCTCGCTCGGTCAAAAAGTAAGTTAAATTAGATACAATGTAATTATGTAAGACTGTCAATCTCCTTACATTACGGCGTACATCGGAAATAGCCAAGGAGCTTCAAATGTTCATACTTCGCCTGTACAGCGCCATCTAGATGTTGCTCATGGAGTTCGAATTTGTATGCCGGACTTAGGCAGCGACATCTATTATCGCATTTAACACTTATTTCGGGCGTACGCTGACTTGTTTGAAGGATGACACCTTTACTTTTTCTATGCCAGTAATTACTTGACGCCTTTAATTGCAAAAACTCAAGATAACTTTGTAATAATGCAATCACATGTAGATCAAATTAGTACTTGATTGGTTACTGTACTAACACGCTTTAACAATATTATCACTATATCCCAACCATAAGGTCAAACAGAAAGGAAAATGAGTAGGTGCATCAATATCAGAAAGAAACTACAGAAATACTAAGAAGATAACAAATAATTTCAAAAGGGGGTAAATTTACATAAACGTACATACAAATTATATAAAAGATAAACATACTTAAACTTATACATATTTACATAAACCGGCCGCACGAAGCAAAGAAAAATATGAAGGATTTATTATATACAAGTAGGTAAAAGCAGTGCAAGTAAGTAAATAATAAATTCCATTTAATAAATACCTTCATTAATTGGCAGATATCAAATATCTCAAAATTGCAATTATTTATTTAAACAGACAGAGTGAATTTCATTTGTTTGATTTTATAACCTTCAAACGAAGCGAGAGATTCTGGAACTGCGTGGGTCGTGATGATGACAGTATCGAAATATATTAGGTGGTGCTTATAGTTAATGAATAGACGATTAAATAAATATGTATTTTTACGATGCTTAAGTATTTAGAAAGATAAGAATATATTATTATGGAAGAATATGTTTCAGTTTTTGTGAAAGAGAGATAACTACTTCCTTCGTAAACAGTTTTCGAATTGATCATTATCTGTCAACTTAGGTGTGATCGAGTTTACATAGGAGGGTCCTTTCGGATTACGAACATTTGAATTTCGATTAGGTGCCCTCTCACTACGAGTGACGATATAAAACAGGGAGATTGAAATTCGATCGATTCTCTAACACACGAAAGCCAACAAAATACGTGTTTTTACAACGCTTTTAGGTACCTATTAGGTCGTCTTGTAACTAAGAAAACTATATTATAAGGAATCTTGCAAGCTAAATTTAACCTACTTCTAATTATCGTATTATGATGAAACATACAATAGTATGGTACCTAACACCGAGTTGATCTGATGATAGAGCTTGGAGGTGGGCAAGGAAAAGTAAAAGCGTTGTTCTAGTTTTTTAACTATAAATTTATATAGGAGCAGAGTTCTTTCGGAAGACGAAAATTTGAATTTGGATTACGTTACGTGCCCTTTCACTCCGTATGTATAATAGCATACTTATGTTGACGATCTATATGAAACAAACAGTGTGATTGAAGTTCGATTCTCAAACACAGAAAGCCAACCATAAACTTAAGTTTTGTTACGCCAAACCTTTGATTGATCCTAATTTGGTCGCCTGTGGGTCAGGAAAACTAAATACGAATAACATAAATTCATACATTAACTTTTGTGGTCGGTACATATGTTTTGCTTTGTATGCAAATAGATTCGAGTTTTTAGGAAAAAAATACTACTTTTGAAGAGCTACAGCATCAATAAGGTGATATGGTACCAGCCATCTAATTCCCTTCAACTGTGTCTTTAAGGAGCTTTGAGGTTTGGTTCCAAGTGAATGATTTATTTAGTTGAAAAAACGTGCTTTATCAGAATAACAGCTAAAAGTAAAATGTAAATTACACAGTTTTTGGGGTGTGAAAGTCTCTACACTTGATGACACATCCTACGATTTAATATAACGTAAACCTATTGTATGTGAAACACACAGTTATTTACACAGGCATTATTACAGGCTGAATCAAATCACATTGGTTACTTTACATATAATTGAAATGTTTTTTCCTGAATAGATTTCAGTTTTATTTAGTTTATATCAGCGCCATCTATTCAAAGTGCCTCGTACTAGTAGATTACAAAGCCAAGCTCAAGTATTTAAACGTGCGACGTGATATCGCGAACATAGCGTTGCAACAGGTTGCCAACAGATGTCAGTCTAACAGGTGCTCTTGATGAATTTTCCCGGGATTCGTTTCATCCCTTTCTGGCGAACTGTGGGAGTTTTTAGTTCCATATTTTATCGCAGTGTGGAGTTGTTAACAACTTGGTAGGTACTTTAAATCAAACAGAATTCGTTTTGACAAATACTTCGAATGGCTACTAATATTCCATAGGTACTTAGCTGTTGCCCGAATCACCTTCTGTGAACTTAGACCTCGGAGTTTACTTTTCGAAGCTTAAAAATGTTACTTTACACTTTGATTTCTCCCCTCTGCAATTTTGAAAAAGTCCATAAAGTAAATCGCAAAAAGACGATGTACTTGTTTATGTTTGGGACTTTCTCACAACATTTCACCAGAATCGTTTGAGAAATGCGACCTGTAGAGGAAGGAGAACTTACAAAATAATTTTTGCTCAAGATGAAACGGAGACGTTTCGCTCGCTCGGTCAAAAAGTAAGTTAAATTAGATACAATGTAATTATGTAAGACTGTCAATCTCCTTACATTACGGCGTACATCGGAAATAGCCAAGGAGCTTCAAATGTTCATACTTCGCCTGTACAGCGCCATCTAGATGTTGCTCATGGAGTTCGAATTTGTATGCGGGCTACTTAGGCAGCGACATCTAATATCGCATTTAACACTTATTTCGGGCGTACGCTGACTTGTTTTGTCATTCTAAGTTTAACTTACTTCTTCTATGGTAAAATGTATTCTTGCAACAACAACAGCCAGATTGGCTGTGGATGTGGACTTTTACTTCATTGTCTTTTTCTTGCTAATCCATCGACAAGGCAGTGTGAAAGGGACAGGTTCAACAAAAGCACGGTTTTTACAATGTGGGCTGTCAGTACGGAGATATTGATTCAGCGTGGTTTTCAGCTCAGGCGAGAAAATAAAAATACGTCGTGTTTTTGTGCGGCCGTGGACATCAATATGTATGCAGTTTTTCACTCTTCGCCTTTGACGCATGTGTTGCTAGAGAGATTGCTTAACCTAAAACTTTTTCGTTGATAGAAATTTTAAACTTGATGTCTAAGTTGTTATATAATTTTGTAACCCAATTTCATGGAGTAAAATAAGTAAACTTTATGGACCGAAGAATGAAAGGAAATAACCACCTGTAGTGCGATATTATGCTTAACATGTGCTT
Source organism: Aethes cnicana (assembly GCA_963971205.1). NCBI lineage: Eukaryota > Metazoa > Arthropoda > Insecta > Lepidoptera > Tortricidae > Aethes > Aethes cnicana. Next base: position 5,499,729 of record OZ020276.1, on the reverse strand, counting down.
AACACTTAAGTGATGTTTTTGATTATCTACCCAAGTAAGTAACTGTTTTGAGAAGAATGTGATCCAGGGTCACAAGAAACGCTCAAAGTGTTATTCTTGCGTTAAAAAAGAAACGTAGATAGGTACGTTTTAAAAAATATGAAATAATTCATTTAATTGCGTTGTAAACATTTTATTTCACCGCTTCAAGGAAGACGGCATGTTTAAAATTACGATTGGCAGGTGTCGGTCTTCTTCAAGACATCTGGTCAAAACACTTTTCATCTTTTTTAAAACGTTTATTATTGTACTATTACTATTAACATTAAACGTAAAAAAATCGTGTTTGATGTTTTTTACACTGCAACTGATTAAGGTGCCTTTGCTTTACATTTATACCGATGACCCATATGAATTATTTTGTAAGTCTGCACTGGCCTGAGGCAGACAGAAGTCTTCAATCTCCTCTTTATAAAGTATCTTGTACTTAATTGTATATGAGGATAGAAAATAAAAAATTAAAACCGACATACGTCGACGACATATTCACGATATCAGTCAAAAAAGACCCGATAATTTACAACCAGCCCAACCAATTTTCTTCGAATACAGAACTGTTAGAACGCTCTATTAACTCGCTAGTCAAACTAAATCAAAATTGGTTCATCCTTTGTAGGTCCCTACGAAGCCCACAAACAGATACACAGACACACACTGACGCCAAACTTAGAAAACTCCTACTTTTTGCAATGGGTGTTAAAAGAAGCTCAAGCTGTAGAACCACAATCTACGGTCCACATGTTAGCTCCAATGATTCTGACGTAAGTAAATGTCTTTAATAAATAGTTAAATCACAACGACACAAGTCAAAAAAAATGTAATTTCAAAGGTATTTCGTCGCGAATTTTAGGTAGTCTTAGTATATTTTGATGCAAGTGCGAAAAGTTTGTCATTTTATCACGAGTCCCTAGTTAAATAATTTGGAGCGAGCGAAAGGGACGAGTGAAAATGACAGTTTCGCACGTGTATCAAACGACATTTTTAATACATTTGCGAAAAAAAGGAATAAAGAAAAATAAATGAACAGGATGAAGCTCAAAAAACTTTACGCACTAGTTCGTAAAAAAAAACTTTAGGCACGCTCACTAGCTGTCAAAAAATAAAAAAACCCTCGTTCGAAAATGACAAACTTTTGGCACGTTAAACAGGTATCGAAATGTTTACTTTTTGAGCACCTGTATTAAATAAAATATTTTTCTCAAACATGCAATGAAATATTGATATTATGTTCTTCTTATTAGCCTGGGAAGTATCACGTTTCAGGCGCGGCTAGACAAATTGGGCTATAATGAAATTTCATACAAACGTTGCAGGACTTGCAGGCCTAGGCCGGCAACTCACTTTTTTAAAATTTCCGTTTGATATATTCTTCTTGATATATAGAATCTTGGCATTCCGCCATTTAAAAAAGCTACAAGCAATATTTACTCTATGGTTCGCTATGACATTCTGCCAATACAGCTTTAAAAAAACATGAACCATATTTGCTACATAGGTAGCGCAGTTTTATTTATGTAAAAAAGACAAAATATATTATATATAAAATATTATTTTATTTATTTATTTCATTGCATGTTTGAGAAAAGCACTATACATACATCGGCGGGGAACAGAAGTTGTCGGCCTCGTAACTATCCGTATCGTATACAATACTCGGCCTGCAACTTCCTCCTTCCCGGCCTCTGTAGTAATGTACTATTAGTGTCATTTTCAGACACTAAATTCATGTTTCAGCTCGAAGTATCACGGAGACCGGCGTTTCACGTTAAAACTAATAGACCACCACAGTCCCACCCTTTCTTTATTAATAATGTCGGATCCATACCATCAACAGGCACGAGGGACCGGAGCGTGAACTATCGACCGCGGGTTACGTAAGCTGCATCTACTTTGCGCGGCTGCAGCTCTCGTCGTGATCTGACCCTCCTCATTTCTATCCATTTTATTCTAGCACACGTTTCAAAATTGTATCTTATTATCATAGAAAAAGTAAGGTAAACCTAGAATGACAACCTTCAAACAAATCAGCGTCCGAAATAAGTGTTAAATGCGATGCGATAATAGAATGTCGTGTCGCTGGTTCCCCTTGTTTACGCATATATTTTTTTGGCAGAATTCGATTTTGCATAATTAGTATAGATATAATAGTGTTTACGCCGAAACTAATCTCGTATAACGATTTTTCGTCGAATTGTTTTACGCATAATCTATTTACGCCGAATGGTTTTCACGCATAATTTTCGAATTACTTTCGGCAGAAAATTACTTTCGCCGAAATTCGTTACGCCGAAAACTACTTTCGCATACCTTTATTATTCTCGTCGATTTAATTAAATGAGTACCCTGGTATCAATGATTATCTATATGGGGGGGGGGGGGAGGGGGACTTTTACCAACTAAAAATTTAGTTTACTTATATAAAAAATAACCTAACCTAGCCTAAACTAGCTGTTACCGCACACCGTCCCTACATAATTTGTTGTTTCGGACATAAATTCGGTCAATACTTCGGCCTATCCAAATTCTGCTAAATTACTAGTATGCCAAACAATATTATGCTTAATAAAATTCGGCCAAGTTAACATTATGCCAACACAATATTCGGGTAAACACCCATTCGGCCAATAAAGAATTATGCTTAATAAAAATTCGGCAAAGTCAAGATTCGGCGTAGATAAATTATGCCAAGCCTGTTATGCGTAAACAGTTTCGGACAAAAAGAATTATGCCAAATAGATGGCACCCCGTGTCGCTGCCAATGTGGCCTGTATGTAAATGTGAACTCCATGAGCAATATCCAGGGAGCACTATACAGGCTAGGTATGAAAATTTGAAGCGCCCCTGAATATTGCCGATATCTATATCGGTTACTACAACAGCCTATTTACGGCCCACTGCTGCTGGGCACAGGCCTGCTCTCATCACGAGAGGGTTGGGCTATAGCCCCACGCGGGCCTAGTGCGGATTGGGGACTTCACACACATCTTTGAATTACTTTGCAGATGAGTGCAGGTTTCCTCACGATGTTTTCCTTCACCGAAAAGCTCAGTGGTAAATTCAAATTGAATTTCGCACATAATTAAATTCAGAGGTGCGAGCCGGATTTGAATCCGCAACCCTCTGCATGAGAGGCGGTAGGTCAAACCACTAGGCCACCACGGCTTCACTCGGTATATCGGTTGCCGTATTATAATTTTCTCGAGTCATGGCTGCTAAAACTGCTATTTAAAACAGAAAGGTGAGAGCCAGGTAGCTACGGTGTATTGTAATATTTTGGGTCGTCCGTCGCGCTATTTTGAGTAGCGAGCTGCTTCCAAGACTATAGCTGGAGATTCCAGCAATGATATTTGTATGACCTTCACGAATTATGTTATTACAAGCTTTTAGTTAGTTTTACCTGTCTCGATGCTTGTCATTGCAAGTTGACCCACTTCCCGGTTACCAATTGAGCTGAAATTTTGCATGCATGTGTATATCGGATGGATGGGACTGATGGTGTGAGCTATACCCGAATACCATTTTAATGCCAACTCAAAAAAAATAGATACCTAAAAACATGCTTAGAATCGATAGCTGATTCGGTGGGTAAAATATCGTCACACCTTTTTGCTTGACCCTGTATAAGTAATAAGGGACCATCGAGTCTGTAAATTTTCCGGGTCCATAGGTATTCCGTAACAAATGGCGGTACATTGCCAGGTAAACAACCTAAACACATTAGTATAAGTTATGCACAATAATCGTTACGGTCGAGGGACGTTTTAGAACGGTCCGCGTCGGTATTGGATCACAGTTGGATGTACCATACAGTGGGTCGACGAAGCAGACTTAATAGGACAATCGTGCGGGGGTTGAGTGATGAGATGGGGGAACAGTGGTCCCGATTAGGGTTGCCCTCTGTTTGTATTTAGCCGGACAAGTTTGGCTTTTTATGAGCGCCTCAAGCGTAGCCATGATTCAATGGCTACGAGGACGGACGCAAACGAAACTCAATTTTCAAATCCCTTGCTAATGTAGAATTTTATTAGGAACTACTAAAATTACGTGGCAGAATATTATTTTGCAATTCCAAGGAAGGGACCTCTACACATAAGGAAGTTGTGTTTGGGTTTTAGTTGTGGTGATGTCAGGCTTTTAGGGTAAAATGTCTGGCTTTTTTCTGGGCAAAGTTTAGGAGATGGTTACCCTAGTCCCAATCGACTAAGTAGGTACAGTGGTGCAAAAAAATCCCTTTGTCCCTTAATCCGAAGGCGGAATTAAACAAGACTACTGTACGTATTCTTATACTGTGATTTGCGCCACACAACCTTTGACGGCCTCGCCTATTGCAAACGTATCACCACCAATTTGAACTATATACGCACATACATTATTTTATACGATGTAGGCTTTGACTGCTGTGGCGGTAAAGGGTTAAACCGCTATGACGAGATGACGGAATTGTTTTCCCGGCTCACTAACACGCAGTTAATGTGCTGTTTAACTCCCTGGAACAATGCCTTTGACTCGGGCTGTTTCTAATTTATTAACTGTGTCTACGTTAGCGCGTGAACTCTTTTGATCACAAATCCATTGGCTACAGCTACACGAGTAAGGATTCGTATCACACTTGGCAGTTCGTAGTTCGTTGTAGTTATTTTTTATGAGACAGGGCAAACAAATTGCAAAATGCTAGAAGGCAGGTGAGCTGCTTAAATAAAGGCGTTATCATCAGCATCATCCATGCACGATTAATTGCACAAAAACATGAGGGTGTCTATACGTTGTCACAGATATATTGCATAACTAGCTTCTGGCCGCGACGTCGTCCGCGTGGGATTCGTTAGTAGCATTCCCGCGGGAACTATGCATTTTTCCGGGATAAAAAGTAGCCTATATGTTGACCAGTGTTATAAACAAAATAACCATACAAAATTTTGTTGCAATCTGTCCCGTAATTTTCGAGTTAAATCCGGACATACGTACATACATACATACACAAATACACACATACATACATACTTCTAAAAATCGTTAATCTGTATTCAGTATCGTTTATATAGTCCTCTCGACTTGATAGTTTCCTTTAATTTTCAAGTTTCAGGCGCGACTTCTTCTACAGACTTATTACATACTAGCTTCGGCCCGCAACTTCGCCCGCGTGGAATTCGGTTATCGCGCTCCCGCAGGAATTATGCGCTTTTCCGGGACCTCAACTATCTCCATGCCAAATTTCATCTCAATCGGTCCAGCGGTTGAAGCGTGAAGAGGTAACAGACAGACAGACAGAGTTACTTTCGCATTTATAATATTAATTCCAGGATATATAGTATAATATGGATTAGTATAGAAGTATTCAAATAATATCACTATTATTTAACAGTAGGTAAAAATAATAACAACAACGACAAATACAATGTACAATGCAATGCATTATAATGTAGTTCTACATTACAAGGAAGTACATTGCACTTCGCCACTGCACGCGTAAGTAATACCTACGTCGTAACGCATAACCGCTCTCCGGAGCCTTGCCACTCATCATCGCACTTCATCAAGCGACTTGCGACAGTCTAGATAAACCAAACGAGTAATAAACTAATAATGACAGATAAACAAAGAGCGTGAATCTGTATTCACCACGGCGCCGATAATTGTAGAGCGGGCGGGCTTCGTTAAAATTCCCGGCGAGCGTCTAATGTTGTATGCTACACCGACACCTAGTAATTTGCAAATAAATGTAACAAAATATGCTCACGGTTGTGAATACTAAATACGAGCACGCGACAGATGCAACAGCGCCCCATGTTCAGGTACTTGATCAAGAAATATCGGGTTGGTTAATGCACTATATTTACTTATGCGTTTGATGTTGCTTTTCAGAATATCGGCTTCTTCTTTCAGATCTTCCAGAAGCCCATCGGAACATTCAAATAATACACTAGAATAGGTCCACTAAAGATCATCAACGGAAAAATATCCCAAATGCTACATGACAAAGCTATAAAACAAATCGGGAAAAACCCTAAGCTCCAGAAAATATTGCAGTCTCGAGAACGATTCGGGGTCGCGACTTCCCTGGCCCCCATTTCTCGCTCCGCTCTCAGTGCCTCGCATTTTCGGAGACTTCCAAACGAATGGTGACAAAAGGCAAAAACAATACGTTTCCATATACCTAGTTAAAAGTTAGACGACATAAACTTGTTGAGGGTGAGGTCCATTCGATCTTGGGACCCAGATCACGTGTACAACTGGAGTTGTATTCGGAAACACTAAGCGTAAGACATGCTGAGACAATACGATATGGCTCACTAAAATTGATCCTTGAATCTTTAGCTACTAGTTAGGTTTCGCCGGTTTTGTCGCACACCATGTTGCTTGGCATTCCGGAATCAGAATCTCTGGAATAATGTATTTAAATGTATTTTGTGCCAGTTTCAGGTTCTTTGTCTTCAAATTGAGCATGTAGATTCGTTCAAGGACTGTACGTACGTTCAGTGAACCAATGTCTTTATTGTATCGTATTTTGTTGGATTGCATGACGAGTACAAGTTTAATTTATTTATGTCACAATGAACTCGGAATTGGAAACTGAACCTAAGCCCGAACTACAAAATACAGGCTTAGTTTTCCCACGTCATTCGTGCACTGCACTGGCAGTATTATAATACTAAGGAATTCCCACCACCATCACAACAACCTATTGATGTCCCACTGCTGGGGAAAGGAGTCCTCACATCACTAAAGCCTCTGCAAACCTGAATGGCGATAGGTTAATTAAAAGGAGTTCCAGTACTTCCAACTCCATGTAACTTAATTTATTTAATTCCTAAATAATGTCTACTTATACTGCAGGCTTTTTTGTCATATTTGATAAATATAATTTAATTTCCCTATCACCTCGCTATCAGAATTCATTAAAATCAGTGTAGTGTTCTAGCTCTGAAACGACTAATATCCCCACCTGACTGACTTTTATGTTTATGCATACGTCATTGGACTGGAATTTTACCAAAAAACTGTTCAAAAACTCACATCTTGCTTAAACCTCACGCATTAACACGGTTATTTATTTTCATGAGCTAATTAGCGTAATTATACGATTGTTCAAAAACTTTTTCCGAGTTTTACAGACGTCTTGAAATGGGGCGTTTCTTTTATCTGGACGGACAAAAGATTTCATTTACCCGTGCGGCGTGCAGCCAGTTTTGGATAAGTTTGGATACGATAAAAAATATTACTTAGAATGCATCAAAATAAATCGTTAAGCAAGCGGGAAAGTATAAAATAAATAGTCCATGACTTATTATAAAGTTATAAAATGGTTAAACCGTATCAGATATACATACATTCAAACTACCGACTACTTATCTATAGTGCACTAGCTGACCCCGCGGACTTCGTACCGCCTTAAACCTCACGGAGCCCGAGACCTTTCCAACGAATGCAAAACCGTGGAAATCGGTTCGTGCGTTCTGGAGTTATAGCGTCAGGGAGGAAAACCCGACTTATTTTTATATAGTAGACTAGCTGACCCCGCGGACTTCGTACCGCTTTAAACCTCACGGAGCCCGAGACCTTTCCAACGAATGCAAAACCGTGGAAATCGGTTCGTGCGTTCTGGAGTTATAGCGTACATACATACATACATACATAATATCACGCCTTTTTCCCATAGGGGTAGGCAGAGACCACTTCTTTCCATTTGCTACGACTCTTGCATACTTCTCTCGCTTCTTCAACTTTCATCCCGTTCCGCATACATGCTCGTCGGTTTAAAGTACTTTTGACCTGGCCTTTAATCAGATTGTCCTGAATTTGATCCAAGAACATTCGCCTCGGTCTTCCTCTTCCAGCACCTCCATTCACACTAGCCATATAAATACTTTTTGTCAGTCTTCTCTCATTCATCCTTTCCATATGCCCAAACCAATATAGCATACCTTTTTCTATTTTTGTCACTACATCCTCTTTCACACCACACCGCTCCCTTATCACGCTATTCCTTACCCTATCACTCAATTTAACATTTGCAATATTCCGCAATGCTCTCATTTCTACAGCATTGATTTTACTTTCGTGCTTCTTCTGCCATACCCAACTTTCACTACCATACATAAGTGTCGGCACTAGCACACCTCTATGTACAGCCACTCGAGCCTTTGCCGAGACTTTGTGGCTAGTCATAAAAGCATGCAATGCCCCATTTATTGAATTTCCAGCATTCACTCTTCGTTCTATGTCACCATCACACTTTCCATCCCTAGTAAATTTTGAACCCAAATATATGAATTCATCCACTTGTTCCACTTTCTTACCCCCATATCATGGAGTTATAGCGTCAGGGAGGAAAACCCGACTTATTTTTATATAGTAGATTAACCGGCTCACCGTGACGTTTTATTGGGACTAGCTAGGTAGTTAACGAAGAAAACGAAAAGCGACAGTCAGTCAAGTTACTGAAAAGGAATGCGTAATTTGTTTACGACGCATCTTAAATAAAGGTTATATTGATTTCAACTCATCATTCATGGTACCTACTTATTTTTTTCATTTTATTGCATTCTTCATATATTTGTATTCAATTTGTTAGAGTACTTTTGTGATTGGACTACTTGCATAGCTGATAAATATCGAAAATACCTCTTTCGAAATATCGAAAAAAGTGTTTCATTTTACAGTCGGATGGGATGGATTTACGTGTAATTTTTTTTTATTTCGATTTGTGGAAACATGGACTACAAAATGTGTTTGAGTTTGTGTGATATGTTTTATAGCTTTTTAATTGTAAACGTATAAAACTGATTTGACGATTACGACCTTTCAAGACGAGCTAACGGGCGTTACATTTTCACATTTTCGATGGAATACGCAGAGGGATTTGTATAGGTATTAATGGCTGAATTAAAACCATACTTAGTTCGTCGATGCGTCGCCTTAAAGCCCAGACCACACCGAATGCGTCTGCAGCGCGTCTGCGGCTCGCCTGTCCAGCCTTGCGAGCCGTGCGGCTGCTGGACGGCTGCGGCACGGCTTAAGAGGGTTTACTCCGAAAGTTGACCACGTCGCAAATAGCTGTCAAATATTTCGCTGTTTTCGTTAATTTCTGAATATTACTGAATGAAAATATGAATTATCGCTCTATGGTTGAATAAAACATTAAGTATGGATTGCAACAATTATCATAGGAACACGAAATTCTTAGGATTATGGAAGTAGGTACAGTCAGCAGCAGAAGTAGATAAGCTGTCCAGGTGTTCAATATGACCTACACACGCCCTTAACGTCTTAAGAATAAAGTCGTGTGTAGGTCATTTTGAACACCTGGACAGCTCATCTACTTCTGCTGCTGACTGTACTATCTTTTGAAAACTTTCCGTCGCATTTTCCATGCATTTTAATGTAATCTTATCATTTGAATGCTAACCAACAATTATAAAACGGGACGCGTCATTCAACCATAGAATGATATCTTTTTAATTCAGCAATATTGAGAAGTTAATAAAAACGGCGAAACATTTGACAGCTATATGCGACGTTGCCAACTTTCAGGATAAACCCTCTTAAAGCTGTTACGAGTACATGGCTGACATAGTTCTAATATCCGCCCGGAGACCATATTGGCACCCGTAAAAAATATTCAAATCGGTTCTGAATACAATATTTACATAAATAGTTCCTGTCAATCAAATATAAAATAACTCATGACTCAAAAGTAGGTATGTAGTTTACTTGTAGGTAATGAAAAAAGTGCCGTGGAATTGTTTCCACGTTAAAGATTATTTTGTGAATTCATAACCTCATTTCATAAAAAATTACAAGCATATTTTTTGGTCAAGTGTCCATAATTTTGGTTTACATAAAATATGAAACGATGTAAATGTCGTAAACATGAAAAACCCTTGAAAACTCAAGCCTTATAAGAGTGTCACTTAAAACAGCTGAATTAGATACTTCTCCGATAGCAGAATTATGTCCAAGAAAAAAAATAGATGATTATATTTTCTTGAAGACGTCTTATTCTCATACGAGATGATAAGGCTGTTGGAATAATTATGAGATCCCCAGATCTAGGGCTCGTGGTTAAACACCGCGGCGGGATGGAAGAGCGCCAAAGCAATTAAATCGTGAAGCGGCGCGCGCCGCGACCCGCACTCAACTTTGGAGCAGTCTCCGTACTTTCCTGCTCGCATTTTACTAGACGAGCTTTGCCCGTAGCCTTTTCATGAGTTCGATCTGGATTTCGCGTAATTTCTTCCACGGCATCCCAGTAATAAAAGATAAAAAAGATTAAAAAAACATTTATTCAAGTAGGATTCTACAATCACTTTTGCATCGTCATTATGTACAATTTGATGTAGTTGTCATTAAAAACATACCGTTATTCGCTGCAAGATTCGTCATTGATTTAGGTACCTACATCTTATACTTTGTATCAAACTTTTTTTTAAATAGAAAGTTGATATTGAGTTATTCAGGCGCTGACAAGACCTAAATTGACTTTATATAAACAGTATTTAAACGAAAACTATTTGATTTTGTAAGACGAGTAAAATATATGTTAATATTCATTATATGTTAAAAAACTTGCTATTTCGTTAAAAGGATTTCATGAAATCGGTTCGATGGAAAAAAAAATCGTGAAGTTACGTCTTCTAATCCTATTTAAACGGTTCTATAAGTTTGTTATTTTAACGCTGATTTCTATAATTAAATACACAATTCCGTCATACTCATACCAAAAAATTTGCTAATTTATATTGTTCATACAATGTAAGATGTTTTAATCTTAATTTTTCTGATTTTCTACGTAATATCGCCCCATGCCGCAGTCGTGCTTCTCTCTCCCTCCAATGCAAACGGGCATTGTCCGCTGAGACAGTTGCCTGCCTCGATTACTCAAGGTCGTTAGCTCTTGTCAGTGTCTGAACATTTTTCTATTTCAGGGGATGCAATAAGCAATTTTTAGTAACGTTACATTCTTGCATACTGTCGAGAAATTCACTGTGACCAGACGAAGGCCGCTCTGCGCTTCTCAACAAATTGCTCTCCTTACTTGCACTTTTTTGACACGCATTGTATCCGACCATGTGCAGACTAATTATTTCTTAATCGATGCTACAATTGAGCTACTTGGCATGGAACTTAGAAACTATGACTACTGCTGGGTTAATGCTTAGATGATCGAGGCTTTGAAAATAATATATACAAGTCCTTTAAAATGATGTTGAACAAGAGTAATCGATACTGATTTTCAGTGATGACGAGTGACAACATGACCTTCTTACTTAGTCGAACAGACGAGTTTCAGTAAATAAATAATTAGATGAGCTAAATTTTATTAATATCTACACAAGTATATTATCATTATTACCGTACTGTCCTTTCTGTTGAAGATTCAAAACATTCTCCATTCAACTATTGTATCAGAAAAGCTACATCATACCTAAGTTATTATTTTATTACATATCTAACGTTACATTATATGTATATCATATATTAACGTAGGGGTTACATAAAACCGTTACTTACAGCGGTTTCACATTATCCGATACGATATCGGTGTCGGACGTAAAATGTATGAAATCTAAGTTTTCACTTTGTCGGATAATTATTTCATACATTTTCCGTCCGATACAGATATCGTATCGGATAATGTGAAACCGCTCTAACACACGACGTGCGTATTACTCGTACGTTTACGCATTTAATAATAAAAATAGGTGACTGATGGTTTCCAGCCTATGCCTATGTCCAGCAGTGGACGTCTTTCGGCTGAAATGATGATGGTTTCCAATCAATAAACGTAAAATCGAGTTATTAAACATCGTTACATAAAACAAGTATGTTAAAATTAATTTGATGTAAGTGGGCATTTTTAGTTAATCTTGTACCCCAATTAGTGTAAATGTCAGAAAAAAATTAAGACCGTGTCAGTTTTGTGACCATCATTAAGCATTAAGTTTAATGGAATTATACATATTCATATGATTTATAAATTGCTTTAAAATAACCTTTAAAAACATCGAGAAAATAGTTTGCTTTTATATGAATTTCGTTCTTAATTGTGGTCACAAAACTGACGCGGTCTTAATTTTTTTCTAACATTTTCACTAATTGGGGTACAAGATTTAGTAAAAATGCTCAAGTATGAGTTTATGCTCCAAAAGTAATTAGAAGTTGACTGAAAAGATAAAACAAATTACACCACAAATCATTGCTAAGATAGACTAATGTTGCCCATTTGTTTCTCGGTTGTTGTTTTCGTACTTTGCCATGAAAAAAAAATTCTATTAAATATAGGCTTAGGGCAATGTAATATACTTAATTATTAAATTGAGAAGTTTAAAAAATCTACTTTTATTATACCTAATATAATTGGTGCTACTGCCAACCAAATTATATTTATATGATTTGTATTCGTACAGCAGTACGAATACTTATCATAATTATAATCGTAGAAAGAAATAAAATAATCACTCCAATAAGTACTATAATATGGTTTTCAATATAAGAGCTAGTCAAATGTCAAATAAATATCTAAATATATAAAACTCAAAGGTGACTGACTGACTGACTGACTGATATAGTGATCGATCAACGCACAGCCCAAACCACTGGACGGATCGGGCTGAAATTTGGCATGCAGGTAGATGTTATGACGTAGGCATCCGCTAAGAAAGGATTTTGCAAAATTCCCACGGGAACGGGAAAAAAAGGGATTTTTACATTTTAATGTTCAAGCGCGTACGAAGTCGCGGGAGACGTCGTAGAGATCTGAAATTTGGCATGCAGGTTCCTTAGGGAGCGTAGGAGAGCACTAAGAAAGGACTTCCCGAAATTCCCACGGGAACGGGAAAAAATGTTTTTTTTTTACATTTTAAGGCGCGTACGTAGTCGCGGGGATCATCGTAGAGAGCTGAAATTTGGCATGCAGGTTCCTTGGGGAGCGTAGGGGAGCACTAAGAAAGGACTTCCCGAAATTCCTACGGGAACGGGATAAAATGGGTTTATTACATTTTAAGACGCGTACGAAGTCGCGGGGATCATCGTAGAGAGCTGAAATTTGGCATGCAGGTTCCTTGGGGAGCGTAGGGGAGTACTAAGAAAGGACTTCCCGAAATTCTTACGGGAACGGGAAAAAATGGGTTTATTACATTTTAAGGCGCGTACGTAGTCGCGGGGATCATCGTAGAGAGATGAAATTTCGCATGCAGGTTCCTTGGGGAGCGCAGGGGAGCACTATGAAAGGATTTCCTGATATTCCCACGGGAACGGGAAAAATGGGATTTTTACATTTTAATGTTTAGGCGCGTACGAAGTCACGGGAAACAGCTATCTATCTATCTAAATATATAAAAGAAGAAACTGACTGACTGACTGACTGACTGACTGATTGACTGACTGACTGACTGACTGATTGACTGACTGACTGACTGACATATCAACGTAGAGCCGAAACTAATGGTCGTAGAGAGCTGAAATTTGGCATGCAGGTTCCTTGAGGAGCGTTGGGGAGGACTAAGAAAGGACTTCCCGAAATTCACACGGGAACGGGAAAAAATGTTTTTTTTTTACATTTTAAGGCGCGTACGTAGTCGCGGGGATCATCGTAGAGAGCTGAAATTTGGCATGCAGGTTCCTTGGGGAGCGTAGGGGAGCACTAAGAAAGGACTTCCCGAAATTCCTACGGGAACGGGATAAAATGGGTTTATTACATTTTAAGACGCGTACGTAGTCGCGGGGATCATCGTAGAGAGATGAAATTTGGCATGCAGGTTCCTTGGGGAGCGTAGGGGAGCACTAAGAAAGGATTTCCCGATATTCCCACGGGAACGGGAAAAATGGGATTTTTACATTTTAATGTTTAGGCGCGTACGAAGTCGCGGGAAACAGCTATCTATCTATCTTCTATCTAAATATATAAAAGAAGAAACTGACTGACTGACTGACATATCAACGCAGAGCCGAAACTACTGGTCGTAGAGAGCTGAAATTTCGCATGCAGGTTCCTTGGGGAGCGTAGGGGAGCACTAAGAAAGGATTTCCCGAAATTCCCACGGGAACGGGAAAAAAAGGGATTTTTACATTTTAATGTTTAGGCGCGTATGAAGTCGCGGGGATCATCGTAGAGAGATGAAATTTGGCATGCAGGTTCCTTGGGGAGCGTAGGGGAGCACTAAGAAAGGATTTCCCGATATTCCCACGGGAACGGGAAAAATGGTGTAAAAAGGAAATGATTGATGAGTTCACTAAAACATTCTTTAAACCAGTCTGCTATTACCTAAATAATAAATTTTGGCACTAAACTATTTATTCATAAGAGATTAATGAAATGAAAAAAAAGGAAAAATCTATACATATAATAAATAATAATTCTGTAGAAGAAGTCGCGGCTGATAATTGAAAATTAAAAGAAACTATCAAATCAAAGGGACTATATGAACGATACTGAACACAAAATAACGATTTATAGAAAAATATACTGTATGTATGTATGTCCGGATTTAACTCGAAAACTACTGGACGGATTGAAACAAAATTTGGTATGGGGATAGTTTATAACACTGGTCAACATATAGGCTACTTTTTATCCCGAGAAAATGCATAGTTCTCGCGGGAAGGCTATTAACAAATTCCACGCGGACGAAGTCGCGGGCAGAAGCTAGTACAATATAAAAATATACATTTAAAAATGAACGGCGTGTAACAACGTGTTGAATCACAGATTTTCCACACCACAATTGTCGTGCTATTGAATAAGTTTCAACACGCCTGGCAGTAAGTTGTTTAGAACAAAAGCTAATGGCTTACAATTACCAAAATGCTCGTGTGTTTCAGACTTGTCAAGTAATCACTCGGGACGTCTTTCGGAGTAGTCTTGTTTGTTCTAACGGCGTCTAAGAGTGACGGCAACCGACGTCAAAAGAGCTGGCTGTGTGAGGTGACGTCACGCGCTGAGGTTTTAAAAAAGTACCCTCTTGCCACGACTGAAGATTTTTCAAAATAGAAAAACATTTGGATTATTGTTTTAAGCTTTAATGTAACAAATTGTTTGGTTTTAATTATTTTCGAGGAAGAGAATAATTATTATTATCAAGTACTTATAAGCTAGTTGCCTGTATTGGAATACCAACCAGCCAATAGGTTTTAAAGAAAATAAAGAATATCGAGGGCTAATATAAATAAAAATATAGTTCATTTCATATTTCAGTTTTATATCTGTTTTTTACACATTACATTTTCGATCCCATTTTTCATGTCATTGGTTGGGAATCGGTCTCATAACCTCACTTGAACATGCGATGATATAACATTGCATATACGATGCCAATCTAAAGGGCCTAAGATAAGTGCCTCTCTGCTAGTCATTTGTTCTACTCTTAATGGAACACTGTTGTGCGAGAACTGCTATTTGGCGTCAGTCAGAGCAGAAAGAAAGAAAGATGGCGATAGCCCTCCGGATGCACCTTGGATCATACTTTTTCCACCAGCCAATTATTTATATGTTGCTCGAGTCAATATTTCAATCTCTGCCTCGATTCCTAAGTTTTTTTTTTGTGTAAACCAAGTGTAACGTATCTTAACTGCCGACAAGACCGGAAAGAAGAGAAATTCATCCCTTTATCTTTTCTACAGTAATGGCCGTGGATTGCTTCATTTCGCGCCCCGAATGCGAATGGATCATCGGAATGGTGTTTTTATGCGGATAGGATGAAACGCCATTTACAGCGTTACGTAAAAAGCGATATTATATCTCCTCTATTGCGATACAGGAAAAAATCTTTTACATATTTACATACACAAATAGAGCCTTATAAAGCGAAGGACCTGGCACAGAGGTGAGCGGTGTTTTATTGATGGATATGAAAGAGAATCTTAAATAATAAATTTATCACCAAGCCTAATTCAATTTAATTTCCATTTGAAGAAAGGATTAAATGAATATCCGAATGAAGTCACAATTTTTTCTGACTTTATCGAAGCACGAATTTGGCGTATAAGATTTAATAATAAGGAGTGGTGAAACAATTTTTACTCGTTTGGAACTAGTCAGCGAAGTGTGCGGTATTTTATTGTAAAAATAACGTGGGACGACGTGAAAATGGTTTCTATTGAAAGGGTGGATATTGAAGACGTTCTTCTATTAAAATTTCTCAACAAAATAAAGAGACGATTATGATGGATGTAATTGCTACAATACAATAATGTGTCAATATTTTATTTGTTTTATTTATTGTTGTTAGCCAGAAGCAAGAAGTTATGAAGAATGTATGTTTAGGTACCTACGGTTAAAAAAGGCGATCCTTGAATAATTTTCGGAATTTAGTTTAAAGTCCTACATTTACTAACAGAATGATTATATTAATGTATTGGTAATCATCATCGTGATTTCACGGCTCCACTTTGTTGAACACTGGAGCCCATCGACAGCGCGCCTTCCTACACAAACACTGGTCAAGAATTTTTACCATCTACCATTACTTCTGTGATCAATGTGTAGGCAACATTGTTTGGCAATTATTCGGGCTATATGGGGACCCGAAGATCTTGTTCTCATATCATAATTTCTAATTCTATCACGCAGAGAAACCCCAGGATATCTCTTCAGATTTCCCTTTGCCGGAATTTGGGTTTCATGGTACATTTGGTTATATAACCGTGCCGCGGCAATACCAGCCAGAGCAGTAACTGCTGTATTACATTACTTATTTGTTGCGAACTGAAGCGATTTACCGAAATCAAAATTCAACTCGTTCCCCCATTTTGGGATTTCATTACTGTTTTGTAATTTAATAAAACATTTGGCTTCTATTACAGTGTCTGATGGGCTTGAAACCACAACAGGCGATAAATAACTTAGGCCCACTTGCACCAAGTCGCTAACCTTGGGTTAGCCTCTTAACCCACGTCAAATTCATACATATAAATCTTAGTTAAGCGGTTAACCCGAGGTTAGCTTGGTGCAAGTCCGCCTTATGTAAATAAGTATTGTTTGTCATTATATCTACCTGCTTTTGCAAATCAATCATGAAATGGATATAATTTGAAAAATGTACTTTTCTGTTTATTTATAAGAAACTTTACTCTGATTTTTACCTCGTATAAGAAAGACGGAGAGAAACTCATCAACGTCGCGCAAAAAGTACACCGTGCAGCTGAAATTTTGGAATTAGTTCCTAATGAACCCTCTACAAAGTTCTTATATAGTCGTCTCTCCTTGTGAACTATTCTTTTCATAGTAAAGTACGTTTTATCGTCAACATGACGGTTTGAAGTTAGTAGTAGGTACGTAGTTTTAAAAATAAAACGACAACTTTAGGACTTATATTGGGTACTTACTTTACAAACGGTGTTCTTAAAATACAAAGATGATAATTTTATATAATAAGATAATACGCAGACATATCAAAATACATAATTATAACTTTCAACACTTAAATAAGCCATCTAACAAACCGAGATCACAATGTGAGAGATTGAGAATCGATGATTCATAAGGTAAATAAAGTCTACCTATACATAGCTGGATCTAACCTTTTACAGTGCCACCTAATGCTGTGCCTAATGCAAAAACTAGTCCCCAAATCAAGTAATATTTTATGAATGATCCCCTGAAACCTGTAATGGCCTGAAGAGCTGCGAACCGAGCGGGGCACATTGCTCGCAGGACTAATGGCTGATGGGGCCTGAAAGTTCTCGAGTGGCGTCTTCGTGCCGGGAGACGAGCTGCTGTCGGCAGACCTTCAACAACATGGAGCGACGACCTGGTGAAGGTAGCGGGAATATTCCAATATAAAGTAGATACCTTCCTTAAGCCAGACAGTAAGTGATCTCTGGGTATATAAATTATTATTTTCATTTAGGAGAACCTTTTTTTCATAAATCTTTATAACCTTTTCCCAAGAGCGTAAAAACCCACAGTGAGGACTTTTGGGGTGAATTATTGTACTTTACTAGCTAACGCTCGTGTTTGACAGGTAATAAAAGTTATACGATAAGAGTGAGGTACCTACTGAAACGTTTTGGTTACAAAATTCATCGCGAGAGTACCTTTTTATGGGCTGTAATGGTTACGTTTTGATTGCCTCTCGTTGCAAAGAGCTTAGTAATATTATTTTGCTACCCCGGCGACCGAGCTTTGCTCGGGGGAAATTTGCTAAAATGAGAATGATCTAGATCGATTTTTCGCCCCCGTAAAAACATATATTGCAAACTTAGTCTAAATCTTTCAGGAAATCTTTAGAGGCGTTTCCGATTTATATAAATAAACATAACGGATAAGCGCGTTTACAGTATGTAATTGAATGTATGACGCGACGAAAATGTTTAAAATTTCCTCAGTAATATTAGAGCGGCATCCCGCGGAGTTACGTAACGGGTCGATAAGGCCTGCGGCTGCAGCCGAACACCGCGACGGCAAATTCAGCAACTTTTTATTACTTTCTTCTAACAAGCTTCTTGTTAACGGTCCTTTTTATACACGCTCCTAAAATGTTAAGTTTTGCCTTTAGAAAGGCTACTTGTCTCGTGCCCTGCGGAATGGCGCGATGGACGTGCTTCTACGACAGATGAAATGAACCGTCTTTTATAGAGTAGTTTTTTTTAAACTGGTATATATCGTTATCATAATAGTTTAATTATTGTTAAATGCGACCAAAGACTTGTCATGCCGCCTACATGGGATGAAGTTGAATAACAGTTGGGTAGCAGAATACGTTATGACTTATTTAGGTAGGTTACTTAATTATATTTTAATCCTACTTTAATAAATGTTTTTTAATCTTTTTATCTTATCTTTATCTATACAAGTACTTAGCTACTGCGATTAACTACTGTTGCAGTAACTGATTACAAATTGATACATAATTTCTTAAGCCACCCAGAGGGCAATGGAGAGGGCTATGCTCGGAGTTTCTCTGCGTGATAGAATCAGCAATGAGGATATACCACAGTAGAACTAGGGTCACCGACATAGCGAATTGCGAACCTTAAGTGGCAGTGAGCGGGGCACATTGCTCGCAGGACTGATGGCCGATGGGGCCAAAAAGTTCTGGAGTGGCGTCCGCGAACCGGTAGACGAGCTGTCGGTAGGCCTCCAACAAGATGGAGTGACGACCTTGTAAAGGTCGCGGGAACGCGGTTGATGCGAGTGACCTATCAGTGGACGTCCAGCAGTGGACGTCTTTCGGCTGAAATGATGATGATGACATATTTTCATATGCAACGAATTTAACTTATCGTCACAAATTTAATCCACGGTGATCCGACGGCAAGATAATCAACGAATATCTAAATATATAAAACTCAAAGGTGACTGACTGACTGACTGACTGATATAGTGATCTATCAACGCACAGCCCAAACCACTGGACGGATCGGGCTGAAATTTGGCATGCAGGTAGATGTTATGACGTAGGCATCCGCTAAGAAAGGATTTTGCAAAATTCCCACGGGAACGGGAAAAAAGGGTTATTACATTTTAATGTTTAGGCGCGTACGAATTCGCGGGAAACATCGTAGAGATCTGAAATTTGGCATGCAGGTCCCTTGGGGAGCGTATGGGAGCACTAAGAAAGGACTTCCCGAAAATCCCACGGGAACGGGAAAAAATGGTTTTTTTACATTTCAAGGCGCGTACGTAGTCGCGGGGATCATCGTAGAGCGCTGAAATTTGGCATGCAGGTTCCTTGGGGAGCGTAGGGGAGCACTAAGAAAGGACTTCCCGAAATTCCTACGGGAACGGGAAAAAATGGGTTAATTACATTTTAAGGCCCGTACGAATTCGCGGGAAACATCGTAGAGATCTGAAATTTGGCATGCAGGTCCCTTGAGGAGCGTAGGGGAGCACTAAGAAAGGACTTCCCGAAAATCCCACGGGAACGGGAAAAATGGGATTTTTACATTTCAAATTCCACGCGGACGAAGTCGCGGGCAGAAGCTAGTATATTATAAAACCTTAATTTTGTTTTCAAGTAGGCCTAAAAACATGTCTATATTTCCAGACACTTTATTTTCCAGTTGTTTATCTTGAAAGGGTTCGAGCAGTCACTAATGAACGGTGTTCATAACATTCTAGACTCGGGTAGACAAAATATATATATTTAATATTTATTTTACCCTCGGACACGCATCTTAGACCTGTAAAAATTGTTTCTGATTTCATGTACGAGTGTGAAATACCTACGTAAGATTCAATTTTTTCTGCAATTTATATGTATGCTTTTCAATGAGACTGTAATCTCAAAAAATTGGTTAAGAACTAAAGACACCACACTGAGCGCTTCATTTTGAGACTAGGTAGCCCATGTTTTTCAAAAAAGTTGGATTTTTTCCTATAGGTAAAATTTATGTGTAGTCAACTAGTACGTGCTGCGGCGGACTGTAGGACTTTTAGTTTATCTCCTACCGTTTCGTTCTGATTGGAGGTGCGAGATTACTCCCTACAGAGTCGTTTCGTTCGTCCGAGCAGCCGGCTGGTGTTAAATCGCGTGGAACTGCTCGGCCCGAGCTGTGGACCATTTACTTACCTGTCGCGTCTAGGGTTACCAGATGGAAACTGAAGTGTCCGTAGAAAAGGTCTGACTAAATTTTAAAAATTTTGGGCATTTATCTTTCTAAAACATTATTTTAATTAGTTTATTTTTTGTTTATGCTACTTTTCGGTTAAACTATGTAAAAATAGAACGTACTCTATTGATCTCGAGATTACCACAAACCGACCAAGAAATCTGGTACAATCCTAAGATGTGGTGTCACAAGGATTGAAGTGAGGAGAAGACAAAGCGAGTCCAGGGTGAAGTATTAGCTATTACCTAAGTTTCGTAAATGGAAAGTAAAGTAAGGCACCTGTTGACAATAGAAAAAGAGATCTTAATTCTAAGGTTCACAAAACTGTATTATTTTATCATCATTCCGAAGGTTGGGAGGAGCAAGATTAAACGTAGATATACGTGTTTCTCACACGATTATCGGAATATTAAATGAGTCAAAAATGGGCGCGCGTTCTAAATTAGGTTTTCAGAAAATGAGCTATTTTGATTTAAAGAAGGATGTACTTAGTTGCCAGTTAGTTTAAAATGGCAAGAGTTGATTATCACCTCGGCACAGTGGTAGCCCTGTCCGAGCCGGAGAGTTTCCGTCATTACATCTACTGAATCCATATGATTCAAGCATTTGAAGCATGCTGCAACAAATGACGTGTCATCTGACTTATGGTTTTCTCTTCTGCCTCATTATTAGCGAATACTCGAATCACTGCAGGTAGAGATAATCTTCTCTCAACGCATGTTTGACGGCTGTCTCAGCACGCATGCGTTGAGAGAGTTGGTGGTGTGTATTAAATATTTTCCAAATACATTGAAGCGTTTTGAATTGTGGAAGGGCGGGACTTCCTATAGTAGATTATCTCTAGCAGCCTTTTTGAAGATAAGTTGAACAACCGCTAAGTAAGTAAGAGGTACTTACTAGAAATTCGTTGCTAGAATCGGGAGTAGGATACTGCTTTGCTTGCTGCGTAGGTAAATACATATATGTAATATCTTCGCATTCACAATATTAGCAGTATAACAGGCTTCTTACTGGAAAATGTCCATAAGTGACGTTAACTTCTGAGTATATAATAGTTATTTGTGCAACAAGAGAGCAAAATTGTTTTTTGCTTCGAGTGCCATGTTTGAGTCCTGAGCTAGCGAAAGATTCTATAGTTGAATCACGAGCGTTCAGCGAGTGATTCTAGTTTAGAATCTTGAGCTAGCGAAGGACTCAAATGCACGAGAAGTAAAATAAATTGCTCTCGAGTAGCACATGCAATTTTTCACCTCAGTAGCGAGAACACATAAAAGGTACTTGCAAAGAATACTTACAACACGAAAAATATGAAATAACATTTCTTCTTCACTCCTTTCACTCAAATTATTACTCGAATTTCATGTTTTAAAAGAATTACTTTAAAGTTAGGTATTGAAAATTAAGAAGAAAGACATGATTTGACATGAGACAATGGCGGCAATTTTCCAAAAGTATGTTCGGAAACTAGTACAATGATAAATTTCGAATTTATTCGGTAATATTTGACAACTTTTAGTTTACTTTAAATTAAAACTTTAGTTTAAAATGATTACAAATAACATAATTATATGAAATATAAGTCATTTGAAAATTGTAAGAACTTCAGAAGTTAAATCAACGTATAATTTTAATGTCTTAAAATACGGCGTACTGATGCGTTGCGCGTATCCGAACGTTTCTCATTCAGTTTTTTTTTTTACGAAAATAGATTCGCAGTAAGACTTGCCTAGTATAATTCTACCTCTTTTCTAAAAGAAATTAAAATAAGAGAGCGGATAAAATCGAGATAGTTTGAATTATTGGTATAAGAAGTAGTTACTAGTTAGATGCCGCAATATGAAATGACCATTCGCAGTAATCAAATTAAAAAAAAAGAAAAAGCGCGGGAACGATTTAACTGTGGCTGCAAGGCTTAAGCCTTTGCCTTTGCCTGATGGGATTGTCTGATGGGATAAAAGGATTAAAAAAATACTTTGTCTCACTGAGTGAAACAAACACGATTTTGCTCACTAATTTCTGACAGCAAAGTCTACTTGTTCGAGTTGCTGAGGTGAAAATAAATAAATGTATCTATCTACCTAGTGCATGCTGTTGTTAGGGTTCCGAAGTCCACAAGGAACACTTATAGTTTCGCCATGTCCGTCCGTCCGTCCGTCTATCCGCACGATTGCTCGGAGATTCTTAGTTCTAGTACGTACCTCCCCTACTCGTAAAGTGGGGATGTATTTTTTTTTTTCTTGCGTACCCCATGGTGCGGCATATCGTTGAATAGGTCTTAAAGAATAGTGTAGGTTTGTTGAAACCATTTTTTGATTAAGTGATGCGTTTGTGAAATATTAAGCTTTAAAGTGCTAATTTTTGTTAGAGTCACGTGTCCCCCATCCCCTGCCAACTAAATGGTGGTATTTGGATGGCTGAAGAAAATCACGGTTATGGCATATATAACGTAGTTGAAAGGAAAACTATCACAGCTAAGTAGGCTGTACAAACTTACGAGTCATAGTCGACCAACTTATGAAATGATTAAAAAACCAATGATTTTTCTCGAGCGGCAGGGGCGTCGGGCGGGCACGTCATACCACAGGCTAGCTAGATGCTAATAAGTCTTAGAAAGGTACTGTGGGCATCCTCAACTTCGGAACCCTATACTATGCGCGTGGCCCGACACGCACTTGGCCGGTTTTTTATATGTATATATTTTGTATTGTATTACAATTTATAATAAGGACTAGTGCATTAATAGTGTTTTATTTCTTTTTCAGGTAAGTTGCTGGGCTATCCTCTGAAGTTGTGATTCAGTTTACGCACCTACAACATAGATTAGGTAGGTATTTTCTGAATAAGCAAGAGTGTGAAATTTTTTCATCCATTTTAAGAGTGTCTAGTAATGGAACAAATTATAGTCATCGAATGTTTCTTTGGATTTTTTCGTAGGTAAAGCAATAAAGAATATGGAGATGTAAAAAAAATACAAAATAACATGACGCATGATGATCGCATGATGTGCATGCGATGCGATAATGCGCCGGTTGTTACGCTTTAAGGCCAAAGTAAAAAAAAAATGGTGTCAGTATAGTTACTTCGCTATTGCATCAAAATACGTATAGCCTGGCTAAGCATTAAAATAAGTTAGTCATTATACTATTTTTATTTGATACCGTATCGCTGTTTGAGATAAGATAACCCTTACATTTCATACCTACGACAGCGCTGCCGGCGTCCACACATCTTCCTGTTTCAACCATTTATTTACGCAATGCGCTTATATGTAGGTACCTAGTTATTAACATAATTTATGACTAGCTTCTGCCCGCGACTTTGCCCGCGTGGAATTCGGTTATCGCGTTCCCGCTGGAACAATGCGTTATTCCGGGATGGAAAGTAGCCTATGTCCTTTCCTGGGACCCCAAATCTCCATGTCAAATTTCATCTCAATCGGTCCGGCGCGGCGGTTGAAGCGTGAAGAGGTAACAGACAGACATACAGAGTTACTTTCGCATTTATAATATTAACTAGCTTCTGCCCGCGACTTTGCCCGCGTGGAATTCGGTTATCGCGTTCCCGCTTGAACTATGCGTTATTCCGGGATGGAAAGTAGCCTATGGCCTTTCCTGGGACCCCAAATCTCCATGTCAAATTTCATCTCAATCGGTCCGGCGGTTGAAGCGTGAAGAGGTAACAGACAGACAGACAGACAGATAGACAGACAGACAGAGTTACTTTCGCATTTATAATATTAACTAGCTTCTGCCCGTGACTTTGCCCGCGTGGAATTCCGTTATCGCGTTCCCGCTGGAACTATGCGTTATTCTGGGATGGAAAGCAGCCTATGCCCTTTCCCGGGACCCCAAACCTCCATGTCAAATTTCATCTCAATCGGTCCGGCGGTTGAAGCGTGAAGTGGTAACAGACAGACAGGCAGACAGAGTTACTTTCACATTTAGAATATTAACTAGCTTCTGCCCGCGACTTTGCCCGCGTGGAATTCGGTTCTCGCGTTCCCGCTGGAACTATACGTTTTTCCGGGATGGAAAGTAGCCTATGTTCTTTCCCGGGACCCCAAACCTCCATGTCAAATTTCATCTCAATCGGTCGTCGGTTGAAGCGTGAAGAGGTAACAGACATACAGACAGAGAGAAAGGCAAACAGACAGAGTTACTTTCGCATTTTTTATAATATTAATATGGATGTCATGCTTTTATGAAAATCCTCTCTTAGCGCTCCCCAATACTCTCAAATGAATCACAGGTACATGCAAAATATCAGCTTTCCAGTAGTCGCACCCACTGTCCGAGGTACAACAGCTGCCCCTACTATTAACTTCATTCCTGTCAAGCTACAAATTTGTTATAATATTACGGAAGCCACAGAACGCTCAGCGACGGCGAGGCAGGCCCAGGCGGAGGTGGCGGGACGACATGGACACGTTCAACAAAAAAACCCGACTGCGTAAAAACTAAAAAGAAAAAAACAAGACTACTTGGTTCAGTAGTAGCTAGGATTATGTTAAGTAATTGATTGCTATTGAGGAATCTAAAGATGCCTACTATCGGGACCCATTATTTGTAACATTTTAACCTAGATTTTAAATGGGTCCCGACTGTAGGCATCTTTAGATTCCTCAATAGCAATCAATTACTTAACATAATCCTAGCTACTACTGAACCAAGTAGTCTTGTTTTTTTCTTTTTAGTTTTTACGCAGTCGGGTTTTTTGTTTTTTTTAATTAACTTTTTTTATTTTATTATTTTTAGTTAGGGATTAAAAGACCGTAAATTCCGCAATCTTGTCATTTCATGGAGAGAGTTGCTATCGTGGGGATTATTAAGTAGCTTGCGATGATCTAAATTACTGATTATTAATCCCTCTAGAGACCTAACCCGGCTCAAAACGCTACATAAGCCTGAACCTATTAAAATTCTTCAAGTCAACCGATAGATGGCGCTACTGGTACTACATAAGAGTATTAGGTAGCTATTTTATTTATTTACGAGCGCTGAGTACTGACTAGTGTACCTAATTGGTACCTATAATCAATTAGGTTATATTTCACTGTATCACACACACTATTGACACTTTAAATGTAATAACGAAACTAAAAGTCTTCAAGTCAACGGATAGATGACGCTACTGGTACACTACATTGCACATGCGTACGTACTTGATTGAAGTTTGAGATTTATGAAAAACATTATTATTAAGTATTTTATAGTCGTCGTGACCTGCTTGAAGACTCGTTGGTCTAGATTATTTCCTGTGTTGCTAATTCGAACGGATGTACTACTGGGTGGATAGGTAGGTACCTACTTTACGTAGTTAGTAAAGGAACTTTGAATCGTTATAAATCATAAACGGTTCTTTTGTCTGAAAAATGGTCAAAGAAACCTAATAATGATTTTTAAATACCTATTCAACGATACCTCACATGCCATAGTTGGTTGACTTTTATTTTTTTATTTTGTACAATATGGCGTCTGGTAGCCGCCATTTTGAATTTTGATAAATTTCATATCTTCAGTGACACTCGCGCAATTCAGACGAATCGATTGACGTATGATTCATTAAAATCGACCCACGCGTTTGATCTCTAGTGTGCCACAAAGGAACAAACATACATACATACATACATACATACATACATACATACATACATACATACATACATACATAGACAGGTAAACACATAACCCTCCTTTGCGGTGCGCAGTCGGGTAAAAACTGGCCTACAATGGCCGAGGATAGAGGGAGTTGGAAGGTCACGGAAGGCTTAAAAAAACGGAAGTCTATGCTCATCAGGTCGTATTAAATTACCCGAGTTTTTAACGACTACCCTCTGATTTGGAGTGCTTTGATTCGGGATCTCGAATAACAACGGAAAGGAGACCCCTCTGATAATAAATTTGGAAGCTGGGGATTCGAAGATTGAATGGATATTGGTCGGGATTTGGGATTAAATGAGGAAGGTGGCTAAAATACCTATTAAGGAGTAATGGTGTATCGGGTACCGTAATGGCCACGCACAATATTACTTCGTCCAGTTTTATTGGTTGTTCTCGGATAGGAAAAGAATTAGATTTTGTTAAGGAAGATTTACACTTTATCGGACTTTCAAATGATTTTTTAATTACTAGACTTATCACGCAAATTCTTAAGGCATCCTGTTGTACCTACATTTTAATCTTTTTAATGTCTCATGATCACGCGAGCTGTCAAATCAATAATATTTCTTATGCAAGTTACGTCTCCTTGAAGAATTATCATCACTACGTTGCAATTATTTTTCAAGAACAGTCGAATATTTAATAATTATGCATAATAGGTACTTTATTCCATTGAATTAAGATCCCTAATTTACACACACATTTTAATGTCTTCATACTTAATCTAATGGAATGCAAGGAAGCATAAGTACTAGGTCCTATACCTAGACGGCTCAACAATTATTTACGTACAGGTTTAACCAACTTTTAAGGCGCGTGTATTAAGCAAAAAAAAAAATTAAATAAAAAAATAAAAACCGCCTTCAAACTCCGACAGACTGCGATGTCAATGTCAAGTTCACTATATAATTATCATTTCTTTGGGCTGGTTCACTTGACACTGACTTCGCAGTCTGTAGGAGTTTGAAGGCGGTTTTTAGGGTTCCGAAGTCCACTAGGAACCCTTATAGTTTCGCCATGTCCGTCCGTCCGTCCGTCCGTCCGTCCGTCCGTCTGTCCGCACTATTGCTCGGAGATGCTTAGTTCTAGAAAGCTGTAATTTGGCATGAATATACATATTAGTTACGCTGACAAAGTGGTACAATAAAATTTTGAAATATATTTTTTTATAGGGTACCTCCCCTACTCGTAAAGTGGGGATGTAATTTTTTTTTCTTGCGTACCCCATGGTGCGGCATATCGTTGAATAGGTCTTAAAAAAATATTGTGGGTTTGTTAAAACCATTTTTTGATTAAGTGATGCGTTTGTGAAATATTAAGCTTTAAAGTGCTATTTTTTGTTAGAGTCACGTGTCCCCCCCCCCCTGCCAGCTAAATGG
This sequence comes from Aethes cnicana, assembly GCA_963971205.1. Taxonomy (NCBI): domain Eukaryota; kingdom Metazoa; phylum Arthropoda; class Insecta; order Lepidoptera; family Tortricidae; genus Aethes; species Aethes cnicana. Next base: position 5,472,101 of record OZ020276.1, on the reverse strand, counting down.
TGGTATTTGGATGGCTGAAAAAAATCACGGTTGTGGCATATATAACGTAGTTGAAAGGAAAACTATCACAGCTAAGTAGGCTGTACAAACTTACGAGTCATAGTCGACCAACTTATGAAATGATAAAAAACCAATGATTTTTCTCGAGCGGCAGGGGCGTCGGGCGGGCACGTCATACCACAGGCTAGCTAGATGCTATAGTAAGTCTTAGAAAGGTACTGTGGGCATCGTCAACTTCGGAACCCTATAATTTGCGCGTGGCCCGACACGCACTTGGCCGTTTTTTTTTTATTAATTTTTTTTTTCGGCTACAGTTTCCAAACATTACCATAGAAGTACATAAGTAACTCTGAAGTCTTCGAAATTGACACCAAAATCATCTATGTGCCAGCCAATTTCGAGGAGTTCCCTCATTTTCTCATGGATCCCATCATCAGAACTGAACCAATCATCGAAATCGGTTCACGTTTACTATTTATTTTTGGTGAACGTACATAAAAAAAAAGATTACGACGAATTGAGAACCTCCTCCTTTTTTTGAAGTCGGTTAAAAATAGACTCGACATCAACGGCTTAAATGCTTCGCCGCGCGCCTTTTAAATTGTGTCATGCTGTATAGCACGACACAAGTTGGAAGGCGCGCGGCGAAGCACTTAAGCCGTGGACGCAGAGCCCATTATTGCTTAATTCGTGCGCCTTCCAAGTTGTGTCGTGCTGTACGATATTTTGCCTTACCGGCGTCGGCTTTTATAACACTTACGCATGCACATCTGCACGTTGTGCACTTGGTACTGTAAACTGTAAGTAGATATACAATACTGTCGCCAGGCTCCATCAGATATATGGCAACGAACAAGGTGATCATTATTATCTGACCACGATCATATTTTCAAGACGTTAGAGTGCATGTTCATATATTTATGACCACTTTGCGCACTACGATACATCTATCTGTATACAGTCAATGTTACTAATAAATATTTTTGGAAACTTTCATACGATCCACAATTTAAAACAAGCTTGATGTACCTATACGAGCTGAAAGCTAATATATTTGCCGATAGTTGGCTAGTCATAATGTCGAGAATTAACGAGGTATGAATTTTTTATAATTTGTTTTGAAAAGCTAAACATTGATGAATTTAATAAAAACATTAATTTATATTCGTCTCTCAAAGTTTGGCCTTCACAAGTACATAATTTCGGTACGTACAGTAGGCCACAAGATCAATTTTCATGATCCAAATAATTATAAAATAAGTTTCAGGTGTATTTTTCAAGCTAACTGTACGCTTTGCCCACAGTACGTGCTGAAATCAAAACAGAATCAATGTTGTGGCCAAACAATGACACAACTTCGATTTTGTTTTGAATTCATTGCAAACGTAACGTGAATTTGACGTTAACGCTATTTTCATTGACCATGTGTTTACATTTAGGGCATTCGGTAATCGATATTAGTCGCGATATACCTAAGTACCTAAATGGCTAAAGATGAAAAGTTTTAATTCCGGTAGCCTTTTATTTCATCTCGCTTTGTAAGTCACACTATATTGTACAAAAAATACCACAAAAATACAGTTTGCTTGCGTATTTGTATTAGTATAGTATACTGTAGTACCTATAGTGCAGCGCTCCCGACTCGAGGCCAACTTCAATTTAACTAACTAGAAATTTAAAATTACAATAGGATGCAGAATGCAGGCAGATGCAGCTTGACTATCGCAATACTATTTTAGGTAAATGATCCTTGCAGGGATTATAAATAACGATTTTAAGTTTGTTTACCTTATCTGTTACGCGCGACTTATTCGCGTGATTTTAAATTGAAATTTTATCCCATGGAAATATCTTGGTGAGATAAAAAGGTAGGTGCCTACCCTAATATATTGAACGGTGGTGTTACGATCTATCGCTATGCCATGATTTTTTTTAGTCTCCCGAATTATAAACGGACTATTCATACGGACACGACTTTTCTACAGACTATATTATTAGTATACCTATGCATGTATACATATATGTATATATCTTTGAATAAGCCGAGCGTCAAGCGGAAATGTTAATTATCTTTTTTTTGTACGCGTGACGTGTACGCGTACTAATTTCCTATCGTAGGTATCTATGCGTTATTTAGTTACCACTACACGCTGGATACTTTGTTCTACGCTCCAAGTGCTTGTCCCCTAACACCCAATAGATGCATTTACAATGTTCCCTTTGCGTATAATCGAGTCAAGGACGTCAGTAATATAAGCCGGGAGTGAAAGGTTGCGTCGTGACGTCAGCACGGTTCGTGACAGACCAAATAAATGTCAGCTAGGAAGGGCAATGGGCAAGTGGATGATCCAGGTCGGTGCGCTGAGTAGTATTGCCGGGGCCAGTCTCGTAAAGTACGTGTCGTTTCTTAAAAAAAAAAAAACACATTTTTACAGAAACAGTTTTATAGATCGGGCACATTCTTAAAAAAACGAATTTTAAAGAAAATATTTAAAAACATCTTTTCTGCCATCGTGACTTAAAGTTACATTTTAAATATATTTTTTTTTTACTTTTTTAAGCGTCCCTCTAATAAAAATATTGTAATTGATCATTTTTAAACTCGTCACGTGACGGGTTACAGAAATTATTTTTTTAGCTAAGCAAAATAAGTCCCAACGCGTAAGTAAATCACGAAAATCGTCCTAAAATCAAGTCACTGACATGTTACGCAGAAGTGTCAAAAGACTCAAAAGTTACGAAAAATGTAAACATAACCGTTCAGTAACGCTGGCGGTGAGGCCACGAAGTCGTCGCCGGCGACCCGCTGCCGCACGCACGTCGCACAGTCCTCTCCCAACCGCGAATGAGCGCGCAGCCTGCGCGGCCGGCCCGGTGCAGGCATGCCATGTCGCCTACCTTCACATCGCTTTCCGATAACGTCCGATTACAAATTACCGCCAAATAGCACACAGTGCGCGGCGAGTCAACCAATTTTCACAGTGAAGTTTATTTTATACGTGAATGTAAGGTGTTTCTTAACCTTGACAGTGGAGTCATATTTAGTGGTTTTTGTTTGGTGCCGGCTAGTAATTATAATTGGTGTGTGCGTGTGTTGTGCTGGACGCGGTCCGCTTGCTGTAAAACAGGAAATGGCAGCGTGCACCGAGACCGCGTGTGCCGATAAAATATTCGTACTGTCATAATTAAATTCCAATGTGGTCTTCAATCCGGTTTTTGTTTACGGATTGGAACTGATATCGACCTTGATGGTAAGTCGCGCATTAAAAAATGTTTTGTGAATATATTAAAGAGCGAGTAAGTTACAAGAAAAAGACACGTTTTTAGTTGCGTAAAAATCGTCGAAACGTCCAAGTTTTTTTTTAGGAAATAATCTAACCTACGAGAATAATTAACATCGACGTTGTAAACAAATAGCTGAAGGTGAAACCCAGTGTCGTTGAACCAGTTTAAAAACGGCTCGTTAATGTTTATTAGGTAGGTACAGGGACGACAAAATAACATGAGGCTAACTCAGCATCCAACAACACTCCGGCGCTTACGTACTATTATGTAAATAAACAGAATCCGCGTCCTGCATTTTCACATATTTAGGTCAAAACATAATATGTAGATGGACCGGATGAATATTTCTAATCAACGCCACACTATCAAACTCTTATAGCGTTGTAATAACAAACGAAACTGCGCAAGTGATTACAATAGCATTATATATTTTTATCGACTGTTCGTTAATCAATTAAGGGCCCGTTGACAAAATTAACGCGTAAACGAAACCTTTATCCCTCTTTTGCATGCAATATTTAGATTCCAATAAGTTAACAGTGCTTTATAAAGTTAGTTCATTTTCACCGCTTGAAACTAAGTAGACAGTCTTTTGATCTCATTTTTACTTCTAAGTAAATAATCATTCTTCCGACAGATGTTTCATAAAAGTGAAAAAAAAAAAACATCTCACTTTATCCCTCAATTTATCGAATTGGGTTACATATTGGCAATTAAAAAAATATAAGGTGTTTTAAGATATCCTTTTATCGACGCCGAATTTAGGCACATTTTTCCTATCCTGGACGGCACATAAAAAAAACTGAAACAAATGTTTTTTTTTGGTCTAAACGAGAATATCTCTGAAGAATTCATACACAAAGAATCTCCATCATTTCCTTAGTCGGACGTATTTTTTCCTCATTTGTAAAGTTCCACATTTTCTTATGCGAAAGGTATAAACTATCATATATTTCGCAACTTTTCCGTGTTGATCATTTATTTATTTATTTAGTAATCACTATCATTACAGGAAATTCTCAATGCAATTCCAAATTCCCAATATCGCTATCTATTTTGTTTGCATGCCGTGTGCTGGAGCGAGCGGGACAGACGAGAGAAATATTGTACTTAAGCCCCTTAATCATTATTTAGTAGGATAATTTCATTCATTTATACCTTTTCGTAATTTTAACATCCGATAAATCCAGTCCAGGCCAAATGATTTATAGCTCTTCAGAATTCTCCAACAATACAAGATCGAACCGAATCCGTAACAATTTTACTTTTTATGGACTCTGACCTAAATATTATAGGAACTATATAGGCGCTCATCGCTCTTGAATAAGTAAACTCGTCAGGGCATAGATTTGAAATAGCCCGGGGCTCAGTAAGCCGTACCAGCATTATTGGGTCTCTCATAGATCCCCAATAATGTCTAAGTATAAGTACTAATAAAGTAAAAATAAGTCTGCAGAAGAAGTCAAACTATCAAGTCGAGGGGACTATATACGTAAACGATACTGAACACAAAATAACGATTTTTAGAAAAAAACATATGTATGCCTATGTATAGGGTTGCAAAAAAATTTGGTACGGGGGCAGTTTATAACGCTGGTCAACATATAGGCTACCTACTTTTTATCCCGGAAAAACGCATAGTTCCCGCGGGAACTCTATTACCGAATTCCACGCGGACGAAGTCGGAGACAGAAGCTAGTAGATTATAAGTTGCCGAAACAACAAACAAACATTGGAGGAGAATCAATTTGGAATTTTTGCAACTTTATGGCGCCAGAGCGGGGAATTAATGAAAGCTAAAATAAAATGCAAATACATTTTCATAGACAATGAATGAAGGAAAATAACGATATCTTTATTCCCAGCTTGCATTGTTTTCATTCTTATAAAGCGGGCGAAATTTGTGCTGGTTCATTATACTACAAATGATTTACATATAAACTTGACTGGAAGACGGTGTCAGGTCAATCAAAATATCAAATTATTTTATTGATTATTTTAGCCTTCCTTTAGTTTAATTACTTCAGCCTGTTCTTTCCCACTGTTCGGCAAAGGCGTAATTATTATACACTATTATAATATAAAATCTTCTCCTACCTTGGATAATATTCAATTGCATTCCTGCCCAGTTGATTTTTAAGTAAAGTATATATTATAGGTACAGGGTTACTGGTAATCCGATACATTTCTTTAAGGGCATTGTAGTAAAAACCAAAAGCTATGAATTTAACCTAATATTGCCTTAAATACAAATATTAACAGAGTAATTTTATAAGACATTTTGTAAACACTAGCGAAAATTCACGTAGCTCGGTTAATAAAAAAATCAAAATTACTCTGTAACGGTCAACTTTTAGGTTTAAATTCATAGCTTATGGTTTGTGCTATCATGCCCTCGAATTACCTGTAACCCTGTATAAGTATACTGATTTTCAAGTTAAGCAACTTGAAAATAAAAATAAAGTTTTTATTTTACTTACTTTTCAAAATTATCATTATTAAGAACTATCGTTTAAATAATTACCTATTTGTTCGATAGTTTTTCCGAGTGCAACACAAGCAAAGTCAAAGACAATTTCAGTAACAAAACCGCCAGAAGCAAATTATTTTAATACCTACTTCGGTATGTATTTCAGAACGACTAAGTTTTTCCTTAAGTTGGCGAGCGCTGGCTTCTCGAAGGCGAGTTTTCTCTAAATGCAATAGTTTTTCGCTGGCATTTGTGTTTCCTTTCGAACAACCTGAGCTGAGGCGCCCTGTGACACAATATACGCTTCCAGGGGCTCTATTCGGTACATAGGGATAGCAAAGAATACATTTTTTTCATGACATTGGTCTAGGCATAGCCCATCTGATGGTAAGTGGTCACTGCGGCCCATGGATACTGAAATCCTATGATCCCCCATTAAGAAACCATCAGATCTCAAATGCGTTGCCTACCCTAACTGTTGCCTAAGATGGAATGCCTCTGCCTATTTATATTTATTTTATTTTCTGCCTATCACTGTATAGGTATATCTGTAATATACCAAGTCGCTAAATAGGGAGATGGTGTATCACTAATAGAATATAGTATTGTACCACTGATATATGATCTCGCTAAATAGGGAGAAGGTGTATTTTTATTAAGGGATAATTATGCTCCCTATCGCCATGTATCGTTTCGAATAGAGCCCCAGACTTGCAGCACGCTAACTCCAACTTTATCGGATTTTTTTCCAATCTTACAGCCCGTTCGTGAATATCTCTGGATGGAAAAGATCTCGGTTTATAAAATTTCGCTGTCATTTTAAAAGAAACTTGATGTGCAGAAGTTAGTACTACATAATATATCACTCGCGTTTTTGTAGGTATCATGTACGAGTATACTTTTTACTTTCAGTTTTCGTTGTGTTTGGAAATGTTTGAATAATAATTATACACACTGAGCATACATTATTTCACAAATGTGAACCAGTCGGTTACATAAATAATCTCATAAGGTTTCTGTATTTTCTTTTAAAGCTTTATGTGTGAAACGCTGAAAATGTTTTCTGACAATATTCATTGCGGGTTATCATTTATCAACTTATCATGACCCATAAGTCTAAAAAACCCATACGTCTATGTGGGTTTTTTAGACTTACGGTAATATTTTGTAAAAATATCATTAGGTTATTCATTTGGATGTTTTTGCATGACTTGAAGGAGCAGTTTTAATAAGTAAGCATTAGGTATGTATGTCAATTACGTCCTCAAAATGAAAACTCAGTATTCATATACCGGTGAGACACATTTTATCTTAAAAAAGTACTCGATCAAAGCAAATTTAAATTGGTTAATAGAGCTATTTATCGAGGCGCTCAAAGACAGTTTTAAGGCAATAAAACTGATAATGGATTCTTTGATTGACGTTCTGAAGCGTTTGGCGTCCAGAATGTGCGGCTGGAACGTGTCACGGTGTAAAGTCGGATTCACCAACCATTACATTACACTATTTTTGCACCTTATCTCTTTTTTATGAAGGTCTATAAGTTTACTGATGAACGACTGTACAATGTATACAGAGCAGTCAGGATCAACTAGTCCTGCTTGTGTCCAACGACAGACGTGAGTTCGCTTTACGTCTCTTTGAAACTTTCCAGATATTGTCTGCATGACCATGTTCGCATTTTTTCCGTTGAGATTCTCCACACGATCGCTCCCAGCCCTCGGTGCTACCTTCGTTTCCTAAAGACACTTACTTCACTGTTATAAATTTTGGTCCCACTTGCTTCATTTCGACGTAACTAAATTTAACGAGCTGATGTGATTCGATCAAAAAGTTCCATAACCAAAAGGTAAAACTCCTCATCGAAACTCTTTCTATAATGTTACGAAGTGAGTTGAAAATGTTACGAAGGGGTCGTATTAAGTTAGATTTATCCTTTTGGCTTAATTTGGACTGTGCAGAGAATTCATCTGATCGGAAGGGATTGGATGCTCATAAATCTGAATCAAAGCTGCGTATTTTTAAGAGGAACGTCCAATCCTTTCGCATGTGACCCTTATCAAAGTCGCGCCAAATTATACGACATTATGTTTATCTTGTCTCCATAATATATACTTGTTTTGCATTCATTGTTCATTATGCTTAGATCGCAAGAAAATGTAAATTATTGCGAGGAATGTTTTGAGAACATCCGAAGAATGAACTGTCGATGCGCAAGTGTACCAAAGCGTTTTAAAGGTTGCCTTTGGAGAGTCTTAGTAATCGTTGGAGAGACCGGACAAGATATACGGCCGAGGTTATTATGTCAAGGTTTGAAGCATCGCTAAACAACCCCGAACTGTTTTGAAGAGCAATTTCCAGTCAAGGAGATTACAATAGGTCTAAAACCCGAACCGTGACTCGGGAGCTGATCGCGAACTGGAAAGTTGACACTGAAAATCGGTTTAAAATTACATAGTCACCGTGAAGACAGCAACTTTATACTCATACTCATTTATTGCTATGCCATGGTGTTTACAAGATGTTACATTTCACTTAAGTACTATGTCATGGACCCTGTTAGGGTGCAGCAAATATTAGATTAGATTTACTCTGTTCCGTGTTCTTAGAAAAGTGTTGTCACTTCATTCACTCGAAAGAATTTCTTTGTAAAGTCAGATCAATCAATCTAAATCGAACCATTCGTTATAATAAGTACTATAAAGTATTCTCATGCACCATCTCAGACATACTTCATCAAATTGATATTAAAACAACAAATTACCTAAGTACCTAACATTAAATAATATTAATATTAATGGAGAGATCACATTATTGGTATCTTATAAACATCCATCTCTTGTTTCGCAAACCCTTTATTAAACAAAAATACTCGAGCTGTATAGTAATGAGAGCTTTTCGGTGAAGGAAAACATCGTGAGGAAACCTGCACGCATCTGCGAACTAATTCAAAGATGTGTGTGAAGTCCCCAATCCGCACTGGGCCCGCGTGGGGACAATAGCCCAAACCCTCTCGTGATGAGAGGAGGCCTGTGCCCAGCAGTGGGACGCAAATAGGCTGCAGCAGCAGTAGTATAGTAATTGAGTTATTTCGAGCCATTTCCGGCGGAAATAATTATCGAATATTGAAAAAGTGTCGCAAAGGGTCTTTTGAGAGTAAAAAACAGACGAAAGTGCCTAACAAGGGTGTGATAAGGGACGGACCCTTTGAATTCATAGACAATGAGAACCGGTCATCAGGACCCATTGGTTTCTACATTTATTATGAGCTGAAAGGCGAAACGGCTGTTAAACGCACGAGGCCCTCCCTCCGGAAGTTGTTTAAACATCCTCTCATATAGCGTCTTTCAAAACGTGAGCTTTAATCAAAATTCTTCTCTTTGAGATGCGGTCTTCATTTAGAAACATCGTGTAACGTGATAATCACTTAAGATTCGCGCAATTAGAACAAGGAAAAGTGGAGGAAATATAACAATCCGACACGGTCTTGAAGAGCTTTTTCCAAATGCTAGTTCAAGTTTATATACCAAGTGGCATAGATTTCTCTTATCTTTTATGCAATATTTATTACATTTAAATTAACACGATCCAGTAAAAAAGGAGTGAATAAATAGGGAGGTACTAAATAACTATTAGAATAAAAATAATAATTAGCAATTAAGTAAATTCTAAATGCTTTTCATAGTTTACATAATAATATGAATCAATCCAGTCAGAATAGGTTAATTATCATGATAAAATTAAACAATTTCACTGTAACTTCTCTTATCCGCGTATATTTTGATACGAATCTTTTTTGTACCCACGTAGCGTAGATCGACCGTGCGCAGCAGTGAGGTTCCGACCTAATTGTGATACGAATTAAGTACGCGTTTCTAACGGGGTGTGGTTTTTTAAATCGTTGTAAACTCCACATTGCTCGAATCCCTGGATAGATTTTACATAAGTAACGCGTTTTATGCACCAATGTCATCTGAAATGTATGATGTCGTGGAAATTTCTTTTATGTTTGACAGGCTTATATTAATTTTGTGGTAGTGAAAGCGTGCGAGTTACATTTATATCAGGAGGAATCTAAACGGAGGTAATAAAATGCGATGTCATATCATCGTTCATAGCTCATATTATCCATAATACCCATCCTTCCATACTAATTATATATTTATTATAATAAAATATGTTTAGCGTTACATAAGAATTTTCTGATCAGCCTTGAATGCTGCTTTGTTCACTTTAGTCTCGATTTTCCAATATCTGAATGCATTATCATGTGATGAAAATGGTGACACGCCTCATGAATAACTTGGATCGGAATTGCTGCATCATTCAACGTTCTTCTGCCGTTGACAAAAGTAGTTTTACTTCTATCGTATTTTGATCTTGTAGTACACATTTACGAGTAGTTATAGTAAGAATAGAAGTATTCATTAACTATGTATTCGTATGCGAAAATTGTTCAAGGATATTCGTGTTTTATTGGGAACGTAATGGGAATATTATAAACGATCTCGGTGGCCAATAACACTTATTTGTAAAACGACATGGAAGCTCATAAATATATTATAACACATAAAATGGAACTATAATAGTGACCGATAGCGGGGAAACCAACCACACTTCAGTTGATTCAAGCTAGTTTTGCCTAGTAGGTATAAACAACAAAATATTTCCTTAAGGAAAGTCATTATGGGATTAATCTACTGTATGGATAAACCTAGTATGTACTACTACTCGTATTCCTTTCGATGGGGGTTAAAAAAAAAGACAGCAATAGAAATGCCTGTATACTTACAATAATTGTATTCACATATTATTTTGACTCTTTAGTAGAATTACAGAACTATCTTTGTCCTTTACCGAATAAAACATTACCTTCCTATTTACAAGCAAATTGTGATCAGATCAAGCACAGATTTATTACATGAATCTAGATCAAACAGTAAATTTCAAGTACATGCTTGACTGATACCTGATATCTCTCCTCGTAATCATATACCTACATAGAAAATGTTGGTAGGCTTGTAGACGATGTAAAGATAACTGGAATTGAGTATCGCTCGGACAACCTTCTGCGGCATGAATTATAGATTTCAACATCGGCTTCTTTATTATTGTATCTGTTATCGAGTCAAAACAATCGACGTCATCGTTGTTAACTTCGTTAAAGGAGACGGCAAAAAGGATAAACACAGACAAGTGGTCTAAAGATGAGGCTGTTATGACAAACACAATATTAATTGGTGTAACAAGCTTCTGCCCGCGGTTTCATCCGCGTGGAATTCAATAATGCGTTTTTCCGGGATGAAACGTATATTTCCGAGGTGCAATACTAATAGCATGTCAAAACAAATTTTCTTTTTAAATGAAACATTAGAGCAAAACTGTAGCAATGTAATGGTTTTTAATCATTTCCAAGCGATCGAGTGAAACCTTATTTCATTCTTATGTCATTACATTATCAAACCCATTTATTTGAGAAATACGTCCGGAAATTTGTTTTTCCATCGTGTTCCTTATTCATCTTTGACGTTTATAAACATACCGTTCACGGAGAATATTACTACACATCCTTTGTCGTTTATTCCTTGAAATAATTATACTTACTTAAATTGATTTATTTAGATTTAGTCTATAACAAGATACGCTTATTCCAACTGTATTTATTTAACATATTTTAATAATAACCTAGAAAGTGCTGTATGCTGGTTAGAAAAGTTTCCTTTCTTTTCATTCATTTACAATGTTTTAACTTTTTGAAGTACTTAGCAGGGTTTTTAAGAAATTCTCGAACCTTTTTGTCAAGAGCCAGGGTATTGTGTTAAACTCCATTTGTACTTAATTATAAGAGACGTGCTTAGAACAGTTTTAACATTTCTCGGAAAGGAAGTTCAAAAGTGAAATTCAACATGTTTACCTATCTGTTGTTCAAAGGAACAATTTGTCGGAACTCGTTTAATTCAATCGACTTGTCAATGTGCAATTGTGAGAGACATTTCGTTATGAAGTTCTGCTAAAAGTGGCCGAAAGTTTTCAATTTAGCCGTATCTCCGAGAGAACATCTTTCAGTTCAAAGCACTTGTTACTCGCTTTGATGATAGGTTCTTACCTATTTAAAGCGTCCAGCTTTTAATTTAAGTTGTTTGGATGTTCGAGATTTGTAAGGAAATCTATTTAGTTCTTTCCTGACTTAGATTGAATACCTAGTTACTTATTTGCTGTTTATGTTCAACAATTGTTAAACATCAAATTTAAAAAAAAAAACATGTTCTTCAAATTCTGTAAGGCCTATAAACCTCTAAAAATGTATGATTAGGTAAGTAATTCACCGTTTTTCCCCGCTAACCTGCCGCTAAATAGCAGTGTTCGCACTGTTGTGTTCCGGTAAAATTACTGGCACAGAGGCATGCCATCTTAGGCCTCAGGGTGGGCAACGCATTCGAGACTCTATGGTTTCTTAATAAGAAATCATAAGATTTCCGTGTCCATGGGCCGCAGTGACTGCTTACCATCAGGTGGCCTTTGTGCTGGTTTGCCTACTAATGACATTAAAAAACTCATCTTAATTTTGGTGTAAATTACTTTCAACTTCATCGTATTATAAACGCGAGGCCGCACTTTTTATGTGTCAAGCAAGTGTAAATAATAACCTCAGCAAAATTGAAATTTGCTGCGGTGTCATTGTTTTAATAAAATTTAATGTTCATTTCATATGTAACATGTTTGTATCTGCAGGAAGCGTGGTGGAATGGGCCCGTTTGTTAGCCAAGCTTTACTTATTTGGTGTAGGTAATCCCAAATAAATATTTGGTTTCACGAAAGGGTTGTTCAAACACTTTTTATAGGTAAAGGTTCACTGTTGACGGTTACTGATATTTCTCATTTTGTTTGTATCGGGTTTTTTGGGTCGCAAAGTGGCAAGCAATAGTTTCAGTGCAAGAATTGCTATAAGGGCGGTTTTTTTAATACGTAGTAGATACGTAGTAAAATCTTTAAAAAAAGGTTTCCCAGCTAGATCGATTTTAGCGTATTGCAAACGTCGAAATCGTAACAGCCGTTTCTGCGATAGTTCTGTAGAAATAAATAAATACTTATTTACGGTTAGCGCGTTCAAAGATAAGATACTTAATTGGTACTTAGCTTAAAGATTGTTTAGGAACACACATTGAAGGTTGTATAAAAGAATGCTTCAAATTAATAAATTCTTACTAACCGACCTGCAAAACAGCTCAATAGTAGCCATTTTGCTGAATTAATTATTGTGATTTAGATTGACTGCACCAAGGCAAGCAAAAAGGTAGTTAAACTCGAAGTACAAGTACTGCAACTTCATTGAATGGACTGTGAGAAAATAAGCCGTATTCGAGACAACAGTCGGGGACAACGACCCGACAGTAGAGGATTATTAACTATTTGACTGAGATAAAGATGCACTTCTAGATAGTGCATTTTACATTGGTTTTAAATGTGAGTTTCATTGATTTTCTTTTTATCCGACAGCAAAAAGTAGGTTCCTAATTCGTTTTTAGGATTCCGTATCCAAAGGGGAAAACGGGACCCTTACTAAGACTCCGCTGACCGTCTGTCACCAGGCTGTAGCTCATTAACCGTGATAGTTATACATTTGAAATTTTCATAGATGATGTATTTCTGTTGCCGCTATAATAAAAAATAATAAAAAACAGAATAAATTAAATATCTAAGGGGGCTCCCATACAGCAGACATGACTTTTTTTGCCGTTTTTATAGATAATAGTACGGAACCCTTCGTTCGCGAGTCCAACTCGTACTTGGCCGGATTTTTATATGTTCACCGAAAATAAACACTAAGTAAACGACACGTGAAACGATTCATTACCATATTCAGATATTGAGCGCCGTGTGGGATTTCCATCCACTAATTCCTCCCGGTGGCCTCCATAAATGGAGATTTGGAGACTCCGGGATCTCATCAGAACACACCGGCTCCCGTTGCCGCCATAGAGTAGGTACCGAAACATTCGAACACATACATATATTGTTCGAGCATCTTTAGATTGTCTCCAACTCAGTTATTGGCCACTCGAAGCGTGTTAAAATAGATAACTGGTTTTGCAAAATTATTCAAAAAAATTGCAAGATTTTAAGTGCATTTTCTTTAACATGTTTCTATTATAGCCTTGCTTCTTTAAAATGATGTTTTATTAGATCAGAGAAGCCGAGGTGGCCTAGTGGTTCTACCTACCGCCTCTCATGCAGAGGGTCGGGGGTTCGATTCCGCCTCTAAATTTACTTATGTGTGCGAAATTCAATTTGGATTTATCACTGAGCTTTTCGGTGAAGGAAAACATCTTGAGGAAATCTGCACGCATCTGCGAAGTAATTCAAAGATCTGTGTGAAGTCTCCAATCCGCACTGGGCCCGCGTGGGGACTATAGCCCAAACCCTCTAGTGATGAGAGGAGGCCTGTGCCCAGCAGTGGGACGCAAATAGGCTGTACAGTAGTAGTAGATCGTAGATACATTTCACGTCACCTACCTGTTCAAGATCTCACAAATCGATCGTCAATCATCGATTTGTAGATCGCAGAGCAACCAGTCTTTATTAATGGTGGTATTATTTCCTTGTCATTGTGACGTCGCGTATCTTCCTCGTTATCTTCCCTTGCGTGACTGTATTACATCCATCGCTACAATTATTTTACCAATAATACGAGGTTTATTTCAAGACCTTCAAGTGTTTTAATGGTACTATTAGGTCCTTACATATGAAATTGGCGTTTCATATGGCAGAAATGAGAACGATTTTTTTTTATGAAACTATTTTTTTATTTAGTCAAAGTATGTACCATGGCTATCTATGCACTTTTGCCATCTCGAAGGTAGTTCATTGATTCCTTTACTAAAAAAAGTGTGTGAGCGAGAATCAATAAAATCTTTGAAGGCCGTTTGGACAGCCTCGTGAGAATTGAATTTTTTTCCTTGCATGAAGTTGTCCAAATTCCGAAAAAAATGGTAATCAGTTGGAGCAAGGTCCGGGGAGTATGGTGGGTGTCGAAGACATTCCAGTCGCAGCTCCCGTAGTTTTGCGGCCGTCAAACGTGCCGTATGTGGTCGAGCGTTGTCCTGAAGCAGCAGTGGGCTAGATCGATTGACCAGTCTGGGTTGTTTAATGGCTAGCTTTTCCATCATCGTTTGCAATTGTTGACAATACACATCAGCCGTGATTGTTTGCCCAGATCTTAAGAAACTGTAATGGATGACACCGGCACTAGTCCACCAGACACTTACCAGTACCTTTTTCTGAGTCAACTTTCGTTTCGGGCAGAATTTGGCTGGTTCACCTGGGTTCAATCATTGTGAAGAACGTTTCCGGTTGTCGTACAAGATCCATTTTTCATCACAAGTAACGATACGATTCAAAATGCCTTCATTATTGTGCCGGTTGAGAAGTGAAACGCAACACTCGACGCGTGTTTCTTTGTTTGCGTCGCTCAATTCATGCGGTACCCATTTTTCAAGTTTTTTCACTTTTCCAATTTGTTTCAAGTGAATCAAAATGGTTTTATCACTCACACCGAAGCCTGCCGCTAACTCTGACGTGGTTTGCGATGGATCTGCTTCCACAATTGCTTTTAATTCTTCGTTATCAACTTGTGTCTCCGGCCGTCCACGAGGCTTGTTCTGTAGGTCAAAATTTCCAGAACGGAAACGTTGGAACCAATAACGTACCGTATTTTCTTTTGCAGTAGCTTCCCCATACGCATTGTTAATCCTACGAGCCGTTTCTGCAGCACTAGTGCCGAGGTGAAACTCATATTCGTAAATATAGCGATATTTTAAGTTCTCCATATTGTGAACAGAACGATGTGAAAGAAAAACAAATGACGCGATAACAAATAAATTTCGTAATTCGAACACAGAAATACATGGTCTTAAATTTGAAATAAATTTGAATTTGGAATTCCTAGCCGAACGCCACATATTTTGAATCAAAGTTGCCAGTTCGCCAAACGCCAATTTCATATGTAAGGACCTAATATTAAATGCAAGTGTGAAAAGTAAGTCCTTTTTGTCACAAGTCCTTAACTATGTAGTCCTGAGCGAAAGCGAGGCAAAAATTGCATGTTTCATAAGATTGACCTATAATAAGTAATAACATATGGACGAATAGTGTCTAACAGAATAAGTCAAGATACATGGAGCAAACTGACATTAGAAAATACGTTCCAATATGCTAATAACGCCTCTTTATAACGAAGGCTAAACGGGTGCCCGAGCTGTTCGGGCACCCATTTTGAGGGGTCCATTTTTCTCCGGCTGATTGTAGATCCTTTCATAATCTGTCACACGAACGAAACTAGCCTATGGCTGGCAATGTATTCAGAAACTTCATGGTTATGTAATATGTCAGGATTTATTTCATATCGGTCGTAGACTTTGACTTTAGATTTACTACAACCATTATACACCAGTCTTGTTTAAATCCACTCACAGCTAGGCACAGATTCACTTCTCATCCTAAAGGGATCTGAAACCAAGTTATACTCGTGGTCCCCATGCGTTTCCAGTCAATTCATAGGGATCTGAGAATATTGTTGCGTTTCTAAGGTATGTGTAAAAGTACAAATACTATTCAAGAACTTCCTGTTAAGGTTTGACCCTTATGACTCTCGTATCAATCTACCTACCTGCTTTTACCTATATGATCAATTTGATAGCTTCTGTTTTATCATAACCTTGCCTGAAATATTTTCCATGTCACCACTTTAATCCAAAGCCGCAATCTTGTCACTCTTGGGACCATTAAATCACTTATAATAACACCGTTATAATAGAAAACGCTCCGGAGGCTCAAGTCTTTTGTTGGATCATTTCAATTTTCATCGATGTTCAGGTTTTGGCTCCTTTTTGACTTGTTTAATTATTATAAAATAGGTGAATATAGTAAATTCTGTAGAAGTCGTGGTAGCCTTGTGGCTTGACCTAATCATGTTTTCTTGTTTCACTCGAAAATATCTATGACAAATCTGCCTAAAATCCCTTTCCCAAGCTCTTTCGCGTAAACGAAATATGTTCTATTTTAGCACGTTGCCTGGTTCTGGTATTAATCTAATTTTTCCCGTACTACTTACATTGTTTGTGGGGCGCCTGGTTATTGCATATCGCTTGTTGGCGAGGCCAATTATTCTTCGTCGTAAAAATAATCGCGGTATTAAAATGACGTCACAGCCGCGAGTGAGGCCCATTGTCCGCTTGTAAGCACGTTCACACGTCCCGACTGATACCGCAATTATTTCATTCTGAAATTTCGTTCCCAACGGGGTGTATTTAATATGAATCCTTTGTGAATGCTGCGCCCGCTTTCAGTGATACATTTTTCGGTGCGATCGATTGGCTGATGAAACATGTTGTGTTGTGTACATCATCAACATGGCTATAGACACATTATATTATAGTCAATCGTGTATCCTAATATTATTGTCTCCTGTTCATCTTTTCCATACTTAATCCATTATTATAGTTTTGCGATGAAACTGGCAGACCTTGCTACATGATTAGGTACGTCCATCTCAAGTCAAAACACGCGTTCTCGATAACCTATAGAACAATACCAATAATTAGCTGCAAATTCTACACCGTGTCATTGAACGTAGAACAAATAAATCAGCACGGAAACCTAAGAGTACGTGCGAACGTAAAATTGTTGATGTATGCAATCGGAGAAGAGGCTCGCCGATAAAACGAAACGAGGGCCGTTTGGCGTCTGACGTCAGCAAATTATGTGGGCTTGCCACTTGTTAGGATTATTGCCGCACGCCGCCTGGATGTGATTAGGGGTTTTATTGTTTTACACCCTAATCGAACACACATACACAGACAGTATATTTCTCTCAACCCAATTGTTAGTGTACGTTTCCTCTATTGCGCTATCTTGGGCTTTTTGAATCCAATCCTCTCCAACCACCTTGACAAGATCGCCTGCTCAGCCTGCATTCACTGTCTCTGTGTTTGTATTTCCTGCGGGTGCCAGCCCACATTTCTGCGGCCAGTCTAGTGTATTCATTGTAATTGAGCTAGATTCCAGCACTACCGGAGCATTTTACCTTACTGGAACAACACGCAAGGCTGTCGCTTCTAGCTTATAAGAGATCGTTGATTGGCTAGTGATTTATCATTTACGCACCATTTAGTTTAATTAAATCAAGGCACGTCCCTGCTCGTGTGTGACTTGCGGCCCAATTTAGGTGTTCTTATCTAATTAACAGGATGCTAAGTACCTGCATTATTACCGCCTGCGTTTGTACACGATATCAGCCCGACTATTCCTAGATAAGTGCTTGCAAATGTCGCTTTTCTAGGAAAAATCATCGAGACTACAAAATGTAAATTGTAAATGTAGGTAAATAAACACAAATTGTCCCTGCACTGTCATAAACATTAATTGAGATTCAATTAAAAATATTTTCAGTAGAAACATTTTCTCATCTTCCGGCACCCTTTATTTCTCTGGTTGATTATTACAAGACGCTTTTAATATGCCTTCAAGCATTATACCGCCTTTGAATAGGAACATTTGACAGAAGTATTATTGTTCATTGTTCCTATTGAGTTCATTCAAAATACTATGAGGTACCTTATCCAACCATACCATTTGCGAGCGGCCTTTGTGTATATTTTCATTAGCCCCCTTAAAATTTAAGGAGGCTGTACTTATTTAAGTGTCAGTTTTGTTTACAGAAAATTCAAACATAGCATTTAAAGTTTATGGACTTGACGAATCTTATGGTCGACGTCCTATTTAGGTAAACGGATGTATACACTGACATGGACCAGGAAATTACCGTACTCATGTTTTTGTCGTGACATATTACTCGTAGTAACTACCAAAATTGAATGTCAAGTACTATTCTCGTAACTTTCGCACACTAACGTATAATCATTTCGATGACACTCGTAATTTGCAGCTAAGTTTATCAAAGGGAACCTTGATTCTGTTATTTCAGAAGGCAGAAAATCGAACGCCTACGGATTAATAGCGGCAAATAGTTAAGTCGGTGTGCGTGTCGCGAGTCCGTCAGGCGCGCCGCGCACGCAAAGGTCGGGATCGGCGATTAATCGCAACGTGCTTACCCTGCCCGGGCTTTATTGCCTCTCTACCTTCCCCTGGCGACTCAATACAATAGCTTTAAGTTAGCTCGTCATAAGCTACTTACGTGGCTTACGTTTCATGGTCACGACCTTCTCACGGAATCATCTGTGGGACAGCACGCCCGCACCCAATTCCATTTATCGATAGATTGCTATCGGCGAATTAAAAATATGAGATTGTTTTGTCTATTTACCCATTCATAGGCTTTTGTATCTGCTTTCCTTTAAAACATTTCACAAACTTTCGTTAAAACATGCTTCTACGAAGATTGCATTTGACTATAAGTGGTTTGGTTTCAATCTAATCCATTTTCGCGGGCATGTTTGTAACGTGATAGTTTGCGAATATCGTTACGTCAATCCTCGAATTGAATTACAAATTGTGTTAACCCCTAACCGCATAGTAGTAAACCCCCTTGGCGCCCGTCTCGTTTCTGCTGTTATCTTTGAACAGGGTCATTACACTTAAATAGACAGTATTGTAACAGAAACAATAGTCCAACTTGCCACCATGCCTATAACTGCTAAACTTATGTCCGATGTATATAGGTAAAGGCAATAAAAATGTGGCTTGCGGGCACGGCCTTCTCAAGGTTTATTATTTTCAGTGTTGTTTAAATACAGTACAATAATTTTCGTTTGAATTATAATATGGTGAAAATGCTACACCATTGCTATGTAGTTATTTCAAGAGTTCAATTAGGCCTCTAACGACGCGTGTTCAGGATTCCGTACTTCCGACGAAATGTCCGGAAGCCGTCCCTGTCACATTAAGCGCATGGGTTTCTCTCCATTTAGTGATATCGAACATCTCGGTATACGTCTGTCGTCCGGTGTCTATAGTAATTGTTCCTGAGGCTGAAAACGTCGTCAAAATGGTCATAAAGTGTTATTCAATTAAAAACTAGCTTTATGAGTAGTTATTTACATATGGATAAAATAAAAAGTAATGATTTTGTATTTGAAATTATGATTTCGCTGATCGGTAAGCTTGCTCCGTTAACTGCGGTGAAATATGCCAGCCTTGAGGGCGGGGTCGGCAGATTTAGGCAGACAGCCAACAGATGGGACAGTTGTTACGGTCGAATCAAAAAATGTTATTGTCTGTGACCGTTTCCCTTTTTTCCCTTTCGTGTCGAGATTCTTCATTGGCAACGCGAATAACTTTGTAAATGGTGCGCGCTTAGTCCACTTTAACAGTTATCTCCCCCGATAAGGCCTTAACATTTATAGCTTTTTTAACACCAATACAGAAATGAGAGAGTGGATTTATTGCTACGTTTTTAGTAAAATCTTTTTACGCTTATTACGTTTTTCGGTCGTTGTGTGACACTGATTAATTGAAATACTTTTACGCTTATGTAGGTAACGAGATTAAATGGCTAAGTGGAAAACTGTCAAGGGTATGACATTGCTTAGGCGAATCTTTTCGCACTTAACACCGACTCTCGTAAGCGGATGAAGCGATGGGGCTTCACCCACAAAGCCGACCGCCGGCGTCAATGTGTCCGTCTAAATATCCCGATTTATCTTTATTTCCCACGTAGCTATGCGTACGGAAATGTTACCTACCTTTCTTGGGAACAAATAAAACCACGCCAGCACAACAGACGCACCAAACCAACACCTTACATTCTCTTGTTCAAAATCAAGTAGTGCATAGAAAGAGAAAATAAAATAAAATCGAGAATTCGAAAATCGAAACTTCGTAACGGTAAAGTCCAGTGCTAGCTCTGAGTTCAGTGAATACTTTGAATCGATTGGGGCATGGAGTTTGGTGCATTGTGATGAGCGGACGGCATCTGCGCGTGCCCGAGGTGCGCGTGAGCGGTGCGCCGGCGCAGGAGGAGCCGGACGACCCGCCCAGCGCGCTGCCGCCGTTCGGGCTCACCCTCGCCAGCATACCGAGGAGGCGGCATTCATGGATATGCGGGTAAGTTAACCGATGACTCCCCACAGATGGTTGTCAACCTTCCTTTTCTTGCATATCTTAGAACTTAGAAATGCATATCACATGTGTATCTACATTATAATCACCTACCTGATCATATCAAACAATTAAATGGCAAAGACTTTAACAGAGCACTAAGAATTCTTTTTGTTATGCGTTTTGTTAATTTGAAAAATAATTTAAATTGCTTTGTAGTATCAAATGATATTAATGTAATGACATAATTTAAAAAAAATTAATAGGATATTATATTTAATGTTTGCATGTCGTATTATCGATAGAACAATATACCTACTTAAAAGAAATCACACCTTGTATTCAACATGTTCAAGCAAATAAATTCTTCTTCTTAGTCCGTGTCTCCCCAACTTATCTAAGGAGTTTTCTCGCATCAGCTGTTTCATATAGTCTTAAACATATGCGTGACTTTGACCGCTTGGCCACGACTTCGCGCGACAGCGGTAGCGGCGGGCGTTTTACGGACATATTGCGCGATCGTGACGACCGCCGCGCATCGGTTAGCAACCGTCGCGCGCAATGTGCCTGTAAAACGCCCGGGCGGCCGCCGATGTCGCGTGAAGGCTTAATTTATGTTAGAGAGATGTGGTCAATCATAACAGCGTAAGTACCTACGAAGAAAACAAGTGCATACCAATGGTAGCAATCAATTTTAATATTACCAATGACAATTCAAATCCCGCATAAAATTACGCCACTACAAGATTAGATTGCATAGGACGCAGACGCTTAAGAAAACTGCTTTTTTTATCCAAACTAATTTGCACTAAGTACAAGTTGACTGCAGCCACTTAATATCAAGTTAGTGTGGATGGACTGTAGGTTTATATTGAACATGCCTATTCCTGTTATTCCGAAACACCAATCCCCTATAGGGCTTAATCAAATACAGCTTCTCGTATGGGATTAGTAACGTATGGTCACTGGCGACGGTGTACAGATTGCCTAAGCCAAACATACGTTATCGACATCTACAGGCAGTGTGTACAGTCGCCATAAGATTTATCTGAGCAAACAAGGGTGGTGATAAGAGTGAGCACACAGGCCATGTAACGCATAAAATTAATTTATAAGAATCAAATCCCGAATGCGTTGCCGATTCTGAGATGCTGGTAATTTCGCTGGCTCTCTTACCTTCTTACCGGAATATACAGTGCGAGTTGGTGGGCAAGTTAACGGGAAATAAAAGCTTGTTTTAAAAAACGATGATGATGATGATGATGATGATGATGATGATGATGATTTATTTTTAACTTTTTTTTCAGTTATTTATTCAGTATTATCAAAACTTATTGCTATTACATTTATTATTTTATGCTTACTGAAGCCTCTTTAGGCTTATTTGCAAGAGGCAGTCGCGTCGTGTATTATATCTACACGCGTTTCTCTCTTAACCCTTTACTGGAATGCACAGTGCGAGTTGGCGGATAACGGGAAATAAAAGCTTGTTTTAAAAAACAATGATGATGATGATGATGATGATGATGATGATGATGATGATGATGATGAATTAATTATGTTTTACTTTTTAGTTTTTTTTTCGGTTATTTATTCAGTATATCAAAACTTATTTTATGCTTGCTGAAGACTCTTTCACGAGGTCGTCGCTCCATCTTGTTGGAGGCCTACCGACAGCTCGTCTCCCGGTTCGCGGGCGCCACTCGAAAATTTTCCGGCCCCATCGGTCATCAGTCCTGCCAGCAAGTAGCACAGGACCGTTCTGAGTGGCGAGCCTTGGGGGAGGCCTATGTCCAGCAGTGGACGTCTTTTGGCTGAAATGATGATGATGATGATGATGATGAAGACTCTTTAGGCTTATTTGCAAGAGGCAGTCGCGTCTTGTATTATCTAGGTTTCTCGTCTGTTCATCTCATTCAAGTCGTCATTGTTGCAAGATCGTTTGCCGGTTAATTTCAAACAGCCCTTCAATAAGGACACCTTCTAATGAATTAAGACTAAATACCCCAGTACATCAAAATTTCATTTTATATTATGAGATTATTAATATTATTGTACATAAATATAAAATAATGGAAATTAAACTAGAATCTTGTTAATATACCAGGGATCTGCTCCGGATTTGCACGGATATCTATAAGCGCAACAAATTACCTATACACTAGAACATCCCTCATGAAACACTATTTTTGACAACTGCATGAAAATCCGTTCAGCAATGAAAATCAGTTTGCCGCGAACAGGCAGACAAACGCGGCGGGGGACGTTACTTTATAATAAGTAGTCATTAAATGCTAAATTTTTGATGAAAACGCGTCGGTATTCGTGTGACACAGTGCGACACACGTTCGCATATGAGCCCACGATTTAAATAGATGGATGTAAGATTTCCGAAATTCCATGTTCATTATGAAATTCCCTGCTTGGATTTAGTTCCGTTACAATACCATTGCTTTAGCGAAAGTAGGTCGGAAAAGTTTTGGGGTCAAAACATTAAAGCCTCCATGGCAGCCTGGGCGAATATATTGCTGTCGTAAATTTCAGAGAACTGAAGTAACAGTTTAGAATCGTCTAAAACCACATTTGCTTATTGTTTATCACAACTGCGGAATATCTTTATCTATTTCTATAAAATTGTCGCTATTAATGCATGTTTTTGTATTAGATCCGTATGAGTATTTGTCTTTCTACAAAGTGATGTTTCAACTGCAAGAAAAGTGCTGATTTAATATCTTAAATTGATCGGTTCTTAATTTACCCAATCAAGGTAAGCGATATCAATCCTAAATTCGAAGAAGTAGGTAATAAAATAACATCGTAAAATTACCAAAAATAGCTCAGATCTAACATTTAACTACTGAATAAATTTAATTGTTGAACTAATCTGACAGAAACTCGACGTGTTAGAATGCGATATTAAAATAAATTCGATACATTGATTGCAAAATGCTATTGAAATATAGGTGCATTCATTTCGATCCCTCCTCGACTTGATTCTTTATATTCGACATTAAGAGGCTTTTCCGCGGCTCATAGTGACTTTTCATCCGAAGTGGTGGGTACATATTTTATTGAAGGTACGTGATCCAAATCTTAAAGCTACCGCCCTGAGATGGGTACTTCGCAGTGCGTCCTATTCTCGGTCGTGTTGAATATCTAGGTTGTTTTCAGTGGCCATCGGTGAGACAATATCGGTTAATATTCATGAGCGGCTCTCATCGTTTAAACAGTGGCCTGTCGCGAGCATTAGCACAACAATGGCGGCCACGTGAATGCTCATTGCGGCTGGCCTCGCCTTTTGTTGGGATCTCTGTCTTCTGTCGTTTTTGCCCCCTATTCTGGTGGGCTTTAACTCGAATGTCTTCGATAATAGGTACGTTAGGCACTGAAATAGCGTCGGTCATCTCTCGTGTGCGTGAGTTCGTATAGGGATCCTATAGAGAATAGTTACTTCCGTAACTCTTTAAGGATAAAACACATTGAATCCTATAACTTCCGGAGCGGCTAAATTGCTATTCGGTATTTCGGTCTCTTTCAATTAGCTCTCGGATTGGTCTGTAATTCAGTTAAATTGTGTTTTTACTAGGAAAGTTTTGAGGTAGTTCTGATTTCTTGTATTCTATACTTAATGTATTTTGGAGTACAGTATCCGATCGAATCTGAGGTTTGCGGACAAAATTTTGTGACACAACATTGAAAAAAAATCACAAAATTTGTGCTGCTTTTCAGATTTTGACAATATTGCGCAAATTGAAAGGACTATTTTTGATAATACCTTCTCAAAATCTAAAAAGCACTACAAATTTTGCGATTTTTTCAATGTTGCGTCACGAAATTTTGTCCGCAAACCTCAGATTCGGATTCAGCACCCAAAAATACATGCAGAATGAAAAAAAACAGAACTACCCAAAAACTTTCCCACTAGGAGCCCTTTAGAGTACGAATTTACTGAATTACTGAGGTTTGACATGTCTCTAATAGTAGCTCTAATAAGCTATCTGTCAGTGTTTAAGTGGCTTTGAGGCAATATTTTATTATAATGTTATACTCGCTTATACACAGTCATATTCCTTAGGTAATAACTATTAAGCTTCTGCCCGCGACTTTGTCCACGTGGAATTCAGTAAGAAAAATCCCACGGGAACTTCGCGGTTTTCCAGGAAGTAAGTAACATATATGTTCATAATATTTTGACACTCGACTATACGTGTTATAATCGACCCCCATGGCAAATTGTGTGGCAATACAGCTAATTAAAAAAAAAAAGGTAAGTAATAGGTACTGCGACCAGCAGCCGTTATTTGCGAACCGCAAATAAGTAAGTAGGCTCTTTTGGTGTATTAGAAATTGTTGTCGAATTTCCAATATCACCGCCAGAACTTGAAAGATGAATATAAGTATCTTCAATTTATCATCAATCTGACTGTGAATAAGTAGTGTATAGGTACTATTAAACGAGCAATGTTTGTATAAGTATCTATGTATACATTTATAATAAAGCTAAAGAGGGTCGAAACTCTGTACATGGGAGATATTCGAAAAAATCTTTGTCTGTTTATCTGTTTATTTGACCGCGCATCACGTGAAAACTACTGGATAGATTTTGATGAAATTTGGTATGAAGATAGTTGGAGTCCAGAGAAAGGACATAGGCTACTTCTTATCCCGGAAAAAGGCATAATTCCCGTGGGAACGCGATAACCGAATTTGTAATCGCTTTCTCGAAAACGGCTCTAACGGTTTCAATGAAATTTGGAATATAGAGGCTTGCGGAGGTGAGGAATCGATCTAGCTAGGTCTCATATCTGGGAAAATTCATTTTTAGCTATTTTCACCCGAGCAAAGTTCGGTCGCCCAGGTACCTATTGTAAAAATAATTAAAATAAATTTAACCTGCATCAAATGTGACCTCATCAAGTCTTAATTTACGGGGGCTCGAAATGCGCCCCATATGTCACCGGGAATGTTATATACGGTAGTTCAGTTAAATAGGAGTAATTCCGTTTAAGTTCGAATGCCGACTGGTGCGGGAACGCGCGTAATGGTACTATTATTAATTCTGTGGTAATGGTCGGCCCGTTTTGTAGAAAGCCATTTATGACATTATTTGACAGCGTAATGAAATCATGTGAGGAGATCTATTCATTTGTCACAAATTTGTATTTGGGCTAGAAATATGCAAGTTGTTGTTAAATCGTTTTATTTTTTGTCCAATTTTATGTTTTTTTATTTTTCTTGTTCTTATTTTATGTTGTAGTGTCTGTGAAAATAAATGTTATGAGTTATGAAATACTGTCCGAGTAACGCACACTTGCTTCAAGCCGCTAACCTCGGGTTAGGATCTTAATTCAGGGTTAGTTGTATCAACTTAACTTGAGTTAGAGGCTAACCCGAGGTTAGGGGCGTTGGAGCAAGTAGGGATAAGTGTACTAATAATATGTTACTTACATATAAACGTCCAATGCATATTGTTTGTTGGTTCGTTCTTATCTTGATAATACCTGTTTTTTTTTCTATTCAGAATAAAAATATTTGAGGCCGATATTTATATTCAATCTTGTTTTCACAATACAAAACAACTCGCATGCTTACCAGTAAAAAAATACGCGGTCTGTTAACGCTGACAATTATTTAAATACGAGCATTTCTGAGAAGCGCGAATGCCAACAGAGAAAATTACCATTTTACACATACGTGCGTAAAAACAAACATCTCGAGTCTTATTCCCGGATTTTTAAAAGGACAATCTTCAGATTTTATTGAATTACTAGCTTCTGCCCGCGCCTTCGCCCGCATAGAATTTGGTTATCGCGATCCCGTGTGGACTATTCGTATTCCCGGGTTAAGTAAGACCAAGAGCTAATGACCTTGAGCAATCGAGGCAGGCAACTGTCTCAGCGGAGAATGTCTGTTTGCATTGGAGAAAGCGAGAAGCACGACCGTTGCATATGGGCGATATACGTAGAAAATCAGAAAAAATAAGATTAAAAGAGTCCCTCAATTAATGAACAATTAAATCAGCCAACTTTTTAGTATGACTATGATAGAATAGTGTATTTAGTTATAGACATCTGCGTTAAAAAGCTAGAACCGTTTAAATAGGATTAGAAGACGCAACTTCACGATTTTTTTTTCATCGCAATGAATTCATGAAATCTTTATTTATGAAACAGCAAGTTTTTTAAGTATTAATGAATATTAACATTTATTTTACTCGCCTTACAAAGTCAAATAGTTTTCGTTTAAATACTGTTTAAAGAAAGCCAATTTAGGTCTTGCCAGAAACGAAATAAAGTGAATATGAAGGGATTATGTAAGTACCTATATTAAGTTGGATTCATTTGAGGCAATCTGACATTTAACCTCTAGGCACCTCTAAGTTTACTTATGTGCGAAATTCAATTTGTATTTACCACTGAGCTTTTCGGTGAAGGAAAACATCGTGAGGAAACCTGCATGCATCTGCGAAGTAATTCAAAAAAATCTAAGGCGGTACGAAGTCCGCGGGGTCAGCTAGTATTTATATAGAGAAATATATACATATTAGGGGTATAAATACTAAACACCCGACGGAAGATCAGCGTTGGCTTCACGGCTGACACATGCTGAGTCGGCTCCGATTCACTTCCTCTCTTTTGTTTCTGTGTTTTTATTATTTTTTATTATTTTAATTTTGCGAGCGAATAAATGATTTATTATTATTATTATTATTATTATTATTAAACATCCATGACTCGAGTACAAACATTTTGTGCTCGTCACAAAGTCACTACCAACTGAACCAAACCTACTACTACTACAACAGCCTATTTACGGCCCACTGCTGGGCACAGGCCTCCTCTCATCACGAGAGGGTTTGGGCTATAGTCCCCACGCGGGCCCAGTGCGGATTGGGGACTTCACACACATCTTTGAATTACTTCGCAGGTGCGTGCAGGTTTCCTCACGATGTTTTCCTTCACCGAAAAGCTCAGTGGTAAATTCAAATTGAATTTCGCACATAAGTAAACTTAGAGGTACCAAACCTGTCGTGTGGAAATGACGGAAAAAATAGTGGCTCTAAATCTTGCACTTAGTCATGCTCATGATATACTTATAGGTACGTATTGTTTGACCAATATCTATTTTTAGTCTGAATTTGATTTATGTAATCGTGTAGAAGTAAACTGAGATAGTAAATGAAGGTTTGACATTCTTAAATAATGAAAAAATTCAGAACGGTTGCATTTAATTTAAATGATTTATGACAAAACGTCCTATTGCATTAAAGTTAGCTGTTTTACTTAAGCCAAATTTTGAGCCTAAAATCATCAAGGTAAGGTATTTTATATTCGTAATTATTTATATAAATAAAAACCTAAGTAAGCTAGCTTAATTAAACATTCATAGATATTTTTGGAGCTCTCGGTTTGTAAGTTCAAGTTACAATATTGTAAGTTTCAGTTGACGTTATGTAGGTATGAGGAAGTATGGCGGCAGTTGCAAACTTGATCAAAAGGAAATTGGACAATCTGCAGAATAGGAAATCGCCCTTTGACGCCAATTATGAGGGCGATGTTTTCCCAGCGTTCCGGAAGTTCGTTATCATAGTACGAATTCCGAATTGTTATGCCATAAACATTATCAACCTCTTCATTACTAGACCGTAAGGGACAACTTTTAAGATGAAACATCGACAATAAAGGTGTTTTTTTTTTCTCATCTGTCACGGTACTTAAAGAAACGACCTTTTGTATTGCATTCTTAATTCTTATACACTCGACAGCAAAGAAAACGGGTCAATTTGTATGGAAAATCCTATACAAAGTGACTCGTTTTCATTGCTGTATAGTGTATTTTTGACTTTATTTTGTCAGATTACTTGTCGTCACTGGTCAACTTTCATAGCAGATAAAAAATATTGAAGTCCTGATTACCTACCTCTATTTCTTACAAATGGATTAATTTTCATCTCCATTTAAACAGCGATTTTTAGAAATCTTTTCTGTCTGTCTGTCTGTTTGTTAGAGTTAATCTCGGAAGCTACTGAACCGATTTGAATGCAGTTTTCAAGGGTAGATAGAGCATCATTTGGAGCAACATATAAGCTATGTTTGATTAAAATCGGATGTCGGAAAGAAAAGTTATCGGCAATTTTATATTCCACGCGTACGAAGTTGCGGGCAGAAGCTATAGTTATTGAATAAATTGTTACTCAATTTAATGAAGGAACATTAAATACTTATGTAATTCAAGTTTATTTCCCTACCAGAAACTTCGACATTGAAGGTAAATAAATTCACAAGTTATACGGTCTTCGCGAAATTCAATATTGTTGGAAGTTTCGTCGTAGTTTATTGTAAGGTAATTTATACAGCCTCCGTTAAATTGTCTTTTGATGTTACTTAAATATTACCTTTGGCGCCATGCGTTGAGGCGTAACTTTCTCGGGACGGTTCTCGGATTGTGTTTCGCCTAATGTGTGCCTATTTGTTGCCATTAGTGTTTATACGACCGTATATTACACAGTTTCCTAGGTACTTACTACTACAGCCTATTTGCGTCTCACTGCTGGGCACAGGCCTCCACTCATCACGAGAGGGTTTGAGCTATAGTCCCCACGCGGGCCCAGAGCGGATTGGGGATTTCACACACATCTTTGAATTACTTCGCACATGCGTGCAAGGTTTCCTCACGATGTTTCCCTTCACCGAAAAGCGTAGTGGTCAATTTAAATTGATATTTCGCACATAAGTAAACTTAGAGGTGCGAGCCGGAATCGAACCCCCGACCCTCTGCATGAGAGGCGGTAGGTCGAACCACTAGGCCACCACAGCTACTTCAAATAAATCCGTGCTCGGGGTAGAATACCGGCAAGATGGAGTGACATTGGTCAATAAGGCGGCAAGGGGTAGCATCACATGCACCGTGCAGTCCACGCTGCGCGGGGCGTACCGCGTACTAACTACCGCGTAGATGTTCACATTATGTGGTCGCGATAGACAACATCCAATCCGCACTGGGCCCACCTGGGGACTATAATTAGCCCAAACCCTCTCGTGATGAGAGCAGGCCTGTGCCCAGCAGTGGCACGCAAAATAGGCTGTAGTGGTGGGATCGGCAACATAGAGGTATTGAGGAAGAAGGAAAATAAGTAAATATTTCTCTCGCACTAGATTAGATCAACTGTTAATACAACTAAAACTTGGTTAACATTTTTCTGAATAAAAGCGCCTGCACCCAATTTTGCTAAGCAGTTGCTTATTTTTGTATGAACTCAAACTTGCACTTATCGAGCTGTAATTAAAGCCAAGGCTGACGTCTATAGCCACCCAGATTTTTGTATTAGGTACGGCTTCAAACGTCACATCGCTTTTATGTGACGTTTTGTGTTTTGTCACAATTTTCTTGAGAAGTATTAAAAGTAAATACGCCGGGAAGATGGTGGTACGCCGGCAACCACACGTCCTTATATCTAATTAATCGTTCCCACATTAAGTGTAGGTACGAATAAAATATTCCAGGGTCGTTCAGGAATACGGGTAGATTGAGGTATTATCGTGATTAGGGAACTGCGATGATAATAAGGTTTAAAAGGTTCGGCCTCGTTACGTGGATTAGTCGGATGAGTTGGAGTCGGAGAGTAGGGAACGGAGTCGAACAAATTACGTGTGTCCAGACACTTTGTAAGCTGATTATTACTTTTGCAGGACATTTTTAATACTTTGAATCCTACTGTGGTAATAAAGTTAGGTTAGGTTAGTCTACTACTCCGTTAGAGTTAAGCTTCTAGAAAGTTGAAGTAGGATTTTCAAGCGCTACTTATTAAAAAGGATTAGCATATTTTTTAGAATAGAATAAAAATCCTTAAGCTAAAAGCGTAGAAATTCAATATATATATATATATTTAAACAATATTTATGTAATTCTGATTCAGGCTGACCGTTTGAGTATCTTAGTCACTTTATGATAACATTTGTTGCAGTAGTATCATTATTTCCGTCAAGTTCCGCCTTTGCCGTCATAATTTCCCCTTGAGCCCTAACAGGCGCATGCAGAACTGAGCACTGGTGGCCAACTGCACTCCCGTTTTAATGAAATTAATTAAACGCTTTATCCCTGTAGTGAGCTGAATTAATACTACCTCTTAATGCTTCATCGTTGAACATCGGCATCCGTCCTGGTCTTCATCGCGGGATGCCGCATTCTATCATCCATCAGAGGTGATGTAAGTGGCATAACAGCCAAGCCTTGGGAGAAGCCTATGTGCAGCAGTGGACGTATTATGGCTGACATGATGATTTATTAACGTACAATAAGGTCACAAAAATCAGAGACCTTTCGTTCGTTGCAATTGATTGTGTAGGGCCGTTACTTGTGTATTGAGTATTGAGTTCAAACAGAGAAACATAAAGAACACTCGCAATAAACGAAAGGGTTAGAATTTTTGTGATACCAGCACTAATATCGACAGCTATTTCCGTATCACACCCTAAATAAAAAAGGCTTCAAATAAACTCTTTTGTGGTAAATAAAAAATAAGAGCGTTTTAAATTTTACACTACAATTTGTGTGGATTTTTTAATTCTTTTTTTCGAAAGTCTCCCAATGAAACCTCGATTGTCATTCGAAAGAGCCTCCAGAATGTTGAATTAATCCCTATTCATTGGAAACAGATCGATTCTTACTAAATCCGTCTCAGCCCATGCGCACACAGTTTTGTGAAGATCTTCCTTTAAGGACTCATTAATCAAAGGGGAGAGTATTGTAGTTATCGTTTAAGACGCTGACAAGAGCTAATGACCTTGAGCAATCGAGGCAGGCCACTGTCTCAGCGGACGATGTCTGTTTGCCTTGGAGCGAGAAGCACGACCGCGGCAGGTGGGCGATATACGTAGAAAATCAGAAAAATTAAGATTAAAAAAACCCATCAACAATATAAATTAGCAAATTTTTTGGTATGAGTATGACGGAATGGTGTATCTCATTATAGAAATCTGTGTTAAAAAATAAACTTCTAGTTAGGACTGCCTAACTGGGATTAAAATACGTAACTTCACGTTTTTTTTCATCGAACCGATTTCATGAAACCCTTTTTACGAAATAGCAAGTTTTTTAAGTATATAGTGAATATTAACATATATTTTACTCGCCTTACAAAATCAAATAATTTTCGTTTAAATACTGTTTAAATAAAGTCAATTTAGGTCTTGTTAGCGCCTTAATGAGTATTAGAGCTTATCTTAATACTGTAGATTGGTGATGAAAGTTGACTGAAATTTGGTGTTAATGATGTTTTGTTACAATCTTCTATTTAAAGTCTCCCAATGAAACCTCGATTGTCATTCTATTTAATAATGTCCTATCGAAAACTTATTCGTTATGTAGGTACGTGGAAGTGTTATTTACGAGTATCTGAAATAAAAGTTCATTATCAACTGTCAAAATTTTAGTGAAAATATTACTACGAAACACTCGCATTTTTTTCTTTATTTGTTGAACTAGCCGTTTGCCCGCGACTTCGTCCCGCGTAGACTTTGAATTTGCGTACCCGATGATACTATACATATAGACAGTTATAGTTATAGAAGTATTGTGGTTATACCGTGGAAAGCCCTTTCCCGTGGAAATATCGAGATAAAAAGAATTCAATGTTATTGCCCGGATCTCAAACTATCTCCACAGCAAATTTCATGCAAATCGGTCTACTTGTTGCGATGTGAAGGAAGGACAAACAAATAAGCAAACAAACAAACACACTTTCACTTTTATTGTAGGTACTAGTATGGTTTAAGATTTTCTCGTAAAATTTAACTACCCCAAAATGAGGATATTATGCGTGAAGCATTCCAACGAAATGGGGGTGCGTTTATACCATTAATGTGCTCTTGTGGGCTCTTGTGTCCACAGCCCACAAGAGCACATTAATGGTATAAACGCACCCCGGGGAAGTAAACCAAAAAAATAATTTCAAAAGAAGACTTCGGTGAAAAGTCGCGCATACTTACGCAACAAATTAAAGAATAAAAAAAAAACAACCTAGAAGCGAGTAAAACTCGCCTGGAGGGGATCCGTTCTTTGAAGATTTTCTGTATTGTAAGCATGTTTTTAATTTTTTTGGAGTTGTTAAAAAAACATATGTACCTATGAGATACAAATTTCGTTTTTAAACCTAAACCTAAAAAACATGCTTAGAATCGATACCTAACTGATACTGTGGTTAAAATATCGTCACCAAGTTTTGCCGGACCCTGAATTTACATTACCTACTAGCTACTAATATCCCCCTGTCAACTTTTACCAAATTTAGTCCGGTGGTTTTGGCGTGACAAGCGAACAAATTAACAGACTGACAGGCAGAAAAAAAAAGAAAAACGAATGGTCACAACGTATTCTGTCATTCACTTCAAAGCCCCGGAGTATTTTTTTCTCAAATATTTTCAATGTACAGATTTTTCCTTACTACAACAGCCTATTTACGGCCCACTGCTGGGCACAGGCCTCCTCTCATCACGAGAGGGTTGGGCTATAATCCCCACGCGGGCCCAGCGCGGATTGGGGACTTCACACACATCCTTGAATTACTTCGCGGATGCGTGCAGGTTTCCTTACGATGTTTTCCTTCACCGAAAAGCTCAGTGGTAAATTCAAATTGAATTTCGCACATAAATAATTTCCTTGATTTTTCCTTGATACTGTTTTATTATATGTACAGATTATTTATCACATAGGTTGAAACTAAAACACCAGTGAAAGTCTCTGTCAATGTTTGCGAGTTCCTTTCAAAATTATAGTACTTATTTCGTAGGGCTTTTAATGCATCACTTTGTACGTAAATCCTCATTATACATTGATTTTTTATTGACCGTTAAAAATTTTCCCATGTATTAGGTATCAATAAAAGATGTCATTTCTGAAAAAAAAACAAAGGTTAAAGTTTCAAAATGTGGTGTCCGAATAAATAATTAGTAACGTGTGGATGATTGGGAGCTGAGTGTCGCTCGGGGTTAGCGGTGAGGGGGAGAGCCGCGCTCACTTATCTCTCGACCAATGCAAATTGCAAATTAGTGGCACGCGCATCTCCGCAAAACCGGTCGGTGCACTTCCGTAAGTTTGTCTCGGCGACTTAAAGCCATTCCCTGACCCAGCATCGTCAAATTGCTTATGTAAGATCATACTTTTCTAAGAAATGCTAAAAGTAAAAGTTATGAAAAAAACGTATGTTATAATCATATCATCCTTAAATTCTCGATATAACTTCACTCGATATAATTTATTTCCAAAGTAACCTCTAACTCGAACCTTTAATCCAACCTTAGTCCAGTTTATTGTATCAAGCAGTGTAACACTAAACATAACAGAACAATGATCCATATTAAATGCATAAATTCAAAATTGTAGTACTGAAATATACAAAAAAAAAAAATAGTTTTCACTAAAGAATTCGCTGTAAAAATTTGAACGGTCAAAAAAACGTCACCCTGTAGTTCAGCGCAAGCCTAAAGCCATCGGCGACCTCCCGCGTTCGGATCCCGCGTCTAGTAAGTGGGTAACTAAAATTAGATCTATTTCTGAACGAGCGAAATCGTGACCGGATTATTCATTCAGATGCGGTGGATTCACATTTTTCTGCTGCGCTGCGCTTCCCTTTTTTGTTTCTTGAAAGTAGTGTTGTTTGTGTTGAATACTAGCCAGATGTATCTACAGAGCCATCTAAATCGCCTTATATTAAGTTAGAATTAGATTATTATTTATCATTGCGGTGTAAACCATATTTTGACCTTTGGACACACATTACCTACATCACCAAAATTGACTAAGGAGACCGGAGATCGTATTGTATACATCTCATAAACTGGTATGATTTAATTTTAGAGACTACTACTTAGGTATACTTAGAGACTGTACAAAATCTCTAAAGTTGGCTTAAGTCGATTAGTTTTTTAGAAATATTTAGTTAAGTACTGTTATTAATTAATATTCTCAGTAGTTTTTGTATTTAATAAAATACAATATACTTATACTGGTTTATCGTGTAAAATTGTATTAAAGTTCCCAGGTGAGGCCTACTTGCCGAATAACTGATTTGATTTGATTGAAAAGAAGAAAGTCAAAGGAAACTAAAACACAGTGAACGGTTTATTGCTGCTGAGTTAGTTCTTAGCTGACTTTAGTCAAAGTCAAGATCGATCGGCAGAACCTGACCTGTAAAAAAGTTATTGTGGTCTATTAAATTAGTACATTTATCATTGTCACGTAGCGTTGCAATCGTAAAATACTTGTGAGATAAAGACACGCCGAAAATACCTGTTACATTAATAACATTAAAATACTTATTATACGAGTACGTCTAACAAGATACTTACAAAATTTAATACCCATTACACCATCAATGAAAAGTAAATAATCGATCATTTGCTTTTCATTTCGTGAACAGATGCTTGCTTGACCTTTTACTGAAATCTGAGATTTCAATGAAGACTTGCTTGTGGGCTTGCTTTAAACTAAAACAACAAGTACCTTATTTCAGAGAGAAACATACATATATAAGCGAGCAATATTCTCAACGCACCTTTATGAGTGTTCCATGTATTAATATTCGCGCCGCCGCAAACACGTCATTCATTTCAGGTGTTTGATTGACAACTTATTTTCCGCTACGTCACGAGTGCTATTATTGGTATCTTTAGAAATATTTATATTCGAAAAAGAGGTTTACGATTATCGCCTCTTATTTTTGTAGTAGCACAGAATATTTAATAGGTAGTACTACCGTACAGTACAGAAT
Source organism: Aethes cnicana (assembly GCA_963971205.1). NCBI lineage: Eukaryota > Metazoa > Arthropoda > Insecta > Lepidoptera > Tortricidae > Aethes > Aethes cnicana. The sequence continues at coordinate 5,436,525 of OZ020276.1, read as the reverse complement.
GGCCACGTAATCACCCGCCTGAATCTAGCCCGCGCGCATCTCGCCTTACCGTCATTTGTTTCATCTGGAGATGGTGAGTGGATCGTTGGCCTGCGTAGTGGTACACACACATTTACAAGTGTACAGACGTCCTCGCACGCAAAAATGTACATTTCTTTCGAATTGTGTTCGAAATCGTGCTTTTATAGGCCGTGTGGTAGTAGTTCGTTTGCTTAAATAAATACAGTGAACTATTTACGTACCTTTTCTTTCATTGATTGAAAGATTCTATCGAGGTATACTTTGATCGTATATTTTTACGGGTTATGGTAACGGGTACCTATATAGTATATAGGTACCCGTTACCATTTGGTATATAGTATATACCTCAATGAGGAATCAAAGGAAATCCTCATGTCTTGTCTCTAGCCAATTTCTATTTTTCACTGTGTTTCCATTTATTTATTAAAGAAAGTAATAATTAAAATTAAGTTTATTTAGAATTCAGGTGTGTATAATTTGACTGCGCGAGCGTCACTCGGATGGGGCAGCGACATATTTGAATCCCTGCCACGAACTATTCCTGTCGTGCGCGTAAACACCGAGGATATTAAATAAATTATATCGTATTATATAAATACTTACTAGAATCGCTTACGATTACGATTTTAATAAAATCTAGCTTATGGTCTAGTCTAACTAGCTTGCGGTCATTTATAAACAATGGCTCTTTAGATTATTTGTACTGAAAACATGTTGCGACAAGTAGTAGATTCCACCCATTGGTTCATTATCTACTCGTAATAGAACAATGAACAACGTGACAAAGAATTGTAATAATAAACACCACGAAAATGTAATAAAAAGCGAAACTCGTAAACACTCTGCAGTCGATAAGCCCGTGGCGTATGAGAATAAATAGAGCTATTTTACTGTCTTGTACGATACATTGATTCCTTTGAAGTTTTAAATAAGTATCATACCTACCTATATTGGAGTACAGCGTTTTAAATCTGAGATTTGATTTGAGGCATTTTATTTAAGCTTTTATGACGTTTAATTTCTGCAAGATGTTACTTTGAGTAAATGGGAATACTTCTATTCTGAGACTCGTATCATCTTTTGTTTACTTTAAAAATGTCCCTATTCAGACGCGAGTGAGTTTTATTACAAACTCAACATTGTAGTTTTCATGTATCTTGTTTTGTTTTATTTCCATCGTCACGTACGTCACGTTGAGTGGCTGAACTTTTTCAACATTAATCTTGGCGTAATCTCGAAGAAACACTAAAACCGAGGGTAAATTGCAGCATTGCATTGGATTTGTTTAGGTCGTTGACTTTCTCCATACCACATATTGCAACGATAGTAAGTAGGTACTTGAAACGTTTGTAGAAGTTGAAGTGTTTCATTTTTATTGGTCTAGGGTTGACTTTCAGCTAAGTATTTACAAATTTAACTTTGGTAAGTGAATTTCATTAATTGAATTATTTGCTAGAAAAAACAATTTGACAGGTCAGCGATGCCAACCATTATCGACGGTCGTTTCCATTTTATTACGCATCGGTTCTGATCAGCCTAATTTAGTTGTTTATTATTTCAGTAAGCTTTAAAAATAAATGATTTATTTTCGTCTCCGTGATTGAGTCACACTGGTGCCGCCGTGGCAGACAGTGAGATATCTTCGTCAATATTTCAAGTATTCATAAAAACGTAGCTGGTTGTCATCGTGTCCGCGTCTTTTCGGAATATGCGCGATGCCGGCGCTAGTTTACGCGCCAACTCCTGCGCAGTCCACGCGGCGCTGCGACCGATATAAACGTCGATTCGATTAAAATAAGAAAGTGTACTTGAAACTCGTTATCAGTGTCATGTGTCCCGCCAGTGTTTTAAGTGTCCATCAATTGGAGTAGATCAGTGTGAACTGCAGACGGACTGTGCACGATGTGATTTGGATACGTGTGTTAATAGGTAGTGAATGGAAAGTGGCATTTGTTCATTAATAGTAGGTACATAATGTAAAGTAGCAAGGAAGGTAATTCAATCATATATTTAATCACTTGTTACAAAGAACGTCAACGTTAGGGGTATCAGATTTAAGTTTTGCTTTAACGTATTATTTCAATTATTATTAACATTAAAATGGCAAGTGCAATCTAGATAAATAAAATATTGTAATTACCTAGCAAATCACTCATTTCTAACACAAGGTGTAGATACTGCCAGATATCTATAAAAATCTTCGAAGGTGCAGATTGCGAAAATTCGCACAAGGGTAACAGCATGTTGATCAAGAACTGAAAAAAAGCTAGGGCTCTAGGTATTATTCGAAACGATAGGGCAAGGGAATGTCCATGTCCTTCCGTTAAAACGTCACGGCGCTCAAATTGAACTTTAAATCTAGCTATATTTAAAGTTCGGTTTCAACGCCGTGAGGGTTTGACGGTGGGATAGTGTCTTTCCATTTAGTGCCAGCCTTTTAATTATAATTATAGGAATTGTTGTCAAAAAAAGTAGTGACTGTATAAAATGAATGTCGCGTTTAACACTTAATTTCTTTCTTTTAACTGTTAAAATTCCACCTAAGTACAAACAATATTTCATTTACCATCTCAGATTCGACGGGGAAGTTTATGAAAATTTCACAACTTCGAGTTCGGCGTCTCTAACGAGGAAAAAATTTATTCGGTGGGGAAACTTGTGAACTATTAGGAAAAGATTTCTTCCAAGTCATTTGTCTCATGTCGACGTGGCCTGATGAGTCGCATTTCAAGACGTTCATTAATCATCAATACAAAATCTTTAGGTACTCACTAAGAGGTACGCAATCAATCTTCCAAGTTTTTGCGTCTTCTAGACTTGTTTTACAAACCACAAGCAAAATCATAGACAATTCAGATCATCATTGTCATAATTTTTTTGCATTTTCTATAAAATAAAACGTAAATTTTTCAATAGGTAGGTGTATACCGACCGACAGTAATATTTGATTTAAATTAATTTAAACTAAAAAAAAATTGAGGAGTTCTCTATTCGGTTGTGTTTTTTTCTGTTTTTATCCGTGAGAAAATGAGGAAACTGCTCAAAATATATAAATTATATTGAAGATTTCATAATTATACATACTGAAAAAACAATGTTTGAAAACTGTAGCCGAGAAAATCTTTAGAAATGAAAAATATAAAAATGCGCCTTCATACTGTTAGGATATATGGGTCATAATGAAATACTTAATTAACGATAGTATTTAATCGTTCATATTATTAGGAGAGTCGTGCGTCGTTACTGCTTCGATACAAGCGAGAGAGTACCTCGGCCATAGGAAATTCTATGTGGCTGATTGTATAAAAACGTAGGGTCTCTTAAGTGGCAAGCAAATAGTTTCGTGAAACAAAGGGAGACAGATTTATTTTTGCATATTCCAACACATACTCCCTAAGTCGCAGTCTTAGGGAGTATGAGTCTTGTGAGTTGATGTCAAATGAACTGACCCAAGGCAGTAGGTATTCTACCGAACTCGACATCGACATCGCAGTCTAAAGAGTTTGAAGGCGGTTTTCTATTTTTATTTGAAACTAGCTTCTGCCCGCGACTTCGCCCGCGTGGAATTCGGTTATCGCGTTCCCGCGGGAACTACGCGCTTTTCCGGGATGAAAAGGAGCATATTGTCCTTTCCCGGGACTTCAACTATCTCCATGTCAAATTTCATGTAAATCGGTCAAGCGGTTGAAGCGTGAAGAGGTAACAGACAGACAGACAAGAGTTTTTTCGCATTTATAATATTAATATGGATATGGATTTTTAAATTACATTTTTTATACTATTCTGCCTGAATCAATTTTAAGTGAAAATTCATAACTGACTTACATCAAGATTTTATGTAGATAAAGGCACTAATATATGTTATTATTTTCCGAATAACCAGTTACTTCTTACACTGTAACGTAAAGATACCAAAACATACATAAAACTTTACAAATAATTAAAAGGGGGCTAAGTTCGTATGACCATGTACCTACTTCAATTATAGATATTATGATAAATTGGACATTGACTGTTATTTGTATGACCTGGTTTGTAATTGGATTCAATCAAATATACAAAGTCAATATTTATTCAACTATCAATAGTTACATAAGGAATTCATTGCATCAATATGGGTACTTATATGGTTGTTTGTCGATAAAATTGATCGTACTACACCTCCTTAAGATCTCCGACCATGATGACCAACCATATCGTATAGGCTTTTAACGATTCATGATCACAATTTGTGAAAATGACACAGCTGTTTGAAATTCGCTAATTATTTATTAATAAATTCAGTGATTCAAATGAAATTTACATGCAACATGGTTGGAAAATAGCGAATTATCTGCATTTTAGAGGGACAAGAGACGGTGTCATTGTGCCAAATTTGTTTCGCGTTGAAATGTCGTCGTCACCTCGGCGAGCGCTGAAAAAAAAACAACTAGGTACCTACGCTACGCTCATCTCACGTTTTTCTATCCATGTGAATTAATCCATACTAATAATTAATTATAAATGCCAAAGTTTGTCTATCTGTCTGTTAAGCTGTTCGTGCATAAACCGCCAGACTGATAGTTAGAGTCCAGGGGAAGGACCTGAGCAAAGGAAAATGCACAGTTCTCGCGGAAACGCCATGACGCCTCGTAATTTCATGAAAAATGCCCGCCACGTGGTGAGGGGCGGGGCGGGGAAAGAGCTAATCTAGCTCAGCCCGCTCTTGCCTAATTATCGCTATCACGATGTCTATAACGCGGTATGTTTATAGTAGAAATCACTTAAAAACCTTCAATCAATATTGTCCCCAAGGACCAGAAGTAAAACAATACTGTTGTGTAGTGTGGTACCTAATATATTGGCTTAGGGATTTGTCATTCACCAATTAACTTCGCTCAATCATGGGCAATCAGAAAATAACTGCTGTCAAGTCGGTTAAACAGATGTTAAACAACGTTTCAATTCAACCTTTTACTGCAATAATTGTTTTATACTAAAGAGATTTATATTTGTAACAATATCCATACTAATATTATAAATGCGGAAGTAACTCTGTCTGTCTGTTACGTCTTCACGCTTCAACCGCTGGACCGATTGAGATGAACTTTGGTATGGAGGATAGTTCGAGTACCGGGAAAGGACATAGGCTACTTTTTATCTTACTATTTTAATAAAAATATACAAATATACAAATATACAAATATATCCCGGAAAAACGCATAATTCCCGCGGGAACGCGATAATCGAATTCCACGCGGGCGAAGTCGCGGGCAGAAGCTTGTTTTGATATAAGTAAGTATAGATTGTTTGATAGCTTGTGTTCGATTTGAGAAACTCATTGTTTTAAGATGTTTCCCATTTTTGTTCACACATCACATTTCCAAAACGAATAATAATCACTAAACTTTTAAAACGGATTTAACATTTTAAACACACACTCATAATTTGGCACGTTATATTACCATTATTTAATTAGTAATTACTTTCTTGCTACTTTACTAGCTAGTTCTAAAGGAAAGCAATTTAAAAATGTGATCGAACAGCGACATCTGTGTAAAAGTTTCATCACTTCGTACTTCGTAATGTTGCCCATCGCTGAAACTGAGGAGGGCGCTGAACGCACAACGTCGGGCGCCACTCGCCTCCGCAAGACGCGGGATCGAGTTGTTACTGCTGAAATGCGCGCCGTTCGGAGGAGGCGCGGCTGGACTGTAGTCGGCTCTGAAACTAGGTAAATTCATGGCAATCCGCTAGATGGCGCTGTACTAAAAAATATTTCATTACAAAACTAACACTATTAGGAATTTTTTTAGGTAGAGGTAATCTACTATAGGAAGTCCCGCCCCTTCACAATTCAAAACACTTCAATGTATTTGGAAAGTATTTAAAAATCACCACCAACTCTCTCAACGAATGGAGGGGCGGGACTTCCTATAGTAGATTACCTCTACCTAAAAAAAATCCTAATAGTGTTAGTTTTGTAATGAAATATTTTTTAGATTAGCTCTACCTAACAAACGCAGCTTAAAACAACTGTCAAGATCCATAAGGCCTGATGATGAGGGAGCTTCAAGCAAAGTAACCAAATTGCTCTCCTTACAAAATAATAATGTAAAAAAGAGAGAAATATAATAACAGAGAGCGCTGGGTTTTATTCAAATCAACCCCTCGATGTTCAATGACGCCAATCAAAAGATTACAAACGAAATCTTTTGCAAACAGAATTCAAATACGGAGATATTAACAACCTCTCTGAGACGTCCTTTATGTATTTACAACAATACATAAAGGACGTATCAGTGTTCTATTACGTGGCGGTTTCATTCAATTCATTTTTTTTGGCATAGGTATCTACGTATAGGTATTTCCATATCTAATAATCACCATCACCTTAGATACGAAACGTCGAAAGAACTTGTCTATAGTAGGTATGTATGTGAGTACCTGCGCATGTATCAAAATTAATTTTTCATTAAAACAAACTAAAATTTAAAAAAACTTTTGAAAAACAAGCTTTTATTAACCGTAGGTAGTCGTCAAGACGGATCAAACGAGTCCAAACTCGATGGAGTTGTGTAGTGTAACTACCTAGAGTTCCTATGGCCATCTTCCGGTTCCATCATCAGATCAGCTCCATGTCATGATAATTTTGCATTATCATCCGATTTACACATGCATGCAAAATTTCACCACAATCGGTAACCGGAAAGTGGAGTGAACTTACAAGATTTGATTAAAGGCAGACAAGCAAGCAAACTAACATCAGGACAGGTGAAACTAAATAAAAGCTTGTAAAAAGGATATTGAATTTTTCATGTAGGCAATTAAGAAATTTCAGCAGCAGCAGTTTTGAAGATTATAAGCAAATTTCGGAGATCCCAACAAAATCTCCGTCGAAAAACTTAGGGAGCCTAAAATTAGAAACGAGCCGTAGTGGAAAATTGAAAATCAACACAAAATATTACAGGTATAAACAATTTCCAGTTTCCTTCTCAACTGTAACTGACACAAGCATGTGATACCGAAAACACCCAATCACAATGTCACAAAGATTACATTCCCATCAAATGGCTGCGTCAGACGTGAGGTTGCGGAAGCAAATTGACGATATACAATTAGCCTGGTATATAAATTTACTTCCCTGGCGTTCATTGGAACGAAAAACAGACGTTTTCCGTTTGAATAGCCACTTTCTTGTGATCGTATAATGTATTATAGGCTCTCACACTGTATAAGTAATTATGAAGTGTGGTGAAGGCATACTTGAAGTGTTGTTTACTTACAGCTCGCGAGAGAATACCTACCTAAATATGAACGCATTTATTCAGTTTCATTTTCAATTATCTCTAAATCATTTTGATATGTCGGAATCAATACGTAATTATGCTTGCAGAAGATACTGCCCTAACTTACAGTAACAAAACCTTTTTTTTTCATCGATAGACCATACATTGTTTATGTAAAAGAAAAATAATAGTAGATTTACTAGATAGACATAAATACAGTACAGTAACTGTCAACCGCGCAAAATGGCTGCCTTGGCCTTTTGGCCGACATCAACTCTACCATAGTGCCCCTAGCGGATTTTTCACTCACTGTAAGCTGTAATTGCGAGGTCCGTCTTTAAATAGCACGCAGGCGCGCAATCCGCATTGACAGCCGATAATTTGGTCGGCTGGAAATGGCGAGAAATTTCCACGTTCATTCAAAATGTTCCTGCATTTAATAGAATCAATACTCGAACAACAAAAGCGTCTTTATTGGGTTTACGGGTACGCGTACGTGGTGAACTTAATTTCACCAATATTTTACTTTCTCAATCCTCTTGTTACTATCTGATATTGTTATTTTCTATATCTCTATCTACAACTACTTCTTCCACTTCCTACTTATTAAAAACAATAAAGAGCTTAATTTACACGAGAAGATGAAATCTCGCAAAATGAAATATCTTACTACCATATCTACGCCATACTTCCAGAAACCTTCTACAAAATCAGTGGCTAGCTTCGCACCAATTCATTAATTTCAGCTGCCATCATATCCAGACTACCGCCCTTAGACGCAGGTGGCTGGAACTGGACCACAGAACGATACCACTCATTCATCGATGTCAGCCCGACAAACCCTCCTCTGCATTGAACCGGTTTTCCGGTTTCCGGTTAACCGGAATCTACGAGCCCTTGCTAGCCCATTGCTCATCTTCTTTCATTGCTGATCGCTGAGAACAAGACAGCCATACAAACTCAGCAGGAAGACCCCAAAGCGAATGTATGACAATCGGTTTTCGGTCATCTCTACTGAAACTAGGTATAACGCAGAAAATTATTTGTTAATTAAAATTTAATAGAAGCGCAAAAGCACCGCAAACAACTAGTTTATGCATGTTTTTTTTTAATTATAGAAATTAATTAATGGGGATGTGAATAATTGGACTTGTAAAGTAACCGGTAATCTTTTCCATGTGAGCCATTTGATTCGTCATCATTTCAGCCATAATACGCCCAGTACTGGGCAAACGTCTGCTCCTACACATTGCGGTGCTTACGCTCATATTAAATCTTAATGAGAAATAAAAAATCTAAATAATAAGTACCAAAATTTCAGTAAATTTGACTGAAATCTTTTTTACCACATTCGCTGTGAGGTATAATTTTCCTCAGCGTTTCTACCGCCATCATTGATACCGCCACTAGATTGTTGATGTAATAATAAAGGTTTCTTACAACGTGTAATGCAGAAAACACTGCAGCTTAGTTTCAAAGCTTATAAAAAAATGAGTGGTCTCGCATGGCAAAAAATGCATAGATCACGACGTTGGCTAAAACGCTAACACGTCACTGATTCCGTGTTCGCATTCATTATAGCCCCGGTATTTTCCTGCTTAACGGTTGTTTATCTTTAAACAGGGTCGATACAAGGTCCGAATAATCGCTAACAATGAGGTACGGGCTGAGGAAAAGTTTTCTCCCTCTTAATTTGTAATTCTGCCTGTTCCAAAATAACATGTAGGGCGAATTGAAATTTGATAATATGATGTTGGAATAAATACCTACATAAAGATTATCGTACCGTAGTTTCGTTTCTAAAATGTTCTTTGTTTTTTCTTTCATCAGTACATCAGTTTCTTATACTTGTCTTTTCTATCTAGGTAGGTAGGTATAGAAAAAAAATCTGAATAACAGACGCTTTTCAGACTAACGAACCATCTAAATTTTTTTCTTTCCTTAGTTAAAAATGTAGCCCGCTTTCCTTACGAATTTTCCTTTATGCGCTATTTTACTTTGCAATTAGTGGTAATTATTAAATTGAATTTACCTCAACGTGGTATTTTTTAGCAAGGAAACGTACTTACCTAATTCATAATAATGTTTGCATTTAATCCTTCTGCCAAAATATCATGTCGTGTATAATATAGCTGGAACTGGTGAAGTCAAAGTCATTGTATGTATTACAAAGGTCCGGCCGGGTAGCAGGGTCAACCGGAAAATGTTTTGTAGCATACAACATAATTCCATATAGAAAACCTTTCAGTGTAAAAGTTAATCTATAAGTATTCATATGTAAAAAATGCGAAAGGTACTCTATTTCTGTCTGTCTGTTACATCTTTACGCATGTACTGTTGGACCGATTTCGATGAAATTTAGTAGGTATGGAAAAATATGGAGTTCTGGAGAAGGATATAGGCTAGGTATTTTTATCCAGGACAAATGCATAGTTCCCACGGGAACGCGATAACCGAATTCCACGCGGGTGAAGTCGCGGGCAGAAGCTATTAGGTAATTAATCCTATAACAGCTTTTTCCAAAATCTGGAAATTGTAGCAGAGGCAGTGTCAGAGGAAAAATTTACACTTTACGGGGAAATTGTAATGTTGGTTATTCTATGTCCTACTAGAACATTTTTCTCAATCTTATTTTTCTGTCTACCTCAACGGGGTACAGTTGTGGATAAATGGATATTGTATGTTTGTATCAAGCTTACACCACGGGCTTCGTATTATAAAATTCTAAAATATCCTGACGTAGGCACTTTTAAATAAGGGCCAAGAAAAGCTGCATAGATTTTATTTAAACATTGAACACTATTATTTCACCTGCTAGTATCTACAAAAAAAAATGCGCAACTTCGAGGCCACAGAGAGACACATAGTTACACACACTCACACACATACAATCCATCCCTTATATCATATAGTTATAGCATCCCTCATTTTCCGTGACAGTGGTTATAAACAAAGATCTTGCAAATTAATAAATCGCCCACTTAAAATGATAACACGTAGCGGTATATTTCAGGAACTCTATCATCTGACGTGGAAATTTCGCCTGACTCATCGCATGGGACTTTTTAAATGTTTCTCAGGTGACTTGCTAAGTCCCGGGCATTGGCAGCATGCCCTTACGGATATAGCCGGGGACGCGGCGTGTCACATATTCATTCGTATTGCCGCGTGGTACAAGCGAGGAGCGCAAGCATTTTTTATAATTTTTGTATTTGTTGATTACTTGAAATATCCTATTGAAGGTCGCGGGAACGCGGTGGATGCGAGTGGCACAGGACCGGTCTGAGTGGCGCGCCTTGGGGGAGGCCTATGTCCAGCAGTGGACGTCTATCGGCTGAAATGATGATGATGATGATGATGATGAAATATCCTGTGAGACTAAAAGCCTCCAGCTAATTTATTGTATATCTGTCTTAATTTTTTATTTTAAGAGGGTACGCATCAGTATCATCTTCAAACTGTTCCTACACGAATTTACTACGATCATACGCTAGGGTACTAATTGTCTACAGTACTGTATTTTACACAAAGTTTACACGAAGTGAAAGTAAATGCTGATCTATTGAGAAAATATTACTAACTAGCTTCTGCTCCCAACTTTGACAGCCTAAAATTTAGTTATAGCGTTCCCATGGGAACTTGGTATGCCGTTCTTCGGGGGTAAAATATGGCCATGTTTTCCAAAGGGGCTCGAATCTCCATACCAAATTTCACTTAGGGTGAAGATGTAGGTATAGTCAGCCAAATAGTTACTTTTAAATAACATTTTAACACCATGTACGAAACTCCAATGGCGATAGTGGGATAAGATGTTTTAATTTCAAAATTACACCTGTTCCGAGTAATTTTATTATGGTTATTATGCCATCAGCAAAAATTACTCGATTCGAAACTCGAGCCTTAATTATTAAAATGTTCGATAAAGCCTCGCCAGTCACTGGTAATGGAAAATGAATAATGAAATCCCACCAAAAACATTCTGTAAAAAACTAGCCAAGTCTCGATGGAGCTGCTTGTTTATCTCTAAAAAGTAATGAAATCTAGACAAAGTCGTGCCAAGTCTAAGGTTCCTTACTGCGATTTCTTTATAATTATAGTTAATGTTGTGTGACTTGGCCGTTTGTACCATGATTTTAATACATCTAACACCATTTTCAGCATTTTTAGGCCTACAAGTGGCACTAAAATACAATAAAATAAATAATAAAAGCTTCGTATCAAACTTACACTTACCTAGTTAATTTGTCTTAGCAGCAAATTAAAATTGTCCTAGTGAACAATGTCTTATCCGTGTCACACTTAATCGCGCAGGCATAATATATATGATTTAGGAATAATTCATCCCAATATTCCTATCGGGATTTCGCAACATAACTTTGTGGCTTACTGATTTGAAATTAAATCAAGATGGTTACTAAAAAATCCAATATTCGCTTTCACTCGATATCAACTATTTACGTACTAGCACCGTACAAGTCCATACTCAGACTCTTTAGACGAAGAAAATTGAATTCCACTTTAAGACATTTGGATCGTGGCCAAATTGATCCTTGTTGTAGTTACATCGGGACAATGCAAGTACGCCACTTAGCTAATTGTAGAATCTTATGTAAAGTTCACTATTCAAGCTGAAATTCCATTTGAACATTTTATTTATTTTGATCAAGTTTATAATGAGACTCGTGTAATTCAATTCGATTGTAAAACCAGACCACGTTTCGGAACACTTAATTATTACAATTCAACGGATAGTTTCAGCCTGTATGTAAGTCGGTGATAGAAATTCGATAACACTTTCCACGCTATGGGACAACAAACAACTTTTGAGCGCACAAATCAAACTATAATATATAAATATATATAATAAGGTGGTAAAAGTGCCGGCTTGCATCAACGCTTCTAACCTAGGGTTAACCTCTAACTCGAGTTAAGTTGATACAACTAAATCGGAGTTAAGAGGTCATCCCGAGGTTGACGGTTACCAAGCCTTAAATCTACGCCCGGGGATTCTTCGCACCCCTGTCCCATTGAAGGGATGCCAGGCACTCGGGGCCGCGGCTTTTTGAAACTTTTCCATGTTTTGATGTGTCGCTGACGAAAGGGAATATAGTGCAGTGGTTTCCCGTTGCCTTCTGCACCAGACTTTTAGAGGATATTTAGTCCCCAAGGTCACTGAAGCCTCTTCCAGTCAATTGCCCGACTGGGATGGATGGTTATCCTTATCCCGCCATTACTCAGGTGAGGTTAGGTTGACTTTTGGGGCCGGTCAGATGTTGTTGCCGTTCTCCCCCTTACCCCCCCCCCCCCCCTTGGAATAATTGAGCAATATTTATTCCACCACAACAGCCTATTTGCGGCCCACTGCTGGGCCTATGCACTGAAAAGTTAATAATAAGGTAGAGATCTTCTACTATCTAAAATCCCGCCCCTCCAAAATTGAAAACGCTTCAATGTATTTCAAAAGCACCACCATCACTCTCAACGCATAGTTGATTGCACGCACACATGTGTTGAGGTGTTGGTAAATAATGATAAAAAAATTGAAGCGTTTTGAAATGTGAAGTAGAAGATCTTTACCTATGTACTGACAGTTTTGGTTGTTGAATGACACCGCCCGTATCTCGTGCTTTGCGAACTTTTACAGAACGATATGTCTAGTCGGCCGTTCCGCATTCCTCGAGTTTATTTGTAAGTGGAGAGTAACCCATATAAAATTACCTAAATACGTTAGGTACGTTACTGGGTGTGCATCTGCTATCATTTATACTCGACTAGCTTCTGCCCGCGACTTCGCCCGCGTGGAATTCGGTTATCGCGTTCCCGCGGGAACTATGCGTTTTTCCGGGATAAAAAGTAGCCTATGTCCTTTCCCGGGACTTCAACTATCTCCATACCAAATTTGATCTAAATCGGTCCAGCGGTTGAAGCGTGAAGAGGTAACAGACAGACAGACAGAAGAAGTCGCGTCTGTGACTTGAAAAATAAAAGAAACGATCAAGTCGAGAGGATATATATATAAACGATTCCGAACAGAAAAAACTATTTTTAGAAAAAAAATATGTAGGTATGTATATGCACGTCCGGATTTAACTCAAAAACTACTGGACGATTTGCAACAAAATCTGGTATCAGGATAGTTTATAACACTGGTCCAATATACAGGCGTCCCACGGCTAAGCCGCATGGATGAAAAGTGCCTTGAATATTATAGATGGAACATTTTACTGAAAGAAGATATTATTTTTTAAAAAACAATCTGAACTGCATTCATGGGTTTTTAATAATTACATGGTTGACCCGGGAATCGAACCCGGTACATCCTGTATAGGCTACTTTTTATACCGGAAAATGGCGTAGTTCCCGCGGGAACGCTATTACCGGATTCCACGTGGATGAAGTCGCGGGCAGAAGCTAGTACGAAAATAAAACTATCATATGCCAACCTATTTAACCCTTTCAACGCCAAGGTTAACTAAAGGTGTCTAAGCTTAGTAGTACTTTTATCATGAATAAAATGTAGAATTACGATTCCCATTTATTTTTAATCCCCAATCCGCACTGGGTCCGCGTGGGGACTTTAGCCCATATACCTACTCTCGTGATGAGAGGAGACCTGTGCTCAGCAGTGGGTCGTAAATAGGCTGTTGTGGTATTTATAAAAAATAGCGTCGAAAAGGTTTAGAAACTTCTATAACTGAACCTCCAGGTGATATTTGTTCCTCATTTGTTTTCAGAAAGAAATAACGTGTCATTGAAACGAAAATTTGAAAATCCGGACAGTAAATTGATGATACACTGAATATAGCCAAGCGTACTCTATAAACTGAGCTATCCAACAAAAAATAAATCAGACTCTGCTCACCTGCATCTGTATCAGATCTCTGCCCTCATTTACGCTAAGTGCAATATGTAATAACTCGAGTTTTAGGTAAAAGTGTTGATTACGAATAAATTAAGTAGGACATATTCGTAATCAGCAAAACGAGTTCTACATTTTGTGCTTTGACAGTTTTACGTACCTATATGTGATAAGTAACCGGGGTTTCTACGAGACCACACATACTTACTTACATAGACATACGCCTAACTTATACTACACCCCTGCTTACTTCGGTGTTTGTTCAGCCATTTTCACGAAGACAATACTTAAAATACCCATCAACTTGACTTAGCTCCTAATAGGTTTTATGTTTTATGAAGTCTAATAAACTTTATCGTTCTATCTCTTTTTTAGTTAAGTTTAGTTTAACCCGAGAAGTTTTTACATTCGTTACTACTACTACTACTACAACAGCCTATTTACGACCCACTGCTGGGCACAGGCCTCCTCTCATCATGAGAGGGTTGGGCTATAGTCCCCGCGCGGGCCCAGTGCGGATTGGGGACTTCACACACATCCTTGAATTACATCGCAGATGCGTGCAGGTTTCCTCACGATGTTTTTCCTTCACCGAAAAGCTCAGTGGTAAATTCAAATTGTATTTCGCACATAAATAATTTCAGAGGTGCGAGCCGGATTTGAACCTGCGACCCTCTGCATGAGAGCCGGTAAGTCAAACCACTAGGCCACCACGGCTTCACTAAAGTGTGAGATAAATAAAGTTTTATTTACGAGTGAATTGTGACCTTTGGGAGATAAGGGGAAATTGTTCTATAGTATCCGTTTCCAAGGGGCCGAGACAAGATAAATCTTTTGAAGACGTTTAAGGCGACATACGTTTTTAATCCTGCTTCTTACTTATTTATTTTGTGCTCAATGATCTTACCCCATGGACATAAAAAAAACATAAAATATTGATTGTTTTGGCAACCCTGAGGCCAAAGTTGGAATGCCTCTGAGTTTTTATACATTTTTATTATTCGTACATATTTTAGAATACCTTTTTAATGGATTTGATGCTATTTTTGATTTTCGTGTTTAGTAAGCCGCTTTTATTATTGCTTCGCCTTAACAACAACCGTACAAGACGATATTTTTAAAATATTGTCTCCCGTCGCTCCTAGTGCCCAATCCGATTACTTTTATACTGTTAGGTTTATTTCATTTGTCACCCTTTTCTGTTCAAGAAAGACATTCCGAATGATTTGAAAAAAGAAGAAACATAAATAGATATTATTTTTCAAATTAAGTTTTGTGAAACATATGAAACAGGGTGGTCTTTCTGCGTGGTATTTTTTTCCTTACACAGGAGTTACTTAATTTCCACATTTTCAGTGGTGATTGCTGTAGTTAGCCAGTATACATTACCTGTTGGTATAAGACTATTTTTAGTTATTGAGCTTGCACTGTTTTACTGCTGTGCAAAAGCTTCCCTCTCATTCTATCACGCATATCAGCACACGTAAATAATGCCAAACCTTTTTAAAGCTGCTCAGTTCATCCCGCTATTCCCGCTATCTTCGTTGCGCATCGGCACGGAACTTGATTGAGCAGTGGCCTTCGATGCGCAGAAGTCGAAAATAAGATCTTATCTACAGAGGGGCGCGGGACGCAGCGGGTGCTATGTCGTGCGCGCATGCTTATGGACCCCTCGGTCGTACACATGTGCAGACATAATTATAAGCCCTTTTCTGTTCAGAAGCAGGTATTAAATACTTCGTGTAAAATTGGAAAACACTCTATTGGAATGGCATTTGAAACATTTAAAAATGCCCAGTGGTATGGATCCACTGGGCACTTTTAAATGTTGATTATTTTAAATGTTGTGTACGAACATACACTAACAACTAGGTAGGTAGCTGTTAGTGTAAGTTCATCAAAGCGATTAGGCGTCGATTCGGACTCGAGATTGCTGACAAACATTCACGTCAACTGCCGTTTACCAACACAACACACCCAGTGGACGTTTTCGAAAGGGCCTAACTACTCTGTATTAAATAGAATGTTCAGGTCTTACAGTAGTAAGGAGATGATGAATGTGTTATTAGGTGTTATTTTTGTCGATTTTACTGATAATGTTAGCTTTTGGATCCGATGGTAAAATGAACGACATATTTTTAATCCTAATGATTGTAATGAAAATTATTTTTATTTTCATTACAATCATTAGGATTTGTTTATTTATCTACTCGCGCGTCCTAAGTAAATGTCACCATCCCGATATTGTATGCAGCAGTCGTCATCTGTCTGCACGATAACGCGTGTATAAAGCCCTTTAAAAAAATATGCTTGAAGAATACCCAAAGAAATGCGGTCCCGGGATACCTACTACTACTACTACTACAGCCATTTGCGTCCCACTGCTGGGCACAGGCCTCCTCTCATCATGAGAGGGTTTGGGCTATAGTCCCCACGCGGGCCCAGTGCGGAATGGGGACTTCACACACATCTTTGAATTGCTTCTCAGATGCGTGCAGGTTTCCTCACGATGTTTTCCTTTACCGAAAAGCTCAGTGGTAAATGAATTTCGCACATAAGGTAAACTTAGAGGTGCGAGCCGGAATCGAACCCCCGACCCTCTGCATCAGAGGCTGTAGGTCGAACCACTAGGCCACCACGACTTAACTTACACTTATTTGTTTTAAAGTTCCACATTTTTAAAGCAAATATCTCAAAATAATAATCTCTCTCAAAATATATTTTTCAGTTTAAAAAGGGGTTGAAAGTATGGTACCCGCCCGATTTCATCTTTTAATATTTCTCAAAACATTTCTACGCAAAGTTTTAAGTTACAAACCTTATGCCTTCTAAATTTATTTCTCAACAGATCAAAAGTAAAAAAAGTTATTAAACTTATTTTATTTAATGGTAGCATTGAATTCTTGGTAATTAATAAACCTAACTCAAAAATACAATCTTAGTTCAATATTCGAAGCTAACTTTATAATACGACCACAAGTTTTAATTGAAATGAGATTCGAGTAGAGTACCTAGTGTTTAAATTGTGAATTTCATTATTTCGTTGCCTTATCGTTATTCTTTTGTTTCAGGTAAGTGACGCCATGGAAGCCGCCGTGGACTTTAAGGATATAGTAGTCACATGAGGTTAATTGTTTGCGAGCTGTTTGTAGGTACAAGTATCCGGGCAAAGCGTCAAAATATGTAAAGCGAATCTAAATGGCACAACAGTAGAGTCGTTGTAGGTATACATATTTTGATGCTTTTTCGAATTTTTCGCATTTGTCCTACAGGTAGGTACTATACATTACGATATCGTGTGAAGCATCTCGAATAAACGAGAAAACAGCTTGCAAACTTATTTATTTGTTTCTTCATGCATCAGCCCCAAGTAAGTCTGCTATTCGGATAAGCTTTTAGTTTGGGTTGTTTCAAACTTCTGTCAACGGAATGTTTCGTCAAACTTCAAACAGAAACCTAAAAAACATGCCTAGAATCGATAGTTGATTCTGTGGTTACAATATCGTCGCAACGTTCTGCTTGACCCTATATATCCATTAGGTACTCGAGTACCTATTATACAATTATTCATGATCATCATGACCACACAAAGTTGGCCCCTAGTGGGATTCAAACATAGGCATAGGTTACATTTTCCCTCGAGACCAGGGCCCCGGGTTATACCGCTTGAAACGCCTCGTAAAAAATAAATATCAACAAAATGATAATGTCCGTAAGTGTTGCTTTTTCACAAAACATGAATAATTAATTTCATGATATTTGAAGCAACGGCCTTTGATGTTGTTCAAAGTAATTACTGATCAAAATATACAGGATTGTTTTCATTCACTTTAACTTTAACTTTCCAACTTTATATGACTGGGTTATTTAAAGGTTGTTTTATTAAACGTAGTGATTAAAATTTTGCGTTATGACGTTGACACATTGAAAAGGTAAACGATTGCTACTTTTGCGTACAGGTTTACACAACTAAGAAGGCGCGTGGATTAAGCAAAAATAGACTCTGTGTCAACGGCTTAAGTGCTTTACCTACCTAACTGCCAGCTGCCGAGGAAAGCCAGTATCTTAGATAAATTACATTAAGAAACGGTAAGTTGAGTAAGCGCTCCTGTCATAAAACTTGTTGGAAGATCCAAATTTTAAGCTCAAGCTGAGGGTCAGGGTAAGTATTCGTTATTTTTAACCGACTGCGCCAGAAGGAAGGTTATGTGTAACGAGTGTAGATGGTATGTATGTATGTGGGTATATTTCTTTGGCACGCTCTGTATCGTAAAGGGCTTGATGGATTTTAGCTTGTGAGGTGTCATTAAGGCCACTCCTATACCCAACTCAGCCGTCACTATCACTCGTGCAACGAGTGAAAGAGAAAGTGCTACGCACAGTACGCCCGATTTACTTAGTATTGAACACGTTTTAATTTCTATAAAAATACCGTCTAAAAACATGGCATTTATAAAGCTGTCAAATTATGCATTAAATATGGATCATTTTACTTTGAAATTAAATTGTATCGAGCGAAGTTTCGTGAAACGTGTAACGAAAGCTGTCAATTTAAGGATGATATAATCAAATATAACATTTTTTTATCATACTTTTAACTTTTAGCATTTCTTAGAAAAGTATGATCTTACATGAGCAATTTCACGATGCTGGGTCAGGGAACGGCCTTAAGATTCGTCTTGATTATGAGAGTGCCACTGGGGTATATCAAAAGTTTGTATGCTGAGGGATTTTTTTTTACAGATACAAATACAAAAATACCATAATAATATGAAACATGCATTATATTTATTAGCTTAACAAATCACACAGGTACTCTGCAGTTTAACAGATAGGCATAATTTATTATGGGAAAAGCATATGAGCACAGCTAATGCTGATTTTAAGCCCATCCGGCGTCAATATTGATGGCAATTATGTATTTCTTTTCTATATTTGATTTATTACATGACCTATCTTAAAATTATAGTGTAAGGGAGAAACGAGCATTACACTGCCACTGAGTATCTGCACTGCATGAGCAGATAAGCTATTTAGTGGTTAAGAAGGTTATAGCCTTCATCCATCACCCATGGATAAGTGCAAAGATCAGAGGAGGTGCTAATGCGTTGCCGGCCTTTGAGTTTCCTTAAGATGTTTTCCTTCACCGGAAAGCTGAGTATAGTAACTTAAATTTGACACAAATACATAAACACAAAAAGGTGTGAGTCGAGTTTGTACCCACGACCCAATCCTCACTTGAGAGGTCGTAATCACAAACCGCTGCCAAGACTTCTAAAACTACCTAGTAATCCGTAATTGACATTTTTATCATTTACTACCACTTTTGGTTTTCGAACTGTCGCCGAGTAGGTACCGCATTGCAACGCACATGTGCGTTTAAGACATTGGGCGAAGTCAGCGAAATAAATTTTCGCGTTCAAGGCCGTGAATGCGATAAATGTAACTGAAACTATATTTTTCACCACATCTTTGTACAACACTTTTATAGAAGCCAAGTATATTTTCTATACCTAAAAGTAAGCGTAAAATGCAATCGTAGCTGGTGTCAGAGTTCAACCAACATATCATACTTTAGTATTGCAGCGACTGACCCCAGTTTCGCTATTTTTAAACGTAAGATTGCAGACATTCTGATATTGTTCCCTAGTGTTTTGTTATTACGACACTTGAGCGCAATTTTATGTATACGAGTTCATGCCGTCCTCACTGTAACCACTTGAAGGTTGTAAAATGAAGGAGTGAGTCGTAATATGCTTGCAGTACGATTATTTGTATGTGTTGTTTGAGCATACCTGTATTATTTGACTAAGTAGAAATTTAGAATTGTTATTAGCTATTGGAAAAGTACTTTTAGACCAAGTTTACTTGATTCATAAGAAATTGTTTGCAAAGTTCCTATTTATATAAAATTTTATAATAAAAGTTATAAAACATCCATATTATGCAAAAGTAACTGTTCCTATCTGTTATACTTACTACCTACTACAGCCTATTTGCGTCCCACTGCTGGGCACAGGCCTCCTCTCATCACGAGAGGGTTTGGGCTATAGTCTCCACGCGGGTCCAGTGCGGATTGGGG
Source organism: Aethes cnicana (assembly GCA_963971205.1). NCBI lineage: Eukaryota > Metazoa > Arthropoda > Insecta > Lepidoptera > Tortricidae > Aethes > Aethes cnicana. The sequence goes on along the minus strand of OZ020276.1, from coordinate 5,416,295 downwards.
ACTTGGGGACCCTCTGTTATACTTCTTCAGACTTAAACCGCCGAACTGATTTAGATGAAACTATTTGACATATAAGCTACTTTTTTATCGCAGACAAATGAATACTTAGGCCCCGTGGGAACGTGGGAGTCGTACGCATTTTAGTCGAAATTTGGGAATGGATGTAGTTCGAGTCCAGGGAGAGGACAGGCTACTTTTCCCCCGGAAAACGCATTGTTCCCGGGGACGCAATAGGCCAATTCCACTCGGGCGAAGTCGCGGCCTGAAGCTAGTTAATCAAGTACCAAATTGGTTGTGAATGCCTACTGAAACTATTTGGTATTGGCTTAACTTTAGTCTCGCTAATTGTTGCTTGCAACATTTAGCGAGACCTTAAAAACCTTTGTTTTTAGGGGAAGGTTTTTATTGTATGTGAATGTATTGAAAAGCGGAATGACTACTACATAGGTATATAATTACTGCAATATCAGCAATTACGAGTGCCACGCAAAAAACGGTATGCAATTATATGAACAACTATCTCTTTTTGCACACTTTTATTAAGAACGTAAACAAATGCCTACATATGTGACCGTCGAGATAGCGTACACCGTAACGATATCCAGGATCTGATAATGCAAATAAATAGTACCCAAATAGTACCTACGGAATATGTAGGTTAAAAAAATAGTACCCTTAAACTCTTCGAAATATAAGACCTGTTCACGGTGTACGCTACCGAGCGTCAAGGCTTGGTTCTCGGGAATGATTTATAGCTCAAAAATTAGTACCTACGACCGTGAAATTTCACCACACTATCTACTTATAAAAAATTGTTGTAGTGTAACGCTCAATTCCTGCGGGAACGCTATAACCGAATTCCACCCGGACGAAGTCGCGGACAAAAGCTAGTGGGTAATAAATTCCTCAAGCGAAACAACATCTTAGCAAGTAAAATATAGGCAGCGCCAAAGTTAATTTGGCTTGAAAAGATTTTCCACGGTATTCATGGAAAGTCGGAATTTCTGAACATGTTTCCAAATCCTGGGAGCCTTTATCTTATCTCCTCGTTAATGCCTCCATCGTAATTGCTGTTGTACCTACATTTCCCGCCTGCAGGGCACACGCTTCCTACAACTTTTCTATTTCTTTCCAACTACAACCACAGAATATTTAATAGTACTGATGGCCGATGGGGCCGGAAAGTTCTTGAGTGGCGTCCGAGAACCGGGAGACGAGCTGTCGATAGGCCTCCAACAAGATGGAGTGACGACCTCGTGAAGGTCGCGGGAAACCGGTAGTAGCAAGTAGCACAGGACCGGTCTGAGTCTAGGCTCGCCACTCAGGGGAGGCCTATGTCCAGCAGTGGATGTCCTTCGGCTGAAATGATGACTACGTACAGAATGGCCACGGAAGTACCCGCCAGCACCTAGCCCGCGCCCAACTCACCTTACCGTCATTTTCTTTCATCCCAAGATGGCGAGTGATTAGTTGGCCCGCGTACTGATACCCACACATTTAAAAGTGTACAGACGTCTTCGCACGCAAACATTGACACTTCATTCGATTGTGTTCGAAATCGTGCTTTTATAGGTCGTGTCCGCCGTGTGCTCCAACTAAACAAACATGCACCGACTGATTATTCTTCCCATTTCATCTATCTATTATTATACTAATAATAATTCTGTAGAAAAGTCGCGTCTGTAACTTGAAAAACTAAGAAACGATCTAGTGTAGGAGACTAAAATTATAAATGATGATGATGTCTGTACTTATGTAAGTATGTATGTATGTCCGGATTTAACTCAAAAACTACTGGTCCGATTGCAACAAAATTTAGGAAGGGGGTAGTTTATAACACTGGTCAACATAAATACGCTACTTTTTATCCCAGGAAAACGCATAGTTCCAGTGGGAACGCTATTAACAAAGTCGCGGGCAGAAGCTAGTTACAAATAACCTGCTGAATTAACAAAGCTTCGACACTATACATACATACACTATTTTGTAAATTACCCATAGTGCTACGTGCTACGTAAATTATTCATGTCATTAAAGTAGTTTTTTCCTAATGTCTGAGGAAAAACTTGGCGAAATAAATGCAAAGTGGACCTGCTTCTTTATTAAAATTAAGTACGACTTTCTGACTTTATTCCACAAGGGAAGCTCCGTCATTTTTATATCTCTAAGATTTCTTTCTTAAAACGCGAAATTGAAATTAAGGTGCAAGATCAAGTTTTACATACGAAAAATGATTATCTGGCTTTCCTTGTGTCTCGAAAACTATTTCTAATTTGAAAAATTCACGGTTGTGAGCAATTCACAATTTTCTTGTGAATTTGACGCCACGAAGATAACATTAACGTGAGAGCCCTTATGAGAAAGTTTGTTTAAAGGTTTAGTTAGGATAAATATTATGTAGACTACATTTTTAGGGGTCTCTATCCAACGGGTAAAACGGGACCCTGTTACAAAGACTCCGCTGTCCGTCCGTCCGTCTGTCTGTCATCGCAGGCTGTATCTCATTAACCGTCATAGCTATGCAGTTGAAAGTTGAAGGTAATTTTTCGCCTATTTTCTTAAATAACTCTAAAAGTATTGACCAAAAAAGAAATAAAATATATATATTTGAAATCATCATAAGAAGTACCTTCATTTGATATATCACACGATATAGTTTTAAAAACATCATTAATATAATTACTATTATATAAATAATATAATAGCCCCCAAAAATAGGGTCTATGTTTAAAATTAATTTATTTTCGTTACACGTCCGTCTTTGGGTCACAAACTTACATATACGGACCAAATTTCAACTTAATCGGTCCAGTAGTTTCGGAGAAAATCGACTGTGACAGACGGACGGACAGACACACGAGTGATCCTATAAGGGTTCCGTTTTTACCTCTTGAGGTTTGGAACCCTAAATATAACAAAAAACAGAATGAAATAAATATTTAAGGGCTCCCATACAACAAACGTGATGTTTTTGCCGTTTTTATAGATAATGGTACGGGACCCTTGCGCGCGAGTCCGACTCTCACTTGGCCGGTTTTTGTACATTCAATTGCGAAAATATATCTTCCAAAGGATCAAAATACGTTTATCGCTACTTTATTGCTATGTCCTTAGAGTTGCTATATATATACACGGTGGGTCAGAAAATATGGCAAATAATTAACCCACCGTATCGGCTATCGATTCTCAGTATATTATATAGGTCTTTCATTATTTTTTTAGTTGGTAAAAAACAATATTTTGTATAGGATTCAGGCGTCGCTCACACAACCAATCAAATATACAATTATACAATTATATACAATTATATTTATATATATATATTTGACAGGATACTTTGATTGTAACTATAATAGAAGCGCATTCAACAAATAGCTTTTTAGCCCTAACCCTCTCGTGATGAGAGGAGGCCTGTGCCCAGCAGTGGAACGCAAATAGGCTGTAGTAGTAGTAGTAGTAGTAGCTTTTTTACGGCATTGGTTGGCAAATAAGCACACAGACCACCTGATGGTAAGTTGGTCACTGTGACCCATGGATAGGTTAATCATAAGTTGATTGAATTGAATTTACTGCTCGGTTTATAGTGAACTAGAGACAAAGCGTTAATGAACGTATCAGTCATTGTCACAAACGTGTATTGCGGCGGGGACGTACAAAGGCGCATCACTAAAGGTGGCGCACTAATTCCTGCAGTGTCATGAGCAGACGGCGAGTTACGATACAGGTTTACACAACTTTGAGAGCGCGTGGATTTACTAGGCGTTATTCGGATATGATTGTTGCACAAAACTTCAATTCATAAAATTTGTTACAAATGGTTAATAATGAGGGTAAAGAAAATCTATTTTTCTACCCGACTGCGCCAAAAGGAGGCTTATTCATGCATTATTTGCGCTGCTTCTCGTTCATAAATCGTCATGGGATTCGGAGACATCAGTTGTCAATCCAGTAGAGTAAACGCCGGATTATCGTATGTGCAATATGCCAATAATCCAAAGTGCGCTCACGGGAACTGAAGCGGAACATTCAGTAGATGTCCTCGCGTACGCCTCTTATAAATTGAAACGCGATAGTTACTTGTAGAGCCCTCAAAAAAAGTACAACTGGACCTCTAGATATCTTAAACATGAGAGTTCTGCTAAACGTGGAAGGTAAAGTGAATTTAAGCGCAGCAACGCAATGATCTAAACTTGATGACGCATTTCCTCGGTGATGTAGTCAGGTTGATTAGTTAATGAATTAATATTAAATATTTGTACATAATTATGCTCTATTTGTTGTATCTAGTACTGTGTACTGACTACTATCCGACATGAAAATAATAAAAATAAATTCAAAAGATTATTAAAAAAACACTACTTTGATATTATATAAAAACTTATCCTAATATTAATATTATTATATAGCCTAGTAATTAATGGCTAAGATATTAATGTATAATTGATTAATATTCCTGATCCCGCAGTCAAACTGTACTCCAGTTTTGTGGGACTATTTTTATTCACTCAATTGTATTTGTTCTCAATAAATAAATAATAATAATAATAATACTGCGTATTGACTACTCGAGCTAAATAAATGTTAAAGAAAAATTTACATTAGTTTCTTACTACTCTTTTTAAGCGTAATTGACCGGTTTGATGTAATCGAGAACAGGAAGTAAGTAGTAACAATATCGACACTAAGCCATCGTAAAACCAATTAAAAGATATGTAGTTATATCTCTAGTGTTATTGAGATAAGCTAGTTCAGTGATAAGTGTTGAGAAACACCTAATTTGGATAAGAATCTTACATAGCTGTTGTATGTAAATCGGCTTGCGTCACTAAATACGTGTCGTTCGTCTCAATTTGGGGACAACTGAACTCGCCGAGGCCACCGAAATCTTAAAGGATTAATGTTCTGACGCTATTTATGGCGTTCTTTTTTAAAAGAGACTTTTAATAGATATCTTAGATTACAAGATCCCCATTTCGTCACTATGGAACTAGGCGTGGTCTTGGATTCCATCCTTATGTTGTGGATATTCCTCCAGCACGTACGAAGCGCTTCGCTTCATGCTTCATCATGCGAACAGCTAAGGAGTGGAATTCTCTACCGGCCGGTCTCTTCCCCGATACTTATAACTTGGATCTTTTCAAGTCGAGAGTGAACAGGTACCATCAGGTGAGATCGTGGTGAAATGCTTGCTTATAATAAAAAAAAACAAGACGAAATAAAAGACTATCTTGATTGGGTGAAATAAATAAGTATAATTACTAACTAGAAGTGCGCCGCGGGGATCCCTTTCCCGCTATTAATTCATGCTAAGAAAGTATCTCATATATGTATTAATCCCGTGTATAAAAAGGAATTGTTAAATTTCAGAAAAAAGTCAGTACCTACATATAGGTAGTCGGTGTTTTGTTTGGTTATCATTATGACATGTAGGTTGATATGAAGATTAGGTAGGAAGATTTTATTATTATTTTTATTGATGGAAATGACATAAGTTGGACATTATCTATATTTGAGCAGACGTCATAGCTGATGTTAGGTAGGGGTAGGCATTGAATCTACATTTAAGATAAAACACCTATTATTAAATAACTATGTTCAAATGTTTTCATCATTATTTCAGTCGAAAGACGTTCACTGTTGGACATAGGGTAGTTTTTCAAAAGTTTTACTTAGTTATTTTTTTTTTCGAAGTATATCTTATTATACGAAATGTACGAGTCGAGTTGCTGTAAAATTTATTTATATATTAGTAGAGCTATTGAATGGGCTCGACTACAGATAATGACAAAGGCAAAAATACTTTATTACTAAAATAATAAAATACCTAATCAAAAGGTCTATTATTATTTTGGTTATTAAGCATTTCTATTTTTTGAGATAAAAATAATGGTTTGCTCTTGATCCAAAGAAGTCGTAGTAACTTTTTCTAATATTGTCTGAAATCCTCATGACATCATTTTTCATTTCGTTCTGAGTATCCTAGAACAACTATATTTCGTGCGTATACCAGAGCATAATGAAATATACAAAACGAAAATCAATACAATACGTGAATAGGTAAAACCTACCCCGGGTAAGATCAAGATTATCGAACACGAGTGTTTACATAATGGATATGTGTACACACGTTAGACAGCATTTAGACAAATACAGAACCCATGCACAGGTCTTCACCACAAGCACTCGCAGGAGAAATCTCCTGTTTGTGGAAAGGACCAGGCTCGCAAAGGTTCGGAAGTCACTCGATGTCATGGGCCCCACGCTCTACAACTCCTTACCACCCGAAATAGTGAATTCCCAGAGTGATGAACGTTTTACTCGCAATTTAAAAAGTTACCTTCAGGACCTCGCCTGTTACTCTATAGACGAATTTCTTACGAGAGAACGCTGACTATTAAAGTAATAACTATTTTAAAAAAAATGATTTGTATTGCATCAAAGTAATAAGTATTGTTACCTACTTATTCTCATAATAATACTATTTAACATAATTATAATGAATTATTTAATGTAACTTTAATTTTTGACATGTAAAATACTACTTTTATGAATAAAGCATACATACATACATACATACACGCGGGATGCCTAACTCAACCAGCTGTCAGTAATGGTATTACAAAGCAATGAGGAAACATTCACGTCTCGTATGACGGCAAAAGAATCACTTTAATTCATACAGCAATCGCTTACGTCTTCTCATTTACCCTTCAAACATTATCCACTCTACATAGGTCATATTATGCACATTTTTATTACTTACACATGTTGTCTTAAAGTTGAAAGTTGACTCTATAATACCTTCCCTTGAAACTATGAATTGATTCCCACTTTCCTCCCTTCGGGTATAAGCTGTGTTGGACGTGTACACTAGGAATGCGTTTTAGAGCAACAATGCAATGTCCACTCAACCGCGCAGGGCTCATGCTTCGCTTCTGCTCCTTTTCACAGTTATTCTAAAAGAGTTAACTAACAGAGCATAATGAAATAAGCCCGAGTAACACTATTATTCTTAATTAGCTCTGCTCAAGTAACTGTCACAAAGCCGCTGTTGCAGTCCAATTAATTTAATTCGGAGATAAAAAAAAACGTTCATTCTACAGGCTTATCTCAGATATCAGCATCTTAAGGTCACCATT